>JARHVA010002466.1:2215000-2487500 GCA_037957365.1 Torreya grandis | reverse complement strand
TTGCCAACAACATTCTTATTATGATTATAGAATTTTGTTCTCTCGTTATTGTTAGCCTGAGGTGGAAATAAAGTTGATATTTTGATTGAGTTATGATTATGGTTCTAGCCTTGGTTTTGGTTTTCATTATATTAGCATTGATGTTAATTCTAGCTCTGGTTAGAAGAAGATAACTCGATTATCCTTTTGTTAATAAGGGATTTCTCTATCTTTATTTATTTCTCTATAAACTCTTCAAGTGTATGAGCACATTAAAACTTGATATGGTAATATATCTCATTATATAGGCTCCTAATAAATATTATGACCAACTATTTATCTATAAAATTATGATTAAACTAGCTCTCTAGTGTTATCCAATGTTGTAAGTATGTAGTGAAGCTTTCACTAGTATTTTATTTAGCTTGGCCCAAATCCATAATTGTAATCTTGTGTTTGATATTATATGAAAAATGATATATGAATTTCTATGAAAAATAATCAAAGTTAGGTACATAATTCTTCAACAATTTGAAAGGTCATTCTAAGGCTTGTCCTAATAGACTCCTTATAAAATGTAGAAGAAAGTATATGTCACTGGCTAGAAAATAAAGAATTATTTTAGATTCTATTTAGGGTCACCTTCACCCTTATAATTTTTAAATTTGGGAAACTCATAACCCAAAAAAAATGGTATTTATAGATATTACATGTTAAATGGATAAGAGTATATTTCACCTAGTTTAAATTTCTTTTTTTGCTTTCTGATTTGTGTAGTTTGAATTGTGTCCTTCATTTGTTTCAACTATTGGGAAAAGAAGTTAGATGGAGTGGCCTATTTCTATTGAGGTTATGTGGTCAAAGTCAAATTACCTTGAACAGGATAGGCATATTATACAATGTTGGTCGAATTGGTCAGATAACCAAATATACATATCTATGCATTATGATTGTATTGTGGATACAAAATAAGCTACTATTGAAACACATTTTAGTTTGGATTCATCACATAACCTTGGATATAAAATTATGGTTGTGTTAATGGAATTTGGATCTATGGGATATGTTCGTATCATTGGGTTTATGAGGAAACATGATGCCTACTTGTCAAACCTTATTATATATAAGGAACATGTTGTTGATTAGATCCCTATTGTTGAAGGTGTTGATAGTTGGATCCTTGTTGCATGTGCAATACCTATTGGATGAAAGGTAATTGTTTCCTATCACCTAACATATATTATACATAATAAACTTCTTGTTATTTGAACACCTATTATTGGATAGGAATTTTTTTTGAATAGGAACTTATTGTTGGTTAGGTAATTGTTGGGGGTTTGGCATTTGTTGTTGTTGACAAACTAGCACTTTCTTACCAATAAAAACATGTTATGTGTTAGGCAATGTTTATGATTATTGAGGTATATTAGTTTATGCTTGTTATGATGGAACATTTATTTCCCCTATTGAAGTGGCATAGTGTTACTCACTTTTTTGGTGGTAAGTTGGTCTATTATTGGCTCGTTACCCCCTATTTCACACTCAAAGAAATAGCTAGCTAAGAAGTGGAAGTTTCTTATTGATTTTAGGAAATAGGTATACCTATCCCTTATTATTTTAATCCACTCCTATAATTGGTTATAGGAATATATTGTGTATTTATTAGTAATAAATTAGGCCCACTTGGTTTAAATTATAATGCATTTACATGTTATCCATAATGTTTTGAGTAAGGTCTTTAATTTGAGTGGTAGTCTCTTTTGTCAAAATGGGGACATTAAACATGTCACTAACCAACATGATTTTGATAAATGGGTATATGTTTTGGTTTGTATATCCCAAAGCATCCATTTTTTTCCATGTTGATGGAGTTATCTTAATAAGCAATGTGTTATAAATAGATATTGCATTAAGAGTATGACCTAGACTGAGGTAGTTTTTGTATGTTTGTTATACCTATTACATATTTTCATCTATAGGTCCTTTCCATTTTTCAAGTGTAATTTGAATATAATACAAAATTTGGACTAAAGCTTTACTATAAATAGTTGATGTATAGTCAAACTATTGTATTCAGGGTGCATGACTAGGTGTTTTAATCAAACTACTCAAACTTTTATGTGAGAAGTGTGGAAAAAACTTGGTTCCTACTTCGATGACTCTAATGATAATTTCATCTTTGTTTTATAAAAAATTATGATCAAATAAGTATGGATCATAACTTATCAATGTTGGTGTCATAAAATAGTAGGGATCTTATTGTTCACTTTGTTTAATGGTAAGTGTTACTTGAGCAAGCCATTGTGTCATTTTCTCTTGTTCTTGGCCTAGAAAAGAAGGTGAAGTCACCAAATATTGTGTTAATGGGTCCAATTTTTTTTTAATGTATGGAATATTAGAATATATATAAGGATCCATCTCATAATCTATGTCATCATATGACTCTTGAACAAAAGGGTCATTGGTGACAAAGTTCTCATAGTCTAGATTATACACAGTCCTGCTACATGTGTAATGAGGCATGTTCAGATCTATGGATAAATCTCATGAAAAATAAAGGGTATAAAGGTAGTAAAACCCCAAGGTATAAAAACAAACCACCTTTGGATCTATAAAAGAGACCCAAAGGGTAAAAAAATTAAAATAGGAAAAGGTAATGACAAAATAAACTTGAAATAGGTATAAAAAATGATACTAATTTACCCAAAGGTGGTTATAATCAATGGAAAGGGTAACACAAAATCTTGAAACTTGTCTATGGCTAATGTACTAATTTTCTCAAAGGTGGTTATAATCAATGACAAGAGTATATACATAAAGTAGAATAATTGAGAACTATGATCAAAGGATAATAATGATTGTCCTAAAAATGGTTATAATCACTTAACATGAAAAATAAGGCTAGACTCAGAAATAAAGAACCCAAACAGGAAATTGAAAATAAACTAAACTAAGCCAATTATATTGGGTAACTCTTTGTAATTGTATCACTAAGACTCAATAATTAGTTCATAATAGACTATTTAAATTATGGAACTAGGGAATTTTTTGATTCAATGCAACAAACTTCAAACAAGACACATGGCAAGAACTTGGCTCAAAAGATGCTCAAACAAGGCACAAGACAACAAATAACCACTAGGTTTAGGCAAGAGGGTATTTAGATCAAATAAGAAATCAGTCCAAGTAACAGAATCCAAATATAAAAGGTAGACAACCTAAGCCCAAATTAGATGGGACTTTGGTGTAAACCTTATTAGTTTAGTATATTTACTTCAAAAGGTTAGGTTTAAAATTTAATGTAAAAAGACGCGAGTGTTCTATGGTACAAGGGCTAGAACAAAATGGGTAGCGTAATTACATGTTTGAAATTATAAGGTATAACAATGGTTTGAAATTTAATTTTAAAAGTGACAAGTGATTTGGAATAATTTAGGCAACATAATAGTGCTCCTTCAAATAAATGATATGACAATGGTTTTGGACTCAAAAATCCAAAGAAAATGTTTGAAATGAAATGGGTAGTGTAACGATGCCCCATTTAAACAATAGACACAAAAATTATTTTAGAATAAAACTCTAAGGCAAAAGTGTGACACAAAATGGGTAGAGTAACACCTCTCAAGCTAAAGTGGTGTGAAAACAATGTGATGGTTTTGGAATTATTTCAATTTTGACAATACAAACAAATAATTTTAGTCTATAACACACATGAAAATAAAATAAAATATAAATATCACTAATGGTGCATCTTATCCCTAAAACTCATATGGGTGTGTGTAGCTTCTACTAAAAATTCCACTAATATACTAATGCTTATAAATAATTAAGTGTTATTCCAAAAATTAAATAACAAGTGTAGGTAGAGTTTTTATTCCCCCTCTATCTCTCAAGCATTGGTACATGGTATGAACTTAGAGTGTGGTACACTTGACATTTGGAAATAAATTTCATGAAAAGTGGGGTTGAATAAAATCTATAAGTTTCAAATATACTAAATAGTCCCAAATGTGGCTACTATAAGGGGCACAATCATGTCAATTAGGTTCATATTCACTAATTTACTATGTATAGGTATATTATTTTGCATAATGAATTCAATTTTGTACTACTTATTGAATTTAGATGTTTAACAAGACCTAACCTAAGTTTTAACTAGTATTAATGAGGCTAACCACTCAACTCCTTTAGAAATCCCAGTATCACATGACCAATTTATATACCCCACCATGGAGTGGGGTTAGTATGATGCTGGCAGATGAAACACCAATTCAACACACCCTTAAAGAACTTTTGAGGGAGAAATGAGATCTTGACCACAAGCCAAATCAAAAAAAAAAAAAAAGAAAGAATTTAGAGGTTATTTTTGGGTCATCTAAGTCACTCAGAGCTTGGGGAAAGAATACATGACATTATTTCTAGCAACACTAAACAAACAAAGCAATAAACCAAGAAATTTTGGTCACCCAAGTTCCATATAGGAGATAGGGGGAGAGCATACATGTAATAGTTTATAATTTTCCACAAACAAAGAATCTAATCTAATGAACTTTGAAATTAGATATTAAAAAGGAAAAAACAAGAAGTTAAAAATCTTTTAAGATATATAACTAAAGTGTATTTTATTTTTAATATAAATAACTAAAATTGATTGAAATTTTGACCCCTTGGCCTTGTTTTCACTTGTAAAATCATTGAAAATACTAAAAGACAAGTGTGATTAGTTTGATTTAAAGCAAAAAAAAGTGTATGTGAGATCTATAAGTGTTTAATCATGTTTCTACAACTTAGTTCCTAAAAAAAGATTAAGGGGTTTGATTATTTTTATGCCAAAAATTAAATAAATAATAAATATTTCATTTTTAACTCTCAATTTTTTTTTATAAAAAACACATTGTGAATCTGCCGTTACATAGGGAAAATCCACCATTTTCATGAATCCACTATTTCCTTGTAAACATAGATATAGATAGATAATTTTATGGTGAAGTCACCATTAAAAAAGGTGAAGCCACTAATTATAGAAAAAAATAGGTGAAGATATTGAAACCACATGGAATTTTACTTGGTGAAGCTATTATTTAGTAGGGTCAAAGCCACCAAATCTAGATAGCAAAGCTTATGTTACATAGGGTGAAGTCATTATTTTGAATCCATTATTTTTACACAAATATGTATCATAAATAGAGCACGATAAGGGTAAATATCCCATTACATAAGTTGAAGCCATTGATTACTTAAAAATAGAATGACGTTACTTTTAAGGCTAAAATTCTAAATTTGAAGAATTAAATGCTTTTGCTAGAAAAACTAAAGGTTTCACATCATTCTTATTGGACATAAGGATAGGTGTGTCATTATGTATCTTAAGAATTTGAAGAGAAAAAAATTTATTAGTTCCTTGTTAGTCCAAATGATAAAAAATTAAGCATAATAATACACTATAATTAAACACTCTTGCCTAAGAATTAGGGGAAGCATAACATAACTAACAAGATCATAAAATAGAAATAAAAACAACACAATTAATTTACCTCTTTTATTGAATTTTATGTCCACTAGTTGGCATAAGTATGTTCATCATAGGTTTATTACATTATAGAATCTTTTTAATGCTTCTCCATGATGGTAACACTTCTTCAATGGTCACTTGTGGCTTGGTGTGAAGCTTGGCATAAAATAAGCATTATAACACTATTCTCAATGGCTTCTTGAAGGTATTCTAAAATAATAACATTACACATATAATAATTTTGGCATATGGTGTGGGAACTTGTATTTATAGCTCTAAGAATTAACTCAAACCGTAGGGAGGTTAGGTTAAATTCTAACTTTGGTTGAGTCTAAAATAACCTAGGTTGAGTCAGGCTAAACCTAGGTTGGGTTAAAGCACCCATGAAATCTTTAAAGCTTAGTTTCATATATTTTTTAGGCATGAAAAATCACTTTAGATATTTTTGAGGTTGTGAATGATAATTTTGGAATATTTAGGAATTAATAAATCATTTTTTTAGCTCTTTTGACGTTTGACTTCATATTTGGCTAAAAATTCATTTTTTGATAAATGAAATTCACTAATTTGACTTGGATTTTTTTTTAGGCAAGTTAATTAATATTTATAATGTAATTAATATTTCTTAGTACTTTTTTGGATTTTGAAAATTATTTTAAATGTTTTGAATTTATAGCTCGATATGCCAAAAGTATCAAATTACTAGGTTGCAATTTGACTAGGGTTGGAACAAAACTAGGTTATTAGTGCATATAGGGTAATATGCCAAATAAAATATCCTTGTCATGTTTTTGAGTAATTAAATCATTAAAAAGTCAAATTTGGAAATTTAAGTGATTTATAGGCTTAAATTACATTGTTTACTAGAAATTGACTTGAATCCTAGTTTAGGCATGAAAGTGGCCAAAACTAAGTGTCTACAAATATATGATAATTATGTGAAGTGAGGGATATAATTCATATTTATGAGTGAGGGTTTTGAGTGAATATTTTATAGTTATGTGAAGTGACCAAAAGAAATAAAGATAATTATATTGTGTTTAAAATAATGACTATGTAATTTATGGCCATATGTTCACATTTGTTTTTGAGTGGATGATATCATGTATGCATCATGTAATGATTGAGTAATTATTAGGTATTATTAGGTAAATATAATATTAGTATCAGGTAAGTATTTAATTATTATCGAGTATGATCATGTACATCTAAAATATTGAAACATCTATCACATTCCAATCCCATTTTTAAATTTAATGAGTGATTTCCAAGTCTTTATTATGATGTACAAAATTGACTCTTTTATAATAATATTTATGATTTAAAATCAAAATTATATTTTTTTCAATTAATAAATTCAACCTAAACCCACGTCTAACCTAATATGAGCTAGTATATTTAATAATTTCTAATTAGTGGTGTTAAAATATATAAAATGTAACATATAAGATAATTAAATAAAATGCTTAGGCTAATTTTAAAAAAATTACAAAAAATGTTCACAATAAGAGGGGAATTAATCTTGTCTTGTTTTCTATGCAAGAACAAAGCATTATAAGAAAGACAAATTGCATTACATCCTTGTAGCTAAATACCAATATGCTAAGATACATTGAAAATAATTACTCTCCATACCAAACCTAATAGAATATATGCACATTAATAAAGGAAAACATAAATAATTTCTTATTCAAACAAAAAAGAACATAATGTACTCAACATAACAAATAATGTTTTAAAAATGTTCTATAAAAATATCAAATGATTCTACAGTTTCTATGGAAAATCATGAAATAATGTTTTAAAAACAAATGAAAATTCACTCATATTAACAAAATAAATTCATTTATCACAATTAAAAAAAAAATGCTTCAACTATCATGTTGATATACATAATAGATTCAACATCTCATTTCCTTAATAAGTAAACATGGTCTACATTCTAGGATTATAATACATACTCAGATGAGTCCTCTCAAGGAATGTATACTTTTAATAGATATTTTAATGTAATTTTAAGAGTTACTAAATGTTTATAGCCAATTGGTCTCTCTACCATCTCTTTTATTTAGCATTGTTTAAATGTTATCTTAAAACATCAATCCGACATGGTTGTTTCCAACTTGATTTGATAATTTCTATAAAAATTTTATTCATTTGGATGTTTTATAGGTTATATACAACATAGTCATTCTTAAAAATAAAAATTATTTATCCTTAAGAGTTCACATCTTTACCTAGCGAGCTTATAGTCTATACCATGTTAGCTCTTAAATTTTGTAATAAGTTTTTTGCAACCAAATATATTTTATTATTTGTTAAATATATCATGTTAACTTATTTTCCTTACCAATATAAGTCATTTAGTGAACTTAAATAATGGTTTTTATACAAACTTTAATAAACCTTTGTACCTTAACCTTTAGAATTTTACCTATGGTTTATACCTTAAATGCATTATGGATATAAAAATATTTTTTTAACTAAATATTGAATTTGATCTTATGATATATAATGTAATGTTTACCACCGAGGAATAGATTAGAATCCTCCAATAGGCCTATAGTTTTATCATCTATACTCAAGTAGGCTACTATATTTTCCTAAGGTTTAATCACTTAGTAAATACCCTTATTATTATTGCCTAATACTATTTAAAGTTATAAATTTATTTAGTTTAATGATTAAGGTTTACCTAGATACACTAATATACTCTTTTCAGGATTATATACTGATTCAAAATTATATTTGCATTAAACTACTCAAAGCCTTAAATTTTAATATATAGACTAATTTATTATTAATAAATAAAATGTCAATGTAGGGTTTGTATAAAACATACAAGTATATTCACATATTAGAACCCATTTGAGAATACCACAACACATAATACTAATTAGAGTTTATAAATAATTTAATTCCATATTTTATAACCATAACACAATTAAACACCCTAAGTTATTTATAAGGTTTGAAATATTTAATTTTCTAGACTATTAACCTGCAATGTTGGCTTGTCCCTTATTTTTACTAAGATCACTTAGAAATTATTATCTCTTTCTTATTGGAGAGTTTTTAGTAATGTCATGGTGATGTCATGAAGGTGTCTCAGTGAGTGGATGAAGTACCTTGATATTATATGTGACAATTACAAAGTGTGCATTGTGCTTGTCCTAGTATGATTGAAGAAGGCTTGGTTAATCTTCAGAGTTTGCATGGTTTTAGATGATCTTTAGAGTTTAAATGGATTAATATATTTAAGGATGAGTATGAAGTATTGATTATGTTAAATAGGTCCCATGATAAGTGTTATATTCTTTGAGAATTTGTTTGCATGAGTGGTATTCATCTAGTTCTTCATTATGTTCATCTAGACTTTTTGGTCCAGTGGCAGAAAATCTAAGTAGGTAGTTTGATGACATAATAATTACTATGTGTGGATAAGTCAAGGGTATTTAGTAATATGTTGTGATCACATTAGTCCCTAGTTATTATGAGCTAGATCTCAAGTTATGCGATCAAACATGGTCTAAGATATGAGGATGCAAAATTGGTTACTCAAATAGAATTCTCTATGTTCCCTTAGCTAAATGTGCAAAAGGGCTCAAGCAGAGCCAAGTAAGAATTTTGATGAGGTAAAAATTCACACAAGTGGATGTTTCAAGATAAAATGATCATATGAATTTATTCATTTTTGTACCTAATTTTTATGTACTAATTCTCAGATAATGCAAATAAATGCGATAAAAGATATGCATATGCAAAGTTGGGCTCCTAGGATTTTTAATAGTGTTTTCCCATACTTAGCCAAATTTTCATGTGGTGAAAAAGATCCGAGTAATAATTTTGATGGTATAATTTCTCACACATGTGGACATTTTAGGAGAAGGTAATCATATGTGTTTATTCAATTTTGAACCTAGTTTATTTATGCTAAATTTAAGATCATATGATGAAGTGAATCAAAATATATACATGAGAAAAAGTGGCCTTCCAGGTAGTTCTAGGAATAGTTGGCGATATGGAATAAAATTTTGAGTGAGCATGTTAATAATGGAATATCTAACACGTGTGTAAGTTTTAGGAGCAGATTGACACGTGGTTAGATTCTCCCATGTGGGGATATCATATGGTCCAAATTTGAGATCATGAATCAAAACACAAAAATAAATATTAAGGCTCAAAGTTGGATTCTACGATAGATTTCAAGGGTCCCCATACTTAGTCAAATTTTCAAGAGGTAAAGATCAATCAAGTCTCAAGGAGATCAATGGAGCACATTTTTTCCAAGATGTCAAGAAATAATGAGATGGCAAGAAGTGCATGACATTTAATGACTAAAAAAAGGTAAAAGATAAAGATCAATGGTGAGTGGGTGTTTATAGAGATTTATATAATGGTGAGTGTTTCTAGTTAAATACTTGGTTAATACACAAAGATTGAAGGTGTGTATTAAGTCAACATTATAAGGGTGCATTAGATGAGGTCAAAGTGACTAAGGTTTAATGTTTGAGAATTGGTGCCTATATATTAAAGTTTAGATAAGATTGATGGTGTGAGATTTATCTAAAGTTGAGAGGACATGAGATGTGAGCATAGTGTTCAAAGTGTAACTGTGACTATTGACATTTAAATATTTGAATTTAACAAGGGAAAAACTAGTATGTAGTTTTTGGATCATAACTTTTGATCCAAGATGAATTTTTTTCTGATATAAAAATAAAATATTAAGAGGACTCCATGGTGCATCTAATGAATCTGATTAGAAGATATAGAAGTGTGTAAAATCAAAGATATTAAGCTTCCAAGTTGACTATGTGTTCATGCTTATTTTTCAAGTGACCCAAGAAGAGTAATTGAGCTTATGTAGATGTTGTTTCAATGTTTCATGGTGAATTAGATAGTGGGGAGTGTTTTAGACTCTATAAGGATGATATATGTTCATTTTT
The DNA here is from genome assembly GCA_037957365.1 of Torreya grandis. Lineage (NCBI taxonomy): Eukaryota > Viridiplantae > Streptophyta > Pinopsida > Cupressales > Taxaceae > Torreya > Torreya grandis. Next base: position 2,477,060 of record JARHVA010002466.1, on the reverse strand, counting down.
AAGGTTTAACCAATTGTATGAAATATTAACAATGGTTTATAATGTGATTGTGTGTTCCTTCATAATGACTATGTGTACATAATGTTATTTGAGCTAATTGTGCTTAAATAAAAGGGTTCTATGTTAGTTTTTAGAATTTAAGGGGGACCTATAGATCATATTGAATGGGTCCATGATTTTGATATTGGTTTTGTGTTATTTTTAAATTAAATTAAGTGTTAAAAGAGTGAATGGGTTCACATGAGACCTCTAAGGGCTATAAAGGCCTTATATGGCCAACCTATGAAGATTGTTTTTTATCCATGTCTTGATGTGAGAGATGCCTTAAGGGTTAGGTCATTCCTAATGGCTGACCAACGTAGAGATTATCAATTATTCTCTTTAAATAGTGTAACTAAAGATGATGGTTTCTAGACTTTGTGAGAGAGACTTGGGAGAGATTTGAGAGAGGATTGTGTGTGTGGATTAGGGAGTGAAAGATGGGTAGAGTTACTTATGGATGAGTTGAAGAGAAGACTAGATTGAGGACTATTTATATCACTTTTTGGTCATAATTTTGTTAGAATAATAGTTCTCTTGCTATTTGAGTATGAGCAAAGGTGAAGAGTGATAATCAGAGGTCCATCATCAAGTGTTGAAGACATTAGTGAAAAGGTGGATGTATTCATAGGTGTTATTATGTTAGCTCAAAATATAGGGTGGTTTTAGCATCCTTTCAAGATAAAACTTGCTAAAAGTTTAGTTGTTATTGTAGCTTAGCTAGATAGGTATGGTAGCTCCTTATGAGATTGTAGTCTCACTAAAATTAGGAATGGTAGTTCCTTGATCATTTGTAGATGGTCTAAATTGGTTCCTATTATTAGAGGATAGTATTCCAATATCAAGCTCAATTGGGTTTTATTCCCTGAGATGGTTTCCCATGTATGTCATGTGTTATGTTATTGATCTTGCATTGTTTCTCTTGCTCATTGCTTTGAATAACGTGTATGCTTCATGAATGTTTGTGGTAACTAGTTAAGTATTTGTAAAGATTGAAATTAAAGATGGGCTATTTGGTTTCATTGATTCATCCCCATCAATTATTTTACCTCTAAGAATTGGTATCAGAGAAGGTATTTTGGTAAAGGCTTGACAGCTTGAAGGTGATCCAAGGTACAATATGGGTAGTCATTAAGGAGGTTTCTGTACTAAGAAAACACTAATGTTAAATTGATATAATTATTATTTTTAGAGTACAAGGATGAGGATATACATTATTTCCCTAGGGTTTTATATATGGCAATCTATTGTGGATGGTTATGTTGATTTTGTTACTCCTCCATATAGTGTTATAGATAAGAAGTTGAAAATAATTACAAGGTAATGAATTCTATCACTTGTGGTCTTTCAGAGACTGAATACACCAAGGTAATCCATTTTAAATATAATAAAGAGATATGGGACAAAATTCATATAATTTTTGAAGGAGATTCAAAGGTTAAGCTTGTGAAGTTGTAGACTCATAAAAGGAAATTTGAAAGTCTCAAGATGAATAAAGAAGATTATATGGCATCCTTTTTGCAGAGAGTTGATGAGATTGTGAACATCATCAAAGGTCTTGGAGATAACCTTGAATAAGATAATATAGTTCAAAAAGGTCCCTATCCCTCAAATTTGATTTGAAAGTATCTACTATAGAATAAATTCATGATCTTACTTAGTTAAAGATGGATAAATTGCATGGCACCCTTACTGCATATGAGATGAGATTAAATGATGATATACCACCAAAAAAGAAGTAAAATTCAAGAAAAAGATGAAGCCTAAGAAGAATTTATAAGTTAATAAATCCAAAGAGGATGACATATATGATATTAATGAGGATGAACTAATTGCTTTGATTACTAGGAAATTGAACACTGGCTTAAAAAAGTATAAGCGTAAAATATCCTTCAAATGTTTCAACTATGGAGAGATAGGAAAATTTGATTGGAATTTCCCTCATAATCATGAGAATAATGATGATGGAGAGCATGGTGAAGGCCAAGATGAAGACAAGAAGACATACAAGAAGAAAGGATTCAAAAAGTATAACAACAAGAAGTCCTTCAAAAACAAGAAGAGTCTCTACACTAAAGAAGCTTGTAGCTCATTAGATGATAGTGATGACAATGACTTAGAATATGATCATGAAGATGATGGTCCTACTGAAGATGAATATTTATTTATGGCTGAGGAAGGAAGATTCTCACATCATAAGATGTCTACTTGGAGTGATTTAGATGATGATGAAGATGAGGTGGACTCTGAGACTATATTGATGAATCTTCTTAAAGAACTAAAGATTGAGAAAAAGATCAATAAGAATATGAAATCTAAGCTCAAATACTATGAAGAAAAATTTAGTGTGTTTGAGGCAAGATTGGTTGAAGACTCTAGGGAGCATGAAGGTGTTGTCATGTCTCTTAATTCTAAGTTTGAATCTATGTCTAAAAGTATAAGATCCAAAGAAGAAGAATGTTCAAGGTATGCTTCTGAGATTGTGTCTTTGAAAGATGAGTTAGAGAAATATTCAAGTAAATTGAAGACATTTATGAGATTTTAAAAGAGATCATATGATCTAGACAATATTCGAAGTGGTCAAAAACATGTTAGTGATAAAACTAGTCTTGATAATAAAAGAATGTAACTCAAGACAAGATGAAGACTAATGTGAACAAGGACAATCAACCTTTGAAGACAAATCATCAAAAAAGTGATGATGGTGCAAATAGATTGAAGGAAAATCAAATCAAATAAGCAAATTCCATGAGGTATGCAAATTTCAATGGTTAGTACTATACTTGTAATCAATTTGGGCATAGAGCTAGAGAATGTAGAAGACCGATTAAGAATGAATTTGCATGGAACTATGATTGGGGTCATCAATAAAAATGTGTGAGTAAGGTTGAGTGCTTAAAATATCATGATATATGACACTTTGCAAAACATTATCCATTAAAGGTAAGACAAGTTTCCATCAAGGAGTATGGTTTGTCTGCAAGCAAAGGCCTAGAAGATAGAATAGGTTTTATTAGGATCCTAGAATGTAAGGAAGAATATATGTTAACACATGGAATACAAAAGTGAAAATTATGTGTAATGATGAGAATATAGGTCTAAGTAATTTATTTTCTATGGTGGAGAAATCCACAAACGTTGAAGAGTGCCAAAAAGTTTCATTGTCTGCTCATGTTGAGAATGAAGAGATCAAGCTCAAAGAGAAGACCAAGGTGTTGATTAAAGCTAGCCATAAGGTATGTATGGATCTAATTAAACATCCTTATATTATTGAGTATGTATCATGTAAATAAAATAAATTTTCCATGCCTAATGATGAGGCTCCAAACTGCAAGGAAGATTCTTCAAATGAATTTTTTTGTCATGAATCTGCATTGTCTCCATGTATTGTCAATCCAATCATAGAGGATAATGAGAATGTTGTAGTGAATGAGTAATATTTTTATCCTAAGTGAAATAAAAATAAGAATAATAAATATGAGTATTAGATGACTAAGGAGGAAAATGAATATGAGGAGTTGAGGGCAAATCCTAGTTTCACACCATGGTAGAGCATTATGGTGTAGAGGATGTCTCTACTTAGGAGATATTTTTATTTTAGAGAAGACATTTTGTGTGATCAAGATTATAATTACAATTAGAGAAGGTCTTTAGTTAAGGGTGAGAAATAAGTTCATGTGTTTGGTTCAGAGGTTTATGGAGTTGTATTATAGGGTCAAAATGGGTGGTTCCATATGGCTTAATGAGATTGATAGAATGCCAAGAAAATTTTGATGATTAGAAAGGTTTGTACAATTATTTTTTATGTGATCTAGGTTTTTTTGGTTGTCTAAAGGTATGTTGAAGTCAAATTAGAGATTTTTGTTTACTCTTAGGTTTCCCTTTTTATGCTTAAGAGTATGCACGTTCTAAAATGGGTTATAGGATGTCATGGATCCCAAAGGTGTGAAGGCTCAAATACTGGTCCAAAAGTTTGTATTGGGTATCTCTAGGTCTGGAAGAAGTTTCATAGGTTTTTGGTGACCATAAGGATGTTTGTTGACCTTGTTTGTTTTTAGATTCTAGGGTTTTGGGCTATGCTAGAAAAGTGGTCTACCTTATGAGTTGAGTTTTAAGGATTCTTAATTTATTAAATGGACCAAATGGGTTATCAAAACAAGATTCATAAAGAATTGAAGGTTTGTGGTTCTCAATTTATTCAAGTTTTTGTCAATATGGAGGGATAATTGGCTAGTAGGTTTGTGAAGGAAGTATGTTGTATAGGATTATCTTGGTAATGAAAATTTGTTTACTTAAGGGGGCATATAAGAGTGATATCTATATGAATTTTTAGGTCTTGAAGATGTGTCTATTAAAAATTGTGGGCTCTACAAGTTCCAAGTAGGGCTATAAGGAGGCTAAATAGGCCTAGTTTAAAGAAGAGTGAGTTTATCAAAAAGAGCAAGGTATGTTTATTTCAAAGAGATTTTACAAGTTGGTTAATAACATATTTCATATTTGGTGAGTGGTATGAAGTTTTGTTCATGGTCCTTATGGTAGCTTGAGTGAGAAGGCTAGTTAGTATGTGTGGTGATTATTCATGGTGTGTGGAGATTTGAAGATGCTCAAAATGTGAAATGGATCAAAAATATTAGGGGTAGTTCCTATAAAATGTTTTTTGGTGAGTTATTTCATATTTTAGTGATTTTTGTATGTTCTTTCTTCATTGTTTATAGTGCTTGGTTGAAGAGAGTGTTGGCATGGAGTAAGATGATATTATCAAGACAAGAATAGGTAGGCTTAAGGTAAGGGGGGTTTGTATCATCTTTCAAGATTTTATTCTCCTATTGGTAGTATTTTTTAGGTCCTCAAGATTATTTTTTTCCCATTTTGTCATATTTTAAAAGGGGGACAAATCTCCTATTGTGGGAGTGTTTGAAGAGAGAGAAGTGAGTTGTACATTGCTATATATGATAGTTGTTGACATCAATGACAAAGAGGGAGATTGTTGGAGAGTTTTTAGTGATGTCATGGAATTGTCTTGGTGAGTGGAGTAAGTTATTTGATAGTATATGTGATAATGACAAAGTATGCAATGTGTTTGTCCTAGTATGCTTGAAGAAGGCTTGGTTGATCTTCAGAGTTTGCATGGTTTGAGATGATCTTCAAAGTTTGAATGGTTTAATATGTTAGGGATGAGTATAAAGTATTTATCATATGAAATAGGTCCCATAATATGTTTTTTATGATTTGAGAGATTGTGTGCATGAGTGGTATTCATCTAGTTCTTCATTATGTTCATCTAGACTTTTTAGTCTAGTGGTAGAAAATATGAGTAGGTAGTTTGATGATGTCATAATTGCCACATGTGGATGAGCTAGGGGGATTTGGTCATATGGTTTTTATCACATTAGTCCCTATTTGTTATGATCCATATCTCAATTCAAGTGATGAAGCATGGTCTAAGATATGTGGATGCAAAGTTGGCTACTCAAACATAATTCATTATTCCCTTAGCCAAATTTTCAAAAGGGCTCAAGTAGAGTTGAGTAAACATGTTGATGAAGTCAGATTTCACATGAGTGGAGGTATCAAGAAAAAATTATCATGTGAATTTATTCATTTTTGTACTTATTTTATATACACTAATTCTTAGATCATACGACTAAGTACGATAAAAGATATGCCTGCACAAAGTTGGGCTCCTAGGATTTTTAATAGTGTTTTCTCATACATAGCCAAATTTGCATGAGGAAAGAAAGAGCTAAGTAATCATTTTTATATTAGCATATCTTTAACATGTGAAATTTTAGGATAAGTGATCATATTTGTTTATTCAATTTTGAGCATAGTTTATTTTCACTAAATTTTAGATCATGTAATGAAGTGCATCAAAATATATGCATGACCAAAGTTGGCCCTCCAATTAGTTCCATGCACAGTTGGCTCTATGGAATAAAATACTGAGTGAGCATGTTGATGATGGCATATCTTTCATGTGTGTGGGTTTTAAGATCAAATTGACACATGGTTGGATTCTCCTATGTAGGGAGATAATATGGTCCAAATTTTAGATCATGTATCGAAGCACACAAACATTTATTAAGGCTCAAATTTGGCTTCTCAAATAGATTGAAAGGGTCCCCATAGTCAATTTTGAAATAGGTAAAGATTGAGCAAGTATCAAGGAGATTGATGGAGTGCATTTACTTCAAGATGTTAGGAAGCAATGAGATAGAAAGAAGTGCACAATGTTTGATTAATAAGTAAAGGTAAAGGATAGAGATCAACTATGAGTGGGTGTTTGTATAGATTGATCTAATGGTGAGAATTGTTAGTTAAATACATGGTTGATCCATAGAGATCGAAGGTGCATATTAAGTCAACATTATACAGGTGCATGAGATGAGGTTAAAGTGACTGAGGTTTAAAATTTAAGCATTGTCACCTATGCATTAAATTTGGGAGAATATTAATGATACAAGATTGATCTAAAGCTGAGAGGACATGAGATTCAAGCATAGTGTTTGAAGTGTAACTGTGACCATTGACATTTAAATATTTGAATTTAACAAGGGAAAAACTAGTCTATGGTTTTTGGACCATAAATTTTGATCCAAGATGAATTTGCTCATGATGTAAAAAGAAAAGATGAAGAGGACTACATGGTGAATATAATGAACCTAATTTGAAGATATGAAAGTGTGCAGATTCAAATACATTAAGGTTACAAGCTTATTGTGTGTTTGTGTTTATTTTGCAAGTGACCTAAGAAGAGTAATTGAGCTTATGTAGATGTTTTTTTTTATGTTTCATGGTGAATTAGCTATTAGGGAGTGGTGTAGACTCTATGAGGATGCTATTTGTGTATTTTTATCAAAAATGGTTTAGAATGTGACTATGTGTTCATTTATAATGATTGTCTATAAAAAATGTTGTTTGAGCAAATTGTGCTTAAATAAAATTATTCTATGTTGGTTATTAAAACTTAAACGGGACTTATAGATCATATGGAATGGTTCCATGATTTTGATATTGATTTTTTGTTCTTGTTTTGTTTAATGAAGTGCTAAAGGAGTGAATGGGTTCACATGAGACTTATAAGGGCTATAAGGGCCTTATTAAAAGGTGTAGTTCCTTACGAGTGACCTATAGATGCTATGGATGACCTATGAATATTATTTTTTAGCTATGTCTTGATGTTAGAGATTACTTAAGGATTAAGGCATGCCTAATGGCTGACTAAGGTAGTGATTATCAAGTATGCTCTATAAATAGTGGAACCAAAGACAATGGTTTCTAGACTTTGTGAGAGAGACTTGGGAGATATTTGAGAGAGGATTGTGTGTGTGGATTTTGGAATGGAGGGGTAGAGTGCCCTATAGATGAGTTGAATAACAGAATAGATTGAGGACTATTTTTATGACTTGTTGGTCATAATTGTATTGGTAGAATAGTGTTATTGCTATTTGAGTATAAGCAAAGATGAAGAGTGATAATTAGAAGTCCATAATCAGGTGTTGAAGACATCAATGAAAAGGTGGATGTGCTCATAGGTTTTGTTGTGATAGATTAACATATAAGGTGGTTGCATCTTCCTTACAAGGTAAAACTTGTTAAAAGTCTAGTTATTTCTGCATCTTAGCTAGACATGTGTAGTAGCTCCTTGTGAGATTAGTCTCACTAAAATTAGGAATGGTAGTTCCTTGATCATTTTTTAGATGGTCTAAATTGGTTCTTGTTATTATAGGATATTATTATAATTGTAGGTTCTATTGGATTTCATTCCCCAAGAGGGTTTCCTATGTATGTCATGTGTTATGTGATTGATCTTGCATTATCTCTCTTGCTCATCACTATGAATGATTTGTATGATTCATGAATGGTTATAATAATTGGTTAAGTTTTTTTAAATATTGAAATTGAATATGGATTATTTTGTCTCACTGATTCACCCCACCCCCTCTAAGTTATTGCACATATAACATTTCCTTCCATTCCCTGCATTATGCATTACATTTACATCCAATATTTCTCCTTACTTTTTATTCTTCTTCCATGTGCATGGATATGAAATATCTATGGATTCATAAAATTTAATGCTCAAATGACCTCAATTATCAAATGTAATAAAAAAATTTATATAGTTTAAATATAATTTTAGCTACATCTAAAATTCATTTGCATGGATAAATTGATATTGAATTAAAAAAATGCATTTTTTCATGGATACAATTGTCACTTGGATTTTCACCCTTTGAAGATATTCATAATCTCTCCTCATCCAAGAGGCATAATAGAAACACCTCTAGGCTTGTGGGCAACCTAAGGATGAGGTGAATCTCTAGATAGTGCTAGCTCCATTGATGTACCACTTTGGATCACTACTACACCTAAATTTAGGGGAGGGGAGAGGGAGAGAGATAAATGAAAGAAAAATATCCTAATGGAGGTGATACACCAAATATATTGATGAATTATAACTAGCTACATGTTACACGTGAAACCAAGAGACTAACCAAACGAACACTCCTTCAATCTACATCTTCTTACATCAATGTTACATTATGAGTTCATGGATGAATGTTTAGGATAGGAGGACTATAAAAGAGGCCTTTAATATAAATAATGAATATAATAACTCACTTAACCTTGAAACTTATTATAACACTTCACATACCCTATAAAAAGAAGCTTTCCAACTGCAAATATGATGAAATAATGAGACAACATGCTAAGAAATCCATAGTATTCACTAAGCAAGATCCAAAATTCAAGTAAAACACACTAATAATAGTCATTAATATGTAAAAATTATTAGTCTTATTGATCAAATGGTATGCAAATGAGTAGGTATTTAACATACTTAGGTGGAGCATAAGTTATAATGGCTAAAATGGCCAGTTCTTATAAAACTTGAGAGAGAGAGAAGAGAAGAAAGAAGTCCAAGGGTCACAAGGGAACTTTTAAATATTATAAAAGGAACTAATTTTAAATTAAAATAGGATTTGGGATGAACCATTCAAGGTCATGAAGTAAAAGTATCCATCTAAGTCATAAAACTCATGAAAAGTGGCATGGAACTCATCATTTTGTTTCAAAAAACTACCTTCATGATTTGGACCTATTTAAACATCCAAAAACTGATTATGGATATGTTTTATGATTGTAATTATAGTGAATTATTTCATACATGCCTCTACATTCATTGGTTATATGATTGGTCATCTAGAATCATCTAGAAAAGAGCCATCATCATCTACAGCCCAAAAAACTCTTCCTTCATGCACCCTACACAATTGGCCTCCAAACATACATCAATTTTACATGAAAATCCATGGGATGGAGTGTATGAAACCTTTAAATACCATTCATGCACCTAGAAGCATCAAGGACACCTTAATATCACTTCCACTTAAAGTTTTCACACTTCTCACTAGCTTAGTCACTATGTTAGTTTTGATTGGCTGATATGAAGTTATTTTTTTCCATACTTTGGAGTCTTTTAAAAGAATTAAATTTAATATTGAGTTATAATAAGTCTATATATTCCTCCCAAACTTTATTGAATATTTAGACTTCTTCTAGAACCTAAAAAAAACATAAAATGGTCAAAACACCCTATTTTTCAACCTTTCCATATAATTCTATACAACTCAAAATGGTGGGAAGGATCCTAATATAATCCTCTAAAATTTCCAATAATAATCCTAATAAAACTAGTCCATTATAGCAACTAACTCCATTTATCAAAACTGGTCAGTGGCAAGGGTTTAGGCATATTTTGATCTCTTAAGGTTAATTAATAAAGTTATGACATTGGATTTATATAAAAAATCCACTAATGTGATGTTTAAGACCCCCACCAACTTTTAAAAGCTTCTTTTTCCTCCATGTAAATCTTCCTAAAAGATATGAGCATCTAAACCTGACCTATCGATCTCTTTTCTCCAACTTACACAGGCTTGATGTTGCTTTTGGGCCAAAAATGGCTTCCTTGATGTTTAATATACAAGGTGTAAGATTAAACACACCTATACTGACGTTATTAATATTCTCCAATAGGTTATAAATCATATATCATGCTATAAGTGTAAAAGACCTCCTCATTTGGCACCAGGCCTAAACCTTGCTTAATAGGCCTGAGTTGGTTCAAGACCCAAAATTATCTTCTCATTATTTAATTTTCATAAAAATATCTAAAATACATCAAATTTCATCCCATAAACATGATAAAACAAGGTGTAAATCATTACTAGGGCTAGAATTGGCATTGGTCTCTTATTTGGTCTTTAGGCCTAAACCTGATCAAGTAAGTTTCACTACAACTTTAATGTTTTAGGCCTCCTTGTTTAAATTAATTCCTATGTGATTGGTATATTATTATTTTATAGGTTTTTTACATCTACAAATAATTCCTTTCAAGGTCTTATCAACTTCTGAAGATTCTTTTTGAATCATTCCCCAAAACCTGCTAGTTTTGACATAAAGGGAGTGCCCTTTGTCTAAGACAAAATAGAGGGAACTCAACTATTTATTAAAAATTTAAATGTTGTAATGGATTATAAAATTTATGGATATATCCTATACAAAAAATCATACCTTAATTAGTTCAATTGACCCTTCAAACTCTCTAAAACCCAAAACATACTTCTAGTCAAAAGACTGCATGTAGGGTTTACATTTGTGAGTTGTGTATGCCTAATTTGAGCTCCTCCACTATAAGATATTTACTATTAGTATGTAATAAAGATAGTGTGATAATGATTAAGTTATTATATTATTCATTCATCACTTCAACTTTCATGTAATTCCTCATATCTTTATCCATTTTAGACTGTATGCACAATTCTAACTATGTTATTATTTTTTGGAGTGTACCTATAGGTGTTACTTATATGGTTAGACCTTGGAGAATTTGAATAAGTATATTTTACACCTTAAAATGTAAATTTATTATTTATTTAACCTATACATGATATAATTGGTCTATTCTTATCTAAAAAAATTCACTCTTTATGCTCACTACCCCTCTCTACTATCACAATTGGTTGTAGGTGAGCATTTCTCCACTAGGACCTTGGTCATGATGTGTAAAGACCACTTTGGAAGTTTGAGATTAAAATATAATAAAATTTATGATTTTATTCACCTTTAAAGTGCTAAAAAACCATCAAAATACCATGCTTAGGTCACTATTTCCATACCCAATTGTAGGTGAATATTAAGGTTGTTTATATAGACTGTAGGTGTGAATGAGGAACAAAAACCACCTAAAATCTCCTCTTGATGATAATTTAGGTCAAAAAATTTAATTTAAAAAATTATAACCTTCTAACCATATAATTAATGTCTAATTTTCAACCTTAGTGAAAAAAGGCCTCTTTTAGGGTCCAGCCTGTAGATGTCACTACCTATTTTTAATGTCTTTATGGGAAACTTTAGGCCTCTTAATCACCATCTTACACTAACCCTCTATCCTCAAAACCTTTAAATGTAATTGTATATTCTAGAGGATAAAAATATCACCTATATATTTTCCTTGAAAATCTTATCAACCATGTTATATTTTATTCCCAAAACACCCCCGAACCTTTATTTTCTCAATTTAGGGCTTATGTTCCCTAACATAGTCATCACATCTTTACAAGTGAATTATATTACCATTTTCCATATTTAAAATTAAATAATGGTACATCATGGTCAATCCTCATACTATGGTCATCAAAATTTTATTAACCTATCTCATGTTCTCCATATAGGTGCTTATATATCTCTATCAATACCCCTATAGGTACATATTCCATATACAGGTAGTAAATGCAAACTTAGATAGTCTGCAAGGTGTATGAGTTATAATAGATTTTTGTAATTTTAAAAAGGTTTAAAATTGGATACTTTAATCAAAAAATATATTTTAAAACTCAAATACACCCTTACAACATGATTGACCTTCATGAGGTACCATTTTTAGGTGTATGACAAATTACTTGTAGGCAGTGAGAAGGATTGGTGTTATGAGCATATTATTTGGCCTTAAAAGGGTTATACACTTATGTATATTCATAAAAATACATTATACACATCAATAATCACCTAAAAAAAATTTCAATAACTTCTCTTCAATGTGGACTCCTTGCAAACATCTGTACATGTTTATTAATGGTTGCCTGACTTATAAATTACATATGACTGCACCTTCATGGAGTATGACTTGAAAGATGTGCTTGTAAATGTAATGATATAATAAAAAATTTAAAACATGATAATTAACTCATATTAATCCTCTAAAACCATGACCAAAACTTGAAGATCTTGAAAATGGTGAAAAACTACCTACAACACAGATTGATGCTTTTCTTGCAAGCTTGATATACTTGACCTATCAAAAAAAATTTAAACATGAAATTAATCATGGGAATAATTTTATGAGGGATTAAAAATCATATATAAACAATATCAACAATCATATTTTACGTAAATGCCCAAACTAAAGTAAAACCTATAGGGTGTATGAAATAATATACAGGAAAACATATTCAAAATTATGAGGATGGTTGATAAGGCACATGCTACCATTATTCAAAATATTTTTATGTCAATTAAGGTATATAATTTTAATTTCACCTCCCCAAGGATTTTATCTAAAGCCTCCTTTGTTGGTTATACCAAGTACAAACCTGAAGACTGGTTTTGTGTGCCTAGAGGGGTGGAAAAGGAGAAACATGGTTTTGGGAAAAAAATGGAACTTAAAAAGCATTTAAAAAATGGAACTAATATTTAAGAATATGAAGGGACATTATATGATCTTATCCCATGTGTCACACTTCCCCATGGGCCATACAAGTGCCAAACTCACCTTTTTCCCAAGAAAATTACTCTTTCTTCTGAAGCACCTACCACTTTCAGTTACCAATAATTTATTAAGACATTTTATGACACATGTCATGTGACATAACCTTTATTAAACTTCACACTTCCCAAAGAATTTGTATAACTCATTAAAACCCCCTTTTTTGACCTCAAAATGACTAAAAAGACTAAAATGACTAAGGACCAAGGCTAGTGTAACATTAAATAACATTAAATGATCTATGATATACCTTATGACCAAATATTAAACCCCATATAGACCTTTAAAGTCAAGCTTTTACCTATAGGTTCCCCAATTTGACTTGCAAGGTTAAATTTGGTTAATAACCATTTCATAATGAAAAACAATAGTCAAACTCATGAAACTCACTCCTTATTCCTTCCATGCCAACCAATTCAAGTCCTATTTTTCTATATTTTAAACTTATAACTTTAGTCCCAATAAAAATCTAATTAGGGTGGTGACATCCTTAACCCTCATGGGATTAGACAATCCCAATGAATTCATAGTTAGGTTTTAAAATGAGGGTGTTTCCCACTCATCACTTTAAATTATATTATTTATTATTTTTAATAAAATGAATATATGTATTTAATATAACTTCATCCAAAGTTTTCTTGATTTAAGTTCTTATGCCTTGTTTACCCACCTTAAATTTTATTATCATGAGTTTCAAAGTTATAACTTAAATTCATGCCTTTCCCTCTCTAAGGTGCATTTACATGTTTTACATTTGTAACTAACACCAAAATGGTTATGTATATTTCCATAAGGTCATGTTTAAAAAATGAATTATTTTAATCATTAGTACATTATAATGTCACCAAATGGTGGTGTTGAAAAATGTTTACATGTTCACCCTTTGAGTGAAACTAAGAAATATTTTTAAGTTAATGATTCATTGTTAAGCATCAAATTATAGTCTCTTTTCATGATTTATTAAAATTTTATCATAGTGTGACCAAACTAATAAATCTAAGATTACTTCAAGTGAACATAATATTATGCAAGAAAAGAATGACTATTTATTTGATGAGGTAATATTACAAAAGTTTTAATAAGCCATAAATAAGGTTGAAGAACCAAAAATCAAAAAGTAATAATACATAGAATGAGAGAAAAAAAAGTAAAACATAATAGAATTAAGAGTAAAGTACCTCTTAAGGGACTTTAGCATCATCAGTGTCCTTTTCTAGAAAGGTTTATTTTTCCTTAGAAACTTTTGCCTAAATGCGGCCCCTTGGGTCTTCCACAACTTCAATAGGGAAGATCATCTAGGGGCACTTTCTTCCTTTAACTTGCATGGGGGACTAATTTGGGGGGACTCCCTTAGGGAAGCCCTGGGGGGGATTTTAAAGCTTTTGGTGAATGAAAGATAGGAATTTGAGTGGGTTGGGCATATTAGATAAAAGTATGAATTATGGCTTTGCTCTATCTATGTAATGAGTTTTAGTCCTGAATGAGTTTAGCTAGACCTAAACATACTTTTTGAACCTTTAAATTAATATTTTTTATTTCCAATTTTTTCTTTTCCAGCTCATCAGTCATAATGAATTTCCCTTTCCAAGTTGTCTTCATTGGGGTACCTAGTTTGAGTTAGAAAGGTTTCAATTTGGGGATAGAAAGTTTAAGGGGAAGGTTATCAGGGAAGGAATTTGATAATATTTCCTAAGGGGTGCAATTAAAGGTCTGGTGGGATCCCTCGATGGGATCCTCCATTGATGATTCCTTTTGGGAGTTCTCCTCAAAGGAGGGTCCCCTAGAGGAAACCTCCTAGCTGTAAAGGGCTTGGCCATGCTTGACCAGGAGGAGAATCAAGCCTTTGTGAAGGATGGGATCGGTGTCATTCACTTGATGTATCAAGACTTTAATATCAAGAGACTTTATCAAAAAGTAGGGAAGACTAATTTTGTAACCAATAAAATGATTTAGAAGTAAAAAGTGGTGGGAAAATATAAGGGTATATTTACCTTTGATCATCATGTAACACATGATTTAAAGGTAAATATCATGTTATTAACATGGGATATCAACCAATGGAAAGAATTTTTTGTCCGTTTTCATGAGGTCATTCATCTTGAAAAATCATTGCAATGACCCTTGCTTTTTTGATTGATCTTTAAACACCTTGGTGCCTGCACATGGCATTTCAGTTGATTCACCGATGAACTCCTTCAAAAAATTGATAGTGATGCCATGGATGGTCACTTTTCACTTATTCCAAGCCACCAAAAAGTCATTATAAATCTCAAGATTGTGTTTTTTAACTCATTCTATGAACTCAGTGAGTCCCCCCTTTTTCAACTTCTTTCATAATTTTTTCTTCTCTTGAACCTCCTTGCAAGAAATGGGCTCCAATCTATCCCTATCACCACCCATGGAGATTGTGTGTACAGAGTCAAAGTGGGTATAATGAATTTTATAGATGGATTGGATTTTAAAATGGAATGAATGGTTAGGTAATCCCATCGAATCCTCATTAAAACAATTAAGTCCCTTCCTTTTGGAATAATTATGGATCGACCTGATTAAGATTTGCCCCTTCAGGGTAAGATCATACACATGTGGAGAAATGATTATTTTAATTCACATTGGTACCTTTATCTCATATGGAATTGATGACATTATCTAGGATGTTGCTTGTATTATGATGACTAAATGATTCAAACATATGTATGTAATTAATGAAATCAATGGTTAACTAGGGTTCCTAATTCTCTCTCTCTTTTCACAATTTTCCTTACCTTCTCCACCATTTTTTTTGTATTTAAGTCTAACTCTTGGTGGCCAATTGAGGCACCCAAAAAGTAACCACAAAACATCATTAATACCTAGTCCAATCATACTAAATGTAAATCTAACTACCTAATGATAACTATTGAAATAGTAATAAATGTTTAATCACTCATTAATAATAATAATAATAATAATAATAATAATAATAATAATAATAATAATAATTATTATTATTATTATTATTCATCAAATCAAAATATTAAATTGAGTACATTTTTAATGTTTCAACATACAATTATATATGAATGTAGTATTGAATCAATCATATGGAAAACATAAAATAACATCCTTAATACAATACTTGTGCCTTTTGGCACTTCTTATACATGAAATAGTCTTACTAATTGGGATATGACATCCTTCCCCCCTTAAATTAGCAATGTCTTGGTGTCTATTATTTAAAAATGGTGAGGGTAATTAATATAGAAGATTTTTTCATCTTCAAAGGGTGCCATTTTCATATGATAAGTATTATTGTATGAAAATTCTACTAGGTGAAGACAATATTCATTTTCTTATTTTTAGTCCATCACATAAATTATATGCATATCCTCTAACACTTAGTTCACTTTTTCTAATTAACCATCCATTTATGGATGATATGTAGATCCAAAGTTTAATATATAAAAAAATATGAAGTTAAAGTCTCCAAAATTTGGGAAGTAAACAACTTGTCCCTATAGCATATTATTACCTCGAGCACTCCATTAAGGTATAAAATCTCTCTATAAGAATTGGGGCATCATCCTTGGGATTTCCTAGGGTAAAGTGGGTAAATTTTTTTAACTTATTCACTACTAACATAATATTATAATGCTTTATTATTAATTTTGGTAGACTTGAAATAAAATCCATAGAAATTACATCACATTTATATTTTGGAATATCATGTGGTTAAAACTATCTTCCAAGATGGAAATGTTTTACCTTAACCAACTAAAATTATAAACACTTACAACTAATTTCAAATCATGTTAATCTTTGTGACACCTAAGATGAGGAAAATGTGGAATTAAATGGACCCATTTCATGAATAGTTATTAATATTTGCCCTAGTTTGGTAGTAATATCTTTCCTTAAAATAATAGATGGACATATGAATAATTAATATACCCAACATATTTTTTTATAGGTTCATGTGTAATTGCATGAATACTTTCCTTACAAAAATCATCTTTTCTTGTTGTTCTACTATTTTTTTTCTCAGTTCAAACCTTAGTGAAGTTAACTCTTTTACTAAGAGCATCAACCACTTTAATTTTAAACCATTGACATATTTTATGTGCATATCATAGTTATTTATCAATTATAACCACTTTTTATATTGGTCATTCATGTTTTCTTAAGTGTAAAAATTCTCAAGACTCCTATGTTCTATTGTTTTACCCTAATTTAAATTAATGTGTTTTATCAATCTAATTAAGTTTAAAATTTCAAATCTAATTTAGATAAATATATATAGCATTTAATCATATAAAAGAATGTAAAATACTGAGATTGATTCTTTTGATTTCATAATGGCATATGATAAATATGAAAAGTAATAAAGAGATCATGATACTTAGATTTTTTTGGTTGAGTGTCTCACTATGAATATATTATGCAAGTGAAAATTAGAAATAAACAAGCCTATTATTTACTCATTTCCATAATTAAATCATTGTCTACACTAAGTTAGTTTGAAAGGATCAGGTTAATATCATTGATCTATATTAACTTATTGGTTGGTACTAACCCACACAAATATATGGAATTGTGAATATATAGTCACCTACGACTATATTTACTTACTCAATTTTTGTGATCCTACACTTGCACTATTACACTTGCCCTATTTTTGTGATCCTATTACACTTGCCCTATTTACTCACTTGAAAAATAGGGCAAGTGTAATAGGATGAGCTAACACAAAACACCCTCATTTTATGATTGATTAGAGCCTACGTATCTAGTACTTTAGGATGTAAATCAAGCCACATATAGTTATCCCACTTATGTGATTGTGTAATTATGTTCCTTCACTATATGTATGTAACTAATGATTCAAATATTGATACTTTAAAATTATTGATTTGATTTATATTTAGAATGCTTCAAACTGGTCTTGTAATTGATCTTAATGATAGGTTTGGAAATTGGGAAGATTAGGGTGGATTTTCTTAGTGTACAATAATATATAGATGTATTTTAGATAAGTGCCTATTCCCTTTTGAATGAAACCTTAGTTATTTACATGTTGATCCAATTGAATAATTTCTCATGCCACTAAAATTATAGTATTATAGATTAACCTTAAGAATGACATTGATTTTATAAATATTAATTATTAGGAGTAGGTTGGCTCCAACTCAATTGTTTAATACCAACTAGACGTATTGACTAGGCCTAGTAAAAGTAACCTATGTACAAGGGAATTAAATTGAGAGTCTAGATATTTCTATGCAAGATATTTAAAATGTTTGAAATATAAGTGATGTTTTTTTAGGTGCATAATATCATAATGAAAAGGTTTCATTATAATATAACATGCAAGTGTGATAGGATAGTATATTAGGACATTGTTTGAGTGCTAAATTCATGCATAGAAAATATGCATCAGGCTTTTCATTATCAAGTACTAAAGATCAAATTTTAGTATCTAAAAATTACCCCTTTTATGATTGTAATGAAATTGATAGAGTAAAAGGATAAAATGTACTTGAGTGTGTACAACACATTTTAAATTTTAGGAGACGAATCCAAATGTAAATCTCTGCTCCATGAAAAACTATAATAAATATGAAGTATTCAATGTCCATATATGAAATTTGAAATTGAAAAAAAAAATAAGATCAAGGATAGATTACACATGTATGTGAGTAAACAATGTTTCCCTAAACTTTTTTGGAGATGATTATTCATTTTTGAAGCACTAGATAATACATGCTTCCTTGTTCATTCACATAAAGAGTTGGGGTGATCATGCCCAAAACTTGTGATACCATGTAGGATCTTGGATTGGAAATACAACATGCCAAAACCCTCATAAATGTGGGAATAGATACACAATGTACAATAAAAATAACTACCTAGGAAAAAGAGATAACCATGAGGCTAAGTTCACTCAAATAAACAACTACATATGTAAATTTAAGAATCATCACTATAGGTTCACTCAAATAAAGTGAATCAACTAATACATATGTCTTATTGATTTAACTGTAATATTTATCTTTAGTTTGATCAAGTTTAATCCATGTAAAAATAAAAAATGCATGATCAGAAGGGAATTAATAGTTTTTATACCCCTATCATGTACACAAGTTTAATTGTATATTTTCATCTAATTTAGAATAGAATGCATGATCAAAATAGAATGGACCATGTACATTATTCCATCATGTCTAAAGATATTATAAGTGTGGAGTGGAATGATAACCATTTGTCATTAATTTTTAATTGTGTTGTTATTTAGGTATGTATGAACCAATATAATGCCCCTAAATATAAAACAATTTATATAGAATGATATGCACTTATATGTTGAATTTGAGAACCTGTATCTCAAATATATGTGTTTATGGACACATGTAATATTTTTTTACATAGTTAATGTGCATATACCCATACATATGCACAAAATTTTATATGAATATATGTCCAAGCTTTTGTAAAGTGAATTTATATGCATGGCATATTCCCCTATAATACATATATCAATATGCCAATATTTTTCATGTACATGAATCAATGATATCTAAACCACTCTAAATATCAAATAGTGAAACTTGTACTCTTATCTAATTCTTTGTTGATGGAGGCTTATGTCTTATGACAAGCCTAATATAATTTCCACATTTTGACATGAGGGATGCATCCTATAAGTCACTCATCTCTAAAGGAGATTTAATATTATCATGTTATTTATATGGATAACATCATGTAATATCATTTGATCATGTGGAAAATATGTCATCATATCAAAGTATGTGTTAACAAAGGTATATATGTAACTATTGGCCAAAATTTGAATACATACAAAAAAATTTCCTAGATGGATCAAGGCACTCTTCTAGACCATTCATTAACCTTATGCCTTCATGACTATTCTTTTCTAGTCCTGACTTGATGATGTAGCACAGTATTTTGGAAGGTCCTGGTGTGGTGTGAGGAGTTATGTAGGGTCTTGGTGAAGTGGATGATCCAAGGGTGGAAAGAGATGACAAAAATCATGTTACTTATACTATTTTGAAACACTTTAATCAAGTTTTAAGGTGAATTTGGAGATTTTAAGGAAAAGGCCTAGAAATGCGTCTTGAACTTCAAGTAAAGGATCTAGCTAGTTTCTAGGGTGTTTGAGGATTCAACGGTATGAAGGAGGTTTTCAAAAAGTTTCATATATTCTAATGGGTCAAAAATTATGTCTAGATAAGATAATTTTTCCAAAAGACCCCCAAAAGTGCATTAGATGACTTAAGGACCCTCTAAATAGAAATTCTTAACTAAAAAATTGGCTTTTGAGGACGTCAAATTGTTTTTGACTTATTCCCACATATTTATCGATTTTTTCCATATATATACAAGTTCAATGCCATTTAAAGTCATTTTTAGTGGAGGAGAGGAGTTTGGGAGCAAAAAGTTACATTTTTAAGCCTTTTTGAGCTTTGGCTGAATAAGTTTTTAAAGGTTTTAATTAATGAAATGGATCAAATATAATATTAAATAATCTATGGTGTCCCTAATATATAATCTTATGCCTCTGAAATTATATTCAAGCACAAGAACCAACAGAGGTAGGGAAAATCCATTAGCTACAAACTAGGCATGAAATAAGTTTTCTACCATTAATGGAGGCACAAACATTTAAGAAGGTTTATATAATGAATTAAAAATAATTTAAATTATAAATAATCTTGAAAAAGTGTTGTATTTCATATTTAGGCTTCTGTTTCTTCATTATAAAGAGAAATCATTTTGGGTAGTCTTAGATAGCTCTAGGAGAGCCTCAAGTTTTCACTTAGTATGGTCAGGAGAGAGAGAGAGTTGGGTAAAAATATTTTGGTAATTGATAGGGAACATAATTTACTTCCACTTTGTGTAATTTTTTTATCTATTTCATCTCCCCATATTTATGAACAATCTCTAATAATGTAGGGGTGTCTAGATGGCCTATTCATCTAGACAGGGTCTAGGTTTTCTTTTGTTTCATTACTTTAGGATATCACAGAGAAAAATAATTTTGAGTATGTTTAAAAAAAAATTAGATCAATTTAATTGTGATTTAATTTTCTAATTCATCTCCATGAGTAAGTTTCACTTGAAAGGAAAAGGTCTTAGTGTACAAGTTGCTTTGATGAATTTTACTACAAATCTTGTTTTCTATTCATGGTGGTCACTCTAAGAGGTTTAAAATATTCCATAAATAATATATAATCTTAAAAATTTATGTAATCCACATTTTTGTTTAGAATAACCACCCTTGAGCTATTGAGAACCAAAATGTAATGGAAAACATGATCTAAAATGGCATTTTAAGCAAGTTATTAGAGTGTGAAAAGAAGTTTTAGCTTTGAAAATCCATCTAACATGGTTTGGGAGATCTAAATACATGTTTATAGTTTATTTACATAATTTATAGGTTAAATGGATTAATCCAATCCCATGATCTCACTCAAAAACATAGGAGATCATCAAGAACTTCACTCTCAACACATGATCAGTGCATAGTCTATAAACTTTCTGTACATAAAAGGATAGGTGTGAGGAAAGTTAGCATTTTTTAATGGTTGGATTCATGTTTTCAAAGGTTAATTTAATTTCAAGGCCTATCTCTAAGTGAAATCTCCCTAAATAATGATAGAGAAGAGATAATAAGAAGTTCTCAAATGTTGTCAATGAACCAAATAAACACTTACAATAGTCCAAGCTTTAGTATAAGATGCAAATGATCTTGGTTGATCATGGAGATCCACATCATGTAAGTTTAATGACCCAACTTGAAATATTGATCAACAAGATAATAAATAATAATACCATCCTAGTGCAAACATAGTCTTGGGAGTCAGGTTGAGAGAGATAAAACAATTTGGTTTCCTCTTGTTAGCATTAGTTAAGGTTATTTTGTGAAGATTAATGTAATTGACATTTCTTGGTTTCTTCTAAACGCAATCACTATAGTAACCCAATTCAATAATTTCAAAGAAAAGTAGAGTAAATAATGGGTATTCATATATTTTAGACATGTTTAAGTCAAGATCATCCCCTTAACTCTTACACAGTCTATAGAGTGCCATTGTTAGATCCCCTTAATGCCTGAGTTGTGAAATAAAGATTAAGGTCTTGGTCTTAAGTAAAATAAAGTAGTGTAAATGTTTCCAACCAAGATGATGTAATCTTAAAAGTTGAGTTATTTCTAACTCTCTCCAATTCTCCATTTAGACTATTGTCATATTCAAGTTAAAATATGCACCTACAACCATGGTTTGGTTCAAACACTATTATGTAAGTTTGATATCTCAAATGATTTAAAGATTGCCTATGGGGCATTGAATAAGAATCAAGTGTTCAAGGAAATATAAATAAATTTATGTATAATACCAATGGTTACTTAAAACAAACAATAAATGTGCCAAATTATCACCTATAGCCAATCCAAATGAGAAAGTATAACAATAAATAAGAAGACATAAGTCTAAGTTGTTGTGAAGGGGTTGAAGGGAGTGATAAGCATTATTAGCTATGAGTTTACATTACGATGTTTTAATTTCATCTATATTCATTAAGATGATGAAACATATGCAAATAAAGTAATCAAAGCAACACATAGTCATTTACCTTAAAAGACACCTACAACCATCTTTTTGGCTTGGATAGTGGTATGAGGTTGAAGGCAAATTCAAGGTATTTGTAATGAAATTAATTACATGTTCACATAGAATGATTTTATATCACATAGAATAAGCAAATATGAGAGATCACACAATAATAATTTATAGTATAGTAGAATATTGGATAATATAGCAAAACCAATTCGAGGGGGAACCTCTAAAACAATGATTTAATAGCAGATTGCTTAACATAATTAATAAATATTAACCACTACCTCCTATATATAGTCTACTTATCCAATTTTATTCCATAGGCTGACCTATCTATGAACATAGATAAATGTAACAAGTATATAAAAGAGGTATGTAACTCGCAAGTTGGCCACACATATCCCTAGATGCACCAATGGTTAAGGGCATAGAAAGCCCCTCCCCTTCAAAAAAACATTGTCCTCAACATTGTGGAAACTCTAGATGTTTCTACAAAAATTCTTCATCCTCCTAAGTGGCATTTTCACATGGTAGATTCTTTTATTTGATCGGGTACTCTATAATCACTCTGAAATGTAGTTACTGCACATGTGAAGGATTGACTCAAGATCAAGAACAACTCTACCTTCATCATCCAATTATAATAATTATATTTGAATTGCAATTCTGTGTCTAATGAATTTATTCAGACATGATACATGAAATATTAGTTGTATATGATTGGATGAAGGAAACTCTAACTTGTAGGACACACTACCAATTTTTTTTAAGATCTAATAAGGCCCATAATACTTAGGGGATAGATTTTTATCCTTTTTTTATTGCTTCAATGACATTTTATTATATGGTTATAAGTGAATAAAGAACCAATCACCAATGTCAAAATGCCTCACTTCTGTGTTCATCTACCTATTGCTTCATGTGATTTTGGGCCATAGCTAAATTTTCACACAAACTTGTAAGGACCTCCTATTGATGGTGAATATGTTATTCAATTACATGAACCTTAGGATGGACCTTCAAGGTTGAAGTGATAGATGGAGGTTGGTATACATAAAGTTTCATAAAGGGAGAAATTTTGGAATAACTATGAACAAAAGTATTATACCACCATTTGGCAAGTGGCAACCAATGAACCCATTTATCCTATTTATCAAAAATAAAATAATGGAGATATCCTTATAAACATTTATTGACTACCTTAGTTTGTATATCAGATTGAGGATGATAGGATGAATTATGAGCCAAATGGGTGCCCAAACATGTAAATAACTTAGTCCAAAAATTACTAGTGAAAATATGATCTCTATCACTAATAATGATCTTAAGGGTCCCATGTAGTTTCTGAACTATATTGATAAAAGTAGTAGTTACTGTACTAGCAACAAATTGATGTGACAAATAACAAAAATGAGCATACTTACTGAGATGATCCACTACAACCATGATAACATTTTGACCATCAGATATTGGTAACCTTGTAATTAAATTCATAGATGCTAGGGATGGATAGAGGCTATAAAATACCTAAGGTTTTGATGGTTTTGCCTTTGTTTTGTTGATAGATCATACATTCAACCACATATTTTTGGACATCCACCTTGAGTCTTCCCAAAAAAAATATTGTTTAATTCTATAATAGGTTTTTAAAAATCTTGAATGATCCCCAATTGGAGTTGTATGAAGTTCTTGAAGGATTTTTTGTTTAAGAAGAGAATCCTTACATAGGTATAATCTATCTTTATACCATAATGCATTACCCTTCCATATGATTTTTTCAAATCCACCTAAACCTTGCCAAAGATTTTGAATCAAATCATGGGTAACACAATCATGTTTCCATTCTTATCATGCTTCATCTAGCTAATCTACCTATAAAATGGTTATGACACATAGTAATGCCTCAGCTGATTCATCCTTTCTGGATAGTGTATTTGCCACCACATTGTCCTTACCTTTTTTGTATACTATTTCAAAATCATATCCTAACATCTTAGTTACCCATTTCTATTTTTCTCCAAATGACAACCATTATTCCAAAAATATTTGAGACTATCATGATTAGTCTGTACTTAAAAGTGACAACCCATCAAATAAGGTATCTATTGTTTGACTGCATGCAAGATGGCCATCATTTTCTTCTCATAGATGGGCTTGTGATAATTTTTACCCTTTACTTGATAGCTTTAAAATGAAAGTGTTCTACCTTCTTTCATGAGTACAACACCCATACCATAACTATATGCATCGCATTCAACCATAAAAGTCTTGGAAAAATTAGGAGTGGCCAACACTAGAGTAGTTCACATAGCCAATTTCAATTGTTCAAATGCCTGGGTAGCTGCATCAGTCCACTAAAACAAGTCTTTCTTCAACAAAGAGGTGAGTGGAGCTATAATACTACCATAATTTTTGACAAACCTATGATAGTAATCAGTTAGCCCCAAAAATCTCCATAGTTACTTGAGTATTGTAGGAATTGGCTAGTCCACCATTGCTTGGATGTTTTTAGGATCCACTTTCACTCCTTCATAAGAAACTAGATGATCCAAATATTCAACCTCACAAGCCCCAAAAGTACATTTGGAAGTTTTGTCATACAATTGATGTTGTTCCAAAATGGAAATTACTTATTTCAAATGTTGCATATGGTCTTCCCAATTTTTACTATAAATGAGGATATCATCAAAGAATACTAGAATAAATTTCTTCAAAAATGGCCTTAAAATAGTATTCATTAAACTCTAAGAAGTAGATGGTACATTTTTTAGACCAAAAGGCATAACCAAAAACTCATAATGGCCCTCATGAGTTCTAAAAGCTATTTTGGGTATGTCTTCATCATGGATCTAGATTTGATGATACCTAAAATTTAGATCTAACTTGGTAAAATAAAAAGCACCATTCAATTAATCTAGAAAATAATCAATGATAGGAATAGGAAACTTATCTTTGATAGTGTACATGTTGAGTTCTCTATAGTCAGGGCAAATCTTCCAAGTGTCATCTTTATTTCTCACCATGACAACTAGTGAAGAATATTCACTTTGGCTATGGTGAATGATTCTTGCATCCAACATTTCCTATACCATTTTTTTAATTTCACTTTTTTGGGCATAGGGATACCTATATGGCCTGATGTTGGGTGGTGTACTACCAAAAAATAAGTTTGATAGAATGATCATGCATGTGGCTAGGTGAAAGTCCTTTTGGCATGTCACCAAAAATAATAGAATGAGAATTAATCACCTGTAGATCAAGAGGTGGAGATGCCTAAGTTGGTTGTACTTTCATGGAAAACAAGCAAGCTATAAATCCTTCAACACCCTTATGGAGAATCTTTGTCATCTGATGAGAGCTAAAAAGTTGTGCAGATTTAGACCTTAATCCCCTTAGCTCAAATATCCTTTCTTTAGAATTGAAATGCATGAATGATTATTGGAAAATCATCTCAATAGTGCCCAAAGTGATGAGCCACTATACTCCCAAAATAATATTACCTCCACCTATGAGAATAACAAACATAGGAGAATCCAACAAGTAGTCTCTCATAGCTAGCTTAATACTATGATGTTTTTAGATGAACTAATAGTACCACCATTTACAATCATAACCTAAAATTTTAGTGCTAGAGAAATGAAATAATTCAAATGAGAAACCAACTTACTATTGATGAAGTTATGTATACGTTGATGAAGTTATGTGTACTCTCATAATCAATCAAGATAATTATCTTCTATTTATTAAAGAAACCCATAAAATTAAGAGTTTGAGAAGTACTAATACTTGAAAGGAAATGATAAGAAATAGTAGGCTGAGATTCTTTAGATTCCTCCTCATGACCTTATACATCCTCACTATGTACTTCTTCATCATCTTCATTATCATTGGAACCTTCAATGTAAAAAAGATTCTTTTTAGCATAATGATGGTCTTTGCTCCATTTTTATCACAAATATAATGCAACCCTTTGGATCACTACTCAATTTTTAATTATGTTAATCTAGTGGGCTATGGAAATGATGGTGCTAAAAAGGTGAAATCACAACCAATAGTGAAAATTTTCCTTTTGACTATCTCTTTTTCTTTTGCCATATGTGCCCTAGGGATAGCTTCTAATATAGATGTTGGGTTAAACATTTGATCCTTGAATTAGATGTTATATTTGAGGCCACCCAAAAATATATCAATAAAATTTTCCTCAATGATATCTCCCACCCATAAAGAGAGATTCTAAAAATGATAAATATAATCCTTCACAGTTCTTGATTACCATAGTTTGGCTAATTAGATGAAATGGTTCTCAAATACATTATTCTGATATTGAGCTAACAACTCCTTAGTGAAAATAGACCATGTAATAGGAGCATTATTATTTTTATTTTGAGCACATAACTAGTGATACCAAATGAATTACTCAGGTTCCAAACATAGAGATGCAACTATCACCTTCTAAGAACCAGGGGTTTGATGCAGCTCAAATAAATTCTCAATTTGGGTAATCTAAGTGAGAGGATCCTTACCATCAAACTTACACATATTCACTTTTGGAAACATTGGTTTCATACTAGCATGGAGTTGTTAGTGTTGGGAGGAGGATTTGAATGCTGAAGTGGAGGGTTGTTCGACTAAAACTAAGATGTAAGGGAAACCAATTGCATAGTGATATGATGTAATTCATTATAAACCCCATTAATATCTTCATGCATCCCTAAAACATCATATTTAACTACAACAAATTCATCATGCTTCACTAAGTTTTTTATGTCCGCATTAAGATGAGAAATCACTAGATCTAAAGTTCCATATTCCATGTCATTGATAGGAGTCTTAGGAGTTTTCTTCCCCCTTTTTCTTGCCTGAGTACTAGGACCTACCGTATACAAACCCTAGGAGGGTTTTTACCCCAAAAAAAGTGTACCACGAGATGGTACCATTACAATCACCTTGCCAAGATGAGTCTAATGACTACCTTTGTGCACTAGGATAAAAATTTTAACACCAAAAAAGTGTACCAATAGAATATACCATTTTGATCATCTCATCAAGATGAATCCAATGACTGCAATTTTGCAAGGGGAAATTTTTTTCCAGACTTTTAAAAAAAAAAATTCAAAAAAGTGTTTTGAGCAATTTGTGCAAACAAAAAAATTTAATTATTCCTAGATTGCAAGTTATGTTTTTTCGCTCCCACCACTCCCAAAAGCCACACCTTGTTAGATCTAAAAAAAATGCCACAAGAAACTTTCCCAAATTGAAGCTTTGATACCACTTGTAATGAAATTACTTATATGTTCACACAAAATGATTTTATATCACACAAAATAAGCAAATATGAGAGATCACATAGTAGTAATTGACAACCGAGTAGAATAATGGATAATATAGCAAAATACTTAACATAATGAATAAAGACTAACCACTAACTCCTATATATAGTCTACCTATTTAAGGTATTCCATAGGCTGACCTATCTAAGAACATATAGAAATGTAACAAGTATATAAAAGAGGTATGTAAGCCACAAGTCGACCACACATATCCCTAGACACACTAATGGTTAAGGGCATAACAATGTTTAGCAAGAGAGTAGAGTCATTGAGGGTTTGTAACCAATGTGATTTAAATGAAAATATAGAAAACCAATAAAGTAATTGCTTTTCATTTATAGGAGACCTGTGCTCCAGGTTTGGAGATGATCAATGAAGACAAAGTAGTGGGAAAGAAGCCCATGTGAAGAATAAAGAGTTTGGATTCAATGAAGTCTATAAATGGTTTGGAAAGATAGTAGAGGGTAATAAAAACCTTTTATAGGTCTTTTTTTTGTGTGGAAGGATCTATAACCAAATAATTGGAGTTTATTCCTTGTTTTTTCTAACACATTATTGTAAAGAGGGTATAAAACTCTGTATATTGATTAGTTTTCGGCATATGAAGATTTTTTTGAGTCTTTAACCTAATTAGATATATGGGGGAGGTCAAGAAAGACCTATAGATGGTCAGTGGTTCCTTTGAAACCTTTCCAAACTCAAAAAATTGATTTTTGAAGGATCTTAGCCTCTATAGGCTTGCACATTTAGCCTAGCTAGGGTTTTCAACCAAAACCCCCTATCTTTCCTATTTCAACAAGTGAAAATTCATGTAATTTTGTAATCAAGTCAATTTATCATGTGTAAAGTGAAACATAGGGTTTTGGTTTGATTATGTATGGTGCAATATAGATTTGAGGTCTAGGTAAGTGGGATAGTTTCATGGGTCTGACCTTCCCATTTTACTATCAATAACTTATAGAAATTCCATTCTTTATGATAAACTAGTCAATTATCATACTCAAACTTCTCCAAATCATCATATTAGTCTACTTGGACATAACTAATAGACTCAGATAATACACAAATTTTGGTTCTACCCAAGTTTGATGGTCTTTCCTCATGCCAAAAAATGGTAATTTTCAAATTAGAATCCTTCTTATAGGTCATCCCATACATTTTACATGTTGGAAACATTTAAAATTACCCAAAGAGTCTAGTATAAATACATAATAGGAATAATCATATTTACCATATATCAAAAATATTCAAACACTTGCATATTCAAAGGGACTACCCTAATATTCCAAATTAAACCATAAATTAAAATGATAGGGTATTATCCAAGTCTAAGGCACGTCAAGTCCAAGATAAAGTTTTCATTTAATAAGTATTAAAAGCTAAATCATATGTTTTATACATTCAATGATCTTTCTTACACACATTCACCTAATAGGGATAACTGCATGTGGTTTGAATTCCATATTTGGGGTATTAGATATGTATAAAATGCTCATCTATTCATTAGGGTGTGGTTGAGATAAGATAGACCCATATTATTTACCATTTTGGAGACCAAAATATATGGTCAAAAGTGGACCTAGGGTTTTAAGAGAAGGAGATAGATTTCTATGTATTATGTGCATAGTAATCATTGGGATTATACACAGAGATAAAAAATATTAAGGTGCAATGATTTTTTCAAATTAGAGAATAAAAATATAAAGGTATGGAACTTTTAGATTTAGTCACTAACATCAACCAATTTTGACCCTAGACTAATAGTTCTACCCAATCATGCCCAAAAGTCTAGTTCATGATATGAGTGACTCAATCTAATTTCCCACCTTTTCTGCCACTTTCATTCAATCTTAAACATTTAAAATTCAATAAAACATTAAGTATATTAACCCTATTAGTACTTCCAATTATTATCCAGTGCAAGTGTCAAATTAGTTTATACCTTTTACATTTATATTAATTCTTAATTATAACACATCATACAATCTAAATTAACTCAAAATTTTAAAATTATTAATGTTTATTAATCAAAATAAGGTAAAATATACATATCATATGAAGATAATAGCAACTTCATCATCATTTTTCTCACCTCTCCTAAGAGACTTATTAATCATATCCTTAAACACATTTTCCCATGAGGGTATATTACCCATCCATGTGCTTTATTGATCAAATCCTTATATACACTTGCCTATGGGGCATGGTACCCTCATCCATGTCCCTTTGATCCTGATTGACATATCCTACATATAGATCCTATCCCACCCTTATGTCTTATGAGCTTACATTGACTATACATATCTTAGTATAATATATATATATATAATAACATATTATTGATTTTCAAACATGATAATTTTATAGCCAAATATTTCTATACATGAGAAATTATATATGATGGGGGGCATTCCATTATCCCATTTATATATTCATACTCCTTAAAGGATGCATACACTTATGTAAATTATCACATAGTTATCTATACCTTTTGGTTACCAACATGGGCACCCATCCATCTATCCTACTATGATTTAGCAACGTATATCTCTCACCACTCCCTTATCACCACAACATCCTCATTGAAGACTAAATTATGACTAATAAAACTCATTTGATCATACACTTAATATACACTCTTAGAGTTACACATATTTAGCACCAAACATTACATGACATTATTTATCATATGTAATTTTGACACTTTAAGACATACTAATTATCCCTATCATACAAAGTGGAGACATTATAATTGTCACTATCAACCGTTATCTCCACCTACTTTGAGTCTTAAATTATGAATATAATTATTATGCTATATGACACTTGTACATTACATGACATGATTATCACTAGATTTATACATTGATAGAGACCTTGGGGCATCCTAGTTTTCCCAACTCACTATACTATAAGGGCCATTATGCCCTTCTAATTTACACATATGTAATGAAACCATAAATCCTTAAGGTTGGGCATAAAAAAAATTTCCATAGGAGGCACATATAGAGTCATTACATCTAATATTTTACAAAAATATGTTTCAAAGATATTGAAACTTTGGCTATATTAATTTCTTAACATATGATGCAATTAACATTTTATTTTTAGTTGAGTTAATGTAGGTGCAAGTTCATAAACCTTACCTTAGAATGGGAGAATACATATAACCGAATAGTTTAATATTACTTCATTATAGAGTGAAATTCAAGCATGATAAATTTTTCCATCATGTCACAATGCAAAGGTTACTATTCAACAAATCTCAGTAGCAGATAAAGTCTCTCCTAAAGAGAAACATAATCTACTTACCCAAACAAGAAGTGGATTGGGCTCTATAAACTCCTAGAGAATTTTTGGATATGTTTTATCACTTTATAAATTATTAATACTATGACCAATGGCTAATATAAACTCTCATAGAT
Source organism: Torreya grandis (assembly GCA_037957365.1). NCBI lineage: Eukaryota > Viridiplantae > Streptophyta > Pinopsida > Cupressales > Taxaceae > Torreya > Torreya grandis. The sequence continues at coordinate 2,445,820 of JARHVA010002466.1, read as the reverse complement.
GTGTAGTAATGTAATATCATCAAAAGTATAGTATTGTAATAAGTTTGTTGTGACATTTAGTGAAAATAAAAAAGATATATTTGTTTCTATGCTAATTTTTATTTTAAAAATTTCAAATTGAATTTCATAAGAAAAAATATTTTACCATGAAAAATATAATATACTAATTACTTGCTAGAAACTAGCCCTTGTTGACAAGTATACCAAATCTTATAACAATCATGCAAATAGATGCAAGAAAAAAATCTTCATCTTCCTTTTCTTATGGTAAGTCAAGGTACACACTTAAAATTATGTATCATTTTACTTTGACATATGCATTCACCACCTTGTATGCACCTTAAGGTAGGAACATTATTTAGACACTTAATTTTGGTAAAAGACTCTTTTCACAATGTTTTTTTTTTTCTTATTTTTATTGCACTTGGTCTATGTACACATATTTGGCTATTTTTGGTTATCTTTCCCTTGGGTTGGTCTAGTATCATCATCCCATTGCATAGGTCTTCCTAATATCTTGAGTTTTTTTCACCTTTAATTAATGATAACCTATCCATTTGATGAAAAATGTTTGAAAACCTACATTTGAATTACTCATTTGTCTTCATAGGACACTGAATGCTTCCAAAATTTCCAAAATACTATTTTACACTATTTTCTTATGTCTTAGTTAGCCCATGCAAACTGTCACATCTTGATTTCTCTTTAGACATAATAACATATTGATTTGTGTATTTTTATGGTTTTAATTTGACTAACTACTATTTTTGTTAAGCTATATTTCATATCTGATTTATGAAAAGTTATATGTTAATTTACATGATTCTTAACTATGGAGTTAGTTGTACTTCTATATTATGTACATGATGATCATGTTTTATAGTTTATTAAAAAATTTAATTATATATTTTATATTATTTTAGGCCAACTAAATTCATTGTTGTGAGGTACATGCAGGATAGATCCATCTCTCAGAGTCTGATGGAGGGTGGCCATTATCAAAGAGGGTGGCATAGATGGAGGCATTGGGGGATGATAAATGGAAAAACGAGAAACCTACACACATCAAAAATATAGAATATGAAATTATATTCATTTATTAAATTATATATATTTAAGTATGTCTTGATTTGATAATATGTTATCTACATTTAAATGACTTCTAATATGCTTTCTGCTATGACCTTGATTATTGTTTAATGCTTATATTGATCTGGTTGTGTGATACTTTATGTTGTCATAGTTATTATATCTTAGTTATGATGTTGCTATATATTGTGATTGGAATCATTGAATTTATATAATAGGCCTTACAACTATCTTTGGATATAGGTGAATAATTTTATAACAATGTTTTGATAAATCCATATTGTTATTTGGAATCAATGATGTTATACATAATATATTTAAAGGGTTATTATTGTTAATAATAATTGAATGGATTTCATAGAAGTTAATTGAATTGTTAAATAATCATAGTGTTAAAAGTGATTTGTGTTTGACTAACATTATAATATTCATATTACTACCAATGGTTATATTATTTAATGACTAGGTAAAGTCATTGTGTTTAGGCAATGTGTAAATGACTAGTACTGAAGGTTGATTTATTTTATAATAGTTATAATGTTTGATGAATTTGTGAAATTTTATTGCTTAATAAATAATAATAATGCTTAGATTAATTTCATGACGTCAATGTACATGCATAAATTTTGAAGGGACTATAATTATTATTATATTATTTAATTTGGGAATGTTAGAGATTAGGGTTTAGTTTTGGCATTTACTTGTGATAACATGATATTATGAAAATAATCAATTAGTTTTAGGGATTTTCAAATGAGGAAACTTGTTTTGATTTTTAGTTTTGTTAGACATTTTTTCCATGCAATGACTTAGTCATGGAGTCATGATTAACACTGGGAGTTTTGATAGAGATTAAGGAATTATGGATACAAAAAAATATCATGCAAGGGAATAAAAAGGAAGGAGGGAGGCCTAGGATGGAACAAAGCATAGAGGCATAAATAAGAAAGTAAATCCAAGATAGGACTTAGAAAAAGTGTAATAGTTGCTATCTCGTGAGCTTATTTAACAGGATATTGTTGTATTTAAATTCATGGATGGATTATATGGATGAATTATGGTAAATATTTTCTTAAGTGTTTTATTTAGTTTAATTATAATGAAATTAATAAAGGGCTAGATGCTTATCCCTATGGATGGCTTGGCCATCCATAGAATTAAGCATATAACCCAAAAAAACCAAGGTTGAATGGCCATACTATATAAATTCATTGCCAAAACTATAGTGTGTTAAGTTTTAATAGGTCAAATTTTATGTCTTTGCTTGGACATAAATATCCCCTAGGTTAAATTTGGGATTAGAAATTAACTGTTAGCTGAAATATGTTTATATACAAACCTTATATTGGGTCTTGCTCAATTATTTAAATATTATGTTGAAATTTTTCTTTTTTATATAGTATACATGCTTAATTTAAATAGGCTAAGTTATTAAACTTTAATCTACAACATGACTGCACCTTTTGGGTTAAATTTAGTCTATCAAACTAGTATAAAGTAGGGTTCATTTTAAGAGACCATATCAAAAACCCCCTTAGGTTTATTTATGTGAATCCAATTCATATCCTTGGTTAATATTAAAATTTCAAAAAAAAAAATTGCCTATTGAAGTTTTTGGTATAGTCATTCGTCTACATAGTTAAAACATATAGTTTATGGGATAAATTAAAAAAGAATATAATTTTTTTCCTAATATTTAATATTGTTACATATTTATATTTTTCTTGAAGATCTATGTAATTTCAAAAAAAAAAATCATCTCAAATCGAGTCCATATGTAAAAGTTATGGCCTTTGGATGTTGGTACTCAGTTTCATCGCATCATATCATCACTCGATGGCACTATGTCACATAATAAAAATATGTCATGCGATGACACTATGTTGTATGATGGCATACCAAAATTTAGATTCAACTTTAAAATATATAAATTTTCAATAAAAATCATCTCAAACTGATTTTGTATGAAAAATTTATGGTCTCTAGAAGTTGGTGCTTAGTTGCATCACATCATGCCATTACACAATGACACTATGTCATGTAATGGGAATCTATTACATGATGGCACTATGTCACATGATTGCATGCCAAAAATTGTATTTATCTTTAAAATTTATACAATTTGAAAAAACATCATCTTAAACCAGTTTTATATACAAAAATTATGGCCTCTAGAAGTTGTTTAGTTACATCGTAGCATGCCACTGGGTGACAACATGTTACCAAGTGATAGCATGCTACCGATCAGCAACATGCTACCAATCGATAGCATGTTATTGAGAGATAGAAACAACATGATGTTGAGTGAAAACATGCTGCCAAGTGGCATCATACTACCAAGTGATAACATGTTGTTGAGTGATAACATCATGATGCTATCAGGCAACATCACCATGATGCAGTTAGGTGACACTGAATGCCAACTTTTCAAGGCCATAAATTTTTTAGACAGACTCAGATTGAGATGATTTTCTTTTAAAATTGTAAATATTTTTGAGATGAATTCCAATATGGTAACCCCTATGAATATATGTACTATATAGTGTGAATGGTATGGATGCTCCTATAATTATTATAAATGATTGGTGAGCTGACTCTTAAAAAAATTTATATCCCAAAAATTTAGGTGAATGGGTCTTATGTATTACCAAAAAATTACCAAATATACTTTACTAAAAAGTGAATATTCATGAATTAATGAATATTCACCACTAAAATTTACCCTGGTATAAAGAGATACTTTACTCTATATTCTATATTGTATAAACATATAGTTTAATCAGGTCAAGATTTTAGACCCTCATAATGCATGACTGTGTGTAAAAGAATAAGAATGAATAAAAATTATGATAAATATTGACTATTATAAATCAAGTTTTAGTTAGACTTGTATTTAGATATAACCCATATGATATGTATATATAGGGGTATAATCATATGTTCTAAGAGTGTCTTTAGATGAATCAATGGTATGAATATATCAGTGTATATACATATATGATATACTCAAGATATGTTTCCTACACTTACACAATTCACCATGTTTTTATCATATCAAAACATAGGAGTGTGACTATGGGTGAATGGATTTCACTATAGTATAACCTCAAGCCTTCATTTGGGTGAAAATAATTTATTAGATAAAAAATATACATCATAAATCTGAATTCTTGAGCGTTTGATTAGGCATGTATTTAGATAAAATGTTCATAAGTCTTTGATAGAGTATTATATACATTAATATTGAACTATAATAAATATAGTTGGTTGTATTTATATAGGACTATTGGTTTTAAAAATATATCATCCTATGTAAAGTAATATGAATAATATAATTATGGCTAAGTATGAGTATGCATATATGGTATATATAATGAAATCATTATAATATACATGATTGAGTTCAAAGTAAGACTATATATGATTTGAGCAGTAAGATATAGTTAGTTGAGTTGTATATATAACTATGCATAAATTGTTATGTGAATCTATGGACTATTACTTATTATGAAATAAAACACAATGAAAACACTATAATTAAGTGTTCTATAAATCTAAAAGGAGTTAGATATAATGTCTAAAAATGAATTATATAGAAGTATGTGATAGTCTAAAAAATAGATAGATACTTTGACTATCTAGGGTATACTGTATACAAAGATATATATATATATATATATATATATATATATATATATATATATATATATATATATATAGACACACACACACACAATTGAGTAGTTGAATGCGTGTATGAATATATGTAATACTTGTGATTTGTTAATAGAACTATAAATCTAATTCTGGTATACCATATATAGATACATACATTCTATTCAATACTTAAGACCATTATAGGATATAACAAATAAACATGGGTTATTTTGTTATATATTAATGGTATGAATAAGAATTGAATTATGAGGTATTTGAGATTTAATACAAGTCATTTTAATGTTGTATTGAAATAAGATCAATATTGTACTTTTGGTAGGTAAACATTAAGCTATGAGTTGATGATATTTAGATGGCTGAAATAATATTTGTAGTTACGTGTTAGTATTCTATAACTTGATGTCTAAATATACTTCTTACTTGGATGGTATGCTTTTTATTGGCGACTATTTTACTATCTATTTATTATGTAGTAATAAATTAGATGTTATGAGATTCATTACATTACATTTGATGGATTAAATGAATGTATTTGATATTTATTTATTTAGTAATTAATTATCTGCTTATAGGGAATATTCTATTTGAATATGTTGGTTTTTATATTTTATATCTATATACCAAGTCTCACATCAATGACCCTAAATAAGTAGTGTGATGGATTCCACTTGCTTAATTAGTGTCACTAATGCATAGATAAGTTGTAATCCAATTGAGTGGTGTGTATGAAATTGAATGATCCTCATAATCAATAACTATATGAAAACTTTATTCAAAGTAATGTTTATATTTAAACATTATCATTTCATATGTTTGATTTAGTTTACATGTTTGTATGATATCATGTTATAACAGGTTTCTTTATGGTATACATCATGGATTAGTTATCTTATACCACACATGTTCTAGTTTGTCACTTTAGATTCCCACACTATCATTATCTACCCATCTATGAAGGGAGGGCCATTCCCTAGTTTGGAGATAGTGCAGGGGATTAATAATCCATGGTTGGTATGTAAAATCACTTGGATGATGCTATCCCTCCCCTCAGTAGTACTATACTAGAGAATACACTCAAGATTACTTCTATATATTATGATTTGGTTGAGACTCACATGCTATATGGAGCTCTATATCATTATATACTATTATGAAGACATTTATATTAATAAAACTATATTTTTTTACTCACATGTACCATACAATAGTTGGTTATAATAATGTATTAGCTATGGCTGAATTTGTAATAATAATTTTATGAATTAATGCAGTTTTTATTTCTGTAATCAACATTGTACCTATTTTTAATATTGATAATATGGTGGTGATCATTATATAAATAGGTCAATTATATACCTTTGTATGGTTAATTAAACATAATTTATTTAGTTAAATATCACTCTTGTAGTTTTCATTGTGATGGAATATGTTAGTTGAATTCATGTAATTAATTTAATTTTTTTAACCCTATGCTAATAAAACCCATTGGGGTTGTTACACTATGTTATCATAGATGAGGCTCAAACTCTAGGACTTAATTTGTCTACTAACACAAACATGTTCTCCTATTAAGTAGGAAGAAGAATGGTGCACACTAGATCTAGTGGTGAGGGTAACTCAAACACCAATCCTCTAATGGATCCAAATTAGTTTTCCACTAAATAAGCTATGAAGTTAGATCAGTCCTTGTAGTCATGCATGAAACTAGGTACCGAATCATAACCTTATAGTAAGAAGTGCATGGTTATATTGAGGAGAATGATCAAGAAGAACCTAAAGATCATTCCTTTAGAGTAGGAAAATCATCAAGAGCAGAGGCATGAGGAAGTACCATAAGATGAAAGAGCTCAAGTAGCTATAGAGTTGGCATGGGATATGAAAAATGTGAATCCACCCAAGTTTGATGGAATCATTTTGGCAAATGGAGCTGATGCATGAATAATAGAGATAGATAAATATTTCAAAATACAAAATTGATCTAAAGTCACCAAAGCAATAACTTGGTGGGTAAATAAGAAGCTTGAGATGAACCTTGACTCTACCACCACTACTTGGGAATAGTTTGTGACATTTTTTAGGTCAATATGGATTTTATAGCTATATTTTGATTAGAAGCTGATATATTTTTATAACCATAAGCAAGGAGACCTTTATGTGAATGAATACTAATAAAAATTCACCAAGCTCTTAAAATATGTACCTCAGTATCAAGTAGATGAGAGGTTTATAATCAAGGAGTTTATTATGGGATTAAAACCCCAAATTGGTTGTGAGGTGGATGTTTATGGGCCATTTACCATAGATCAAGTGTTTGAAAAGGTAGTCAAGTAGGAACAAAAGATAAAATATCTTGCCTAGTCAGAGATAATTTCAAGAAAAAGATTGAAAGTTATAAAATAACTTTAAATAATAATAACTAATAACAAAGGAGTGGAGACTCCAAGAGCCAGTTCAAGATATAGAATGCTAAGTTCAATAGTAACTCAAGGAACATGAAACCTATAATTGGTTTCAAGGGAGGTTTTAAGAGAAACCAATAGTCTGATAGGAAAGGACCACTTAGAGTTTACTTCATTTCTTGAGGTGACCATTATGCTCAAGAGTATACTCAAGGTAAATCATATTTAAAGAACAAGGCTTCTACTTCTCACTAGGGAACAATTTAGTAGCATATTAATGTAGTTGTTGACAATCATCAAGTTTAATTCCAAGCTTCACCCATTAAACTATCAGGTATTTTATATTATCATCCAATTTATATTTTGATTGACACTGGGGCTACATAATGTTTTATTGTTCTTATAATTATTAATAAGCTATCTAGCTAGAGTTATGGTAAATGCATGGTCAATACAACATGAGAATGAGTCAAAGGTTAAAGTTAATAAGTGTCTAATGGAAGCTGAGATTAGGTTGCCTAAATTTACTTTAGTAGTGTATCTATATGATACACTATTAGGGTTATATGATGTGATCCTAGGAGTTAATTGGCTTGTAGAGAATAAAGATAAGGTTGATTGCTATCAAAATAAGGTTGGGTGTCAAGATGATTTTAGAAATTAGACACAACTTTAGGGTGAAAAAAGAGAGTTGAAGCTTAAAAAAATTTATGAAATTCAACTCAAGAAGGCTTAGAGGAAGGGATGTAAAGCATTTAATGTTAAAATAAATGACATTGAATAATCTAAGAAACTTTCCATCAGGGATTATTCTTTAGTAAAGAACTTTTAGGATGTATTTCCAAAGGAATTACCTGGATTACCACCCAAATGTGAGTTTGATTTCTTGATAGACATCATAACTAGATCTAAAGTGTAATCCAAGGAATCATACAAGGTGAAAACTAAAGAATTGGTTGAGTTAAAATCTCAACTATAGGAGTTGTTATCAAAGGGGTTGATTTAACCAAGTGTGTCATCATGGGGTGCACTAGTAGTTTTCATCAAGAAGAAGGAAGGTGCTCTTCACCTGTATATTTAATATAGGATGTTGAACAAGGGAAAAATCAAGAACAAATATCAATTACCTCACATTGATGATTTCTTTATAAGATGCAAGGGGAAATAGTATTTTTTAAGATTAATCTTAGAGTAGGGTATCATCAACTAAGAATTTGAGATGAGGATATTCCAAAAACAATGTTTAAAACTTGATATAAGAAATATAAGTTCATAGTGTTACCTTTTAAGTTTATAAATGCTCCAACAACATTTATGAATATCATAAAAAGTGTGTTCAAAGATTATCTGGATCATTTTGTGTTGGTTTTTTTCGATGACATCCTCGTATATTCTACATACAAGGAATAACATCTTCAACATCTAGAACTAATTTTACAACATTTATATAATCACAAATTATATGAAAATTTATTCAAGTGTGCATTTTTACAAAATAAAGTGAAATATGTGGGACACAGTATCTCAAAAAATGGAATTTTAGTGGATTTGTCAAAGATAAGAGCCACAATGGAATAGACAACACTTAAGAATGTGCATGAGGTAAGGATTTTTATGGGGTTAACGGCATATTACAAGAATTTTGTTATGAATTTATATAATATAACTAATTAAATCACCTCTCTTTAGTATAATAATTATAGTTTTGTTTGGTTAGATAAGTGTGAGAGAGTCTTTCAAGAGCTGAAAAGGAGTCTTACTTTAGCACTTGTGTTAAGAATTCTTAATCCTAATGGTTAGTTCGTAGCGATCATGAATGCATATGGGGATGGAATTAGATGAGTTATTTTTATTTAATATGGTTTATTTGTAGTATATGAGTCCAAAAAATTGAAGCCTTATGAGGTGAATTATTTCCTTCATGATCTGGAACTTAATGCAATAGTTCATACCTTACAAGTTTGGAGGAATTATTAGTTAGGGAAACCATTTGAGCTCAATATTAATAACTTAGGACTCAATTACATATTCACCTAGCTGAAATTAAATGCTTATCAAAGATGTTGGTTATAATTCTTATCTAATTATGATTTTGATATTAATTATGTCAAGGGTAAGGAGAACAAAGTTGCAAATGCCTTAAGTCATAGAAGGTACATAGAAGTCTTAGATACTATCAAGAGTAATTTCCATGATTAGGTAATAAAATTATATATAGGATATGAATTATATGATCAAGTTAAGGAAGCATTATCTAAGAATGCCCAAAATTACAAGTATAAGGGATTCAAGTTAGAGAATGATAGACTCTTGAGGTACAATAATGGGATGTATGTGCCTGATAGAGAAAATCTGAGGAGCATGGTACTAAAGTAATTTTGCAATTCCCCATATTCAAGACATATAAGTGTATCTAAGCTCATGTTTGAGCTAAGAACTCTATATTTTTGGAAAGGGATCAAAAAGGATAAAACAAATTTTGTGTCTCATTGTTTGGAATTTTAGTGTGTGAAAGTTGAACATGTACATCCAACAAGATTGTTATATCCTCATGATATACTAGAATGGAAGTGGTATGTGATTAGCATGGAGTTTTTTTAAGGGTTACCATTATTATAGAATTGAGATGATATGATCTTGGTTCTAGTTGACAAACTAACCAAGGTAGCTCATTTCATACTAGGTAACTTGACAGATGATACACCTATGCTTGCAAAGAGATTCATGAAAGAGGTGTACTAATTGCATGTATTTATATAAAAGATAATTTTTGATTGATATCTAAGAATGAATTATATATATTTTTTGACTTTAAATATAGCTTTAGGTACGTATTTGAATTTCAATACTGCATATCATCCAAAAATTGATGAATAGAGACAGAGCTAACCAAGTTTTAGAAGATATCATTCGGTGTATTGCATGGATTAGAAATATAAGTAGGAGTACTTATTGACCAAATTTGATCTACATACCAAAAATTTTCCTAGTTCAATAATTCAATGGAAATAATAGGCCCCTAAGGTTAGAATTGTCTAATGACTTAGTGTGAGTATATTTCTAGATGGAATAAGTGGACCCAATGAGATCATGTAGAATGCAAAGCTTTTGAAACACTTTGAGTTCACTTAAAATGTAAGTTGTAAATTTCTAAGGAAAAAGTCTAAAGTGTTGCATAAATCCTATGGGATGTCAAGAGTGTTTGGAATGAGTATGGAAATGCATAACACTCATTTGGTTCTTCATTGTGTGCATCTAGACATCTTGAGTCAAGTAACAAAAATTCTAAGTAGGCATTTTGTTGAGGCCATATCTCACATGTGTGGTAGTCTTAGGAAGAAGTGGTCATATGGGTTTGTTAACTTTAGTCCCAAAAAAAATATGTGCCAAGTTTTAGGTCATATACCAAAACACATCAAAATATATGAAAACCCAAAGTTGGCCTCTCAGGAAAAATCTGCTAAGTTTCCATACTTAGCCATTTTCGAAGAAGCTCAAATAGAGCTAAGTGAGCATATTGATGAGGCCATATCTTACACATATGGTAGTATTAGGAGAAAGTGATCATATGGGTTTTTATTGATTAGTCCTTAGTTACGACACACTAATTTTTAAATCATCTACCAAAGCACAATAGAAGTTATAGATGTTCAAATTTGGCTCTTCAATTAAATTTCACTAAGTTTTCCATACTTAGCCAAATGAACTAGATCATCGTTAGGACATAATGGTGGACTATAGACTAGTCAACTTGAACATTTTATATCTTCACTCATAAGGTTCTTAGGACTAGTGGATAAAATGGGTTCATCCCTTTCAATATCAACAACATCTCCTACATGTTTGGTGCCTCCATGATTCTTGCTCTTCAAGATCCAGGCCTTCAAAGTTGGTTAAAAAGCATAAGATGTTCATGCAAACATAAATTTTTAGATAGAGAAAAATAAATCCATTTGAGATTAAATTTCATGGTTATTCAAATGTCAATGATGATCACACAAACATCATTTGATGAGAGTGAGGACATTAATTTTAAGATCATGAAGTAGCCATTAGCTTTCAAATAATAGGTGCTAATAGATCAACAGTTGGTTTTTTATCAAACATTTAGATATAATAAAAATCAAAGGTCAAATAGGTTAAATAGGATAGAGGATTCTAAGAATAAATGAATGCATGATAAGTGGAATAAGTGCATTTAATTGGTAAAATATTGATGGATCATGGGCATCCATGCATAGACATATCAATGGAGCGAGCAAAGTCAATAAGTCTGAGTATATATGAAACCAATAAGAATAAAGATAGTTGAGAATAATTTATATGGTCTGAGTTGGCAATAAATAACAAATAAATAAAAGTGAGCTTAGGACAATTTTAACAAAAGTCAAACAAGTAATATTAGACCTATGCAAGGAAAATGTGAAGGAGCTGAGCTTGAAGGTGAACCAGGGTTGATCTAGGGTCACATTTCAAAGACCAATCAACATCAATAGAGCTCCATATAGGTAAGATATATTTTTTGGGTCTAATATAGAGGGTGAAGATAGACCCGTGATTGTGAATCAAAGTTGATCTATTTATAGGTTTTCATAGATATTATGACTATGTGAAAACCAATGGTCTAAGATTGGTTTACACCTATAGTGGACCTATGTTTGATATAAAATGAAATACATACCATAGGGATATGTCTCGCCTATTATCATGGTCACATTTTCAAGTATAATTGGCTACTTAATGTAGATATGACTCATTTCAGTCAATTCTAAGACATGATCCTCATTAACAAATCAAGTAGATAATGACATGATTCCAAGAAGAGACTTGGAAATTGGATAAGGGCAATGGACATTTAATTATTTTATATAGATTGTTCCTTATTGATAAGATCCTAAGTCAACATCCTCAAGAGTGATAATCTATCAAAAGTGGTTAGGACTTTTCCAATGCACAACTCTTTCTCTTTTTTTATAAGTACAATATTTTAAGCCTTAAAATTGATCCCTCTATCCCTCTTTTTGGTATGACCAAACTCTACCAAAATTTTTACTGTGACACCTTTTTGATATAATAAAGACTGAATTCCATCTTTTCCTAAACTAGATTGAAGTGTGTTATTTGAATTCATGCACCGTGGTCAAGTGAATGTATGTTCCTTGCTTATGTCTGAGTTTTTCTCACTTTCAAGAAGTGCTTATTATTACTCTCAGGTCATTATAAGTCAAATTTATAATTTATTGTCTAGCTTGAAAGTGGATATTTACCCTCTCTTACTAATTTGATAACTAATCAATGCCTTATTTTAATATAGTTATGTGAGATTGATGTTCTTTGGTCTTGAAAGTGTTTCATAGTGTGTATTATGTGAGTTTGAGTGATCAAATCATTGGTGCATAACCCATTTTTACATGATTTTATAATTTTTATCAAATATCTCTCCTTTTTCCAAGCAAGTGCTAGTTTAGGTTTAGTATAGGTGATAGATCCATAAGGAATATAACCTTATCTAGAGGTCTAATCCAATATTAGGATACCCATAGCCTAAGATTAGTCCCATGTTGGATTAGATTTGAGTAAGAAGATCTGAACAATCCCCTTACTCAACTAGGGTGAAAATCTAGAACCCCAATAGTTTTGGCATGCTTAGGGGGACAAAGTTTCTTTGGTATATTTTGAAGTTTGAAGATTGAGAAGGGAAAATTATAGCAGTAGGAGAGATCTACCATCATTAAGAGCTAAATATCCTTCAAGTTGTAGAGCTCATAGCATCTTCTAGATAGTTCTTTTATGCCAAAGGTTACAATAAGATCATCAAGTAAAGGTACCCCTTTTGAACATATTGATTTTCCTTTTAATTTTTATAAAAGATCAAGATTCAATAGTACACGACCTTATCTTCCAAATCAACATTTATCTACTAGTCATTGTATTATTTTAGTCCAATCTATTGTCCCCATAAGCCAAATCCCTTTTGCCCAAATGGTTATCAGGAATCAAGTGTTTGTCCCATTTAATAGGGGTAGTCTCTTGAATTTAGCTGGATATGATGACATTCCTATGTCTACCCTAAAAAGTGTCCCTTTCTTCTCTAGAGAATGGGATAAAAGTATTGCTATTAAGCATATCCAAGATGTTGCCAATTTATGTTCTATTCATAATGTTACTCAAGATAATGTGGCTATCAAATTGATTATTGCTTCTTTCAAAGGAAAAAACATTACAATGGTATAAGAATATTCCTTTAACCTCTATTACTACTTGGGATGTGTTAGGTACAACATTAGTTAAGCAATTTGAAGAAAATTCTAATCATCTCTCTTTGTTGAACAACTAACTAACATAAAAAGGTACCCCCATGAATTCATGTCTAATTTTAAAATTAAATTTCATAAGACATGGACTAAGATCCCTCCATTAGTTAGACCATCCTAGATTATACATTTTTGTACTATCTAAGGCCCTCAATTTTGATATAAGTGTCCTGATACAGTCTATGGGTGGTAATACCTTACTAAATGCCTATGAAATTGTAATCAAAGTAGAAAACAAATTAATTCAAGCTAGTAAACTTGATTCAAGGCCTTTAATGCCCATATTCCTAGAATTGCAACTTTTTACTTCTCCTCAAATTCCCTAACTTCCATCTATAGCTCCTATTCCATCTCTAAAAGTCCAAGTTGTATCCCCTCCTAATCAATCTAGTGATATTGGTGATCTGAAAAGCATGTTACAAGATTTTATAAATGATATTGTTCCATTCAAGATAAGTTAGTACTAAGGTATACCTTATCAACAATAAAACCAAAATACTTATTAGTCTTTTAATAACTAAAGACCTCTTTATCAAGGTTTCAAGGACAATAGGCAACCTTATCAAAATCAAGGAGTCATAACCTAAACTAAGACATATGTATCCCTTGATCCCAATGTACCTTTGAATTCAAAATCTATTGCTCCCCAAAATAACATGGTGCAAGTTCTAGGTTGGCAGCCTTCCAATCCAAATGACACTCAAAATCAAGCCTTGGTATCACAAGAGATTACCATGCCATAAGTGACATAAGAAGAGTTCTCTCTTCAAGGTGGTCAGTTTCAAGATGTGAATATGTTAGTCTAAGTAAAAAATAAATAATTTCCAGGACAACCTGATGCCATCAATGTTAATTAACAATTGGATGATCACATTGCATTCAACCAAGTTAGTGAAACTAACAACATAAATGGTCAAGTGACATCTTTGACTAGAGCTAAAAAAAGAGTATTTTAAGAACTTCAAGATGTGATAAATAATTCTAGTGTTCCTAAATTTATGTCAAATAATGTTAAATATCAATCTTTTATTCCTATAATACAAAATATTTAGAATACATAGATAGTGAAGGTTCTCCAAATGCCCATGACTAGATAATAGCCAGTGGCTCAAACATTGTTGCCAAAGGTTAGTAGAAAATATTTTAGCATTATATATCAAATGAAGAAATAAAATTTTAATATTATCATGTGGGATTACCTTGCCATCCTAGGGAAAAAGGGCCTGCTTATTCAAGAACTTTTAGATCTTAAGGTATCTAAAGAACTAGCTAAGAAACAAGGAGTTGTCTTGGCCAATTCATACTAGTAAATCAAGAAAAATTATTAGGAGATACAGAACATGATAAAGGTGGACAAAACCAATGTTATTTTAAACAAAACCCCTCCTTTTTATTTATTTTTAATAGTAGGTGATTGTTTAGTCCATAATTGTATTATAGATAGTAGAGCTAGTAGAACTGTCATACCCAAACAAATTATAGACAAGCTTGGTCTTGTCTATGAGACAAATACCAAAGGAGTATTGTAATTAGATGGGTTACCAAAAAATAAATTAGGAATAATCAAATATATAAAACTAACATTACATGCTTGCCCTAATGTTGTAGTTGTAGTGGACTTGTATCCTTATTTTGCCATGTGCATGTCAAGAGATTTTACTTCAAAGATTGGAAGATATTTTTCAGTGGATTGGACCCATTTAATTTTTTGGAATAGGTATGGTGCTAAGGTGAAAATATATTCTAATCCTATTAAAATATTTAATTTAGATCCATATATGCCAAGTATGGTGAACTCTAATTATGTTATCTTAGATAAGGTACTAGAAAACAATGGGGTTGAATCTAAATCACCTCTAGATGGAGTCCCAGATCTTTTTATTGATGAATGGGCCTCTAATTTACATGGAAATGATCTTTAAAATTTAATTTAAGAATAAATAATTTGTGTCTATTATCTTCATGAAAATGATACACCAATTCTAACATTGATGAAAGGTGATCAGCCCAGTGATGGACTGTGGTAGCTATATTTTGATGGATCTAGGAATAAACATGGCACTAGATATAGAATTATGTTAAATTATCCATCAAATTAAAGGTATTTATCTTATATTAAATTTTAGTTTGGTTGTTCCAATAAGGTTATTTAATATGAAGCACTAGTGCATGGTTTTCAATGGGCAAGAAAGATGAAGGTTAATTATTTAAAAGTCTTTAGAGATAGTGAACTAGTAGTTCACCAAGTAAGAGGACTCAATATATTAAAGAACCCATTAATTATATTCTATAATCATAAAGTATGGGACCTAGTTGAAGAGTTTAAAGTCTTGAATATTCAAGCCATATCAAGAAATAAGAACAAGCATGCAAACATGTTGTCTACTATTGGATAATAATTTAGTATCCTAGATGACATAAGAAGGGAAAAAGTTTAGTCACACATCAAGGTAGTTTTGAGACCTTATATCCCAAAAAACTATGATAATTGGCAAGTATTTGAAGATGATAGTCAGATTGTTATATTCTTACAAGAAGAAGCCAAATTCTCCTTAAGGAACCAAGATAAGCATTTGTAGCAATATGATGACCAAATTATATAGTTAAAGACATACAAGTTTCCTTAAGGACTGGTCACACTTGAAAATATATTCAACAGAGATGATGAATTTAGAAAATAAAAATTTTCTTTGTAAACCAAGGAAGAAAACTATACAAATGTGGAGATTGCTATTGGTAAGAGTTTAAACCTAGGCAAAGTTTGCACATCTTTAGAGAAAGAAGCTTTTCTTAAGTTATGTTCAAGTTTTATAGATGTCTTTGCATGGTAGTATAGTGACCTTAAAGGATTTTATCTAAGTCTAGATCAGCATACCGTTGAGTTATAAGATGAGACTAGGCCATTCAGATAGAGACAAAGGCCAATTAATCCAAAGCTTGAACCTCTGATGAGAGCTAAATTGCATAAGTTTATTGAGTCAACTATAATATTTCTAATTAATCACTCAACTTGGGTGATAAACCTCATTTCATTATGGAATAAAAATGGTGAAATAAGGCTATGTGTTGACTTTTGTAACTTAAACAAGGCCTCTCTTAAAGACCACTATGCATTGCCATCAATGGAACAAATTTTATAGCTAGTTGTAGGTTTAGAAAGGTTATCTTTATTAGATGGTTATAGTGGATATAACCATATTTTGGTTAAATAATAAGACCATTTCAAAATAGCCTTCAACACAAATTGGGGGACATTTTCATATATAAAAATGCCTTTTGGTCTATCCAATGCTAGAGCCACTTTTCAAAAGGCTATGGACATGGAATTTTAGTGTCTCCTCAATAAGTTTATTCTTGTTTATCTATATGACATAAAAATATTCTCTAATAATAAAGATGAGCATATCATTCATCTCATACAAGTGTTTGAAAGGTATAGAGGATTTGGAGTGTATTTGAATCCAAAAAAGTGTGTTTTTTATATGCAGGAAGGTAGTCTTCTTGGATATGTAATTTAAAAAATGGTACAAGAATAGATATTGATAGGATATAATAAATTCTTGCACTTTCATTGCCTAATCACAAGAAATCCTTGTAAATATTTTTATTCAAGATAAACTTCATAAGGAGATACATTTAAAAAAATTCTACTTTAGCTAGGCCACTCAAAACCATACTAAAAGAAGGGTTAGAGTTTTAGTTGGTATATATAAGGAGTAAGAAACTTTGAAGAGATCAAGAAAGATATATCTAGTGATCCCACACTCCTAAATATTGACTTTAAAAATAATTTATTCTTATACAACTATGTTAACATTGACACAATTTTAGGTATTCTCATGTAGTAGAATAAAGAGACTTTAGAGTAGCCAATAGCCCTTTTTAGTCAATGATTAGAAGAGTATGAAACAAGATATTATTTTTTGGAGAGTCATAAGGTCTCTAAAAAATTTTAGGTACTTATTGTGCAATAGTAAGATACATTTGATGGTTACACATCCAAGTGTTAAATATTTTATTCTAAACAATGTTATAAATGATAAGAGAGATGGTTATATAACCAAGTTCATGGAATATGATGTTGAGATCAAGGTCACAAATTTGGTTAGAGGCAAAGGAATTTGTGAACATCTAGCCCAAAACTTGTAAGAGACTAATGAATTGGTTATGGTGTCAAATGATGAATAAGTTGCAACTGATCAGCCCTCAACTTCTAGATGGTTCTAAGATATGGTAAGATATCTATAGGATGGTTTTTATCCTTTTCATCCCATTCCTTCAAAAAAGAGATATTTTAGTTTGCAGTCAATTCCTTTTATTCTTATTGATAATGTATTGTTCAAAAGGATATCAATGGCATACTACTAAGATGCATAGAACCAAGTCAAACACAAAGGTTGATTAAATAGTTCCATGATGGACATGGTGGAGGACATTACTTATTAAAGATCATAACCCATAAGATCATGAGAGGAGGGTATTATTGGTCAAGTTTATTTGGTGATTGCCATTCATGGATCAGGAAATGTAGACAATGTTTCATGTTTGTTGGAAAGGTGAAGCTTGCAGCATTACATCTCAAACCAATTTTAGTAAATAAACCCTTTGTCTAATGGGAATTGGAATTTATTAGTGTTATCAATCCTCCTTCAAGATTATGATAGAAGTGGATCCTAACTACCATAAATTATTTTACTAGATGGATAGAGGTAGTAACATTAAAACAAGCCAATGAAACTATTGTTTTAGACTTCTATGAAGGTTTTCTTACCATATTTGTGGTCCCTTAAATTATAATTTTTGATAATTTTATGGCTTTTATAGGATCTAAGATCAACCAGTGGATAGTTCAACATAGTTTTTTCCTTAGTACCTCATCAAACTATTATCTACAAGGCAATGGTCTTGTTGAGTCCACTAATAAGAATTTGTTGAAAATCATCAAGAGGATTATAGAAAAAAATTAGAGATCATGGCATCTTAGATTGAAGTCAACTTTGTGGGGTGATAAGATCACCTATAAAAGGTCAATTGTCAATTCTCCATATAAGCTAGTATATGATAAGGAAGCAAGAATGCCTATTTCTCTTGAGTTCTCTACTTTGGAATTAATGCATCAGCTTGAAATTTTAGAGAGTAAGCCAATGGAAATAAGATATGCTAAGATTATAGAGCTAGAAGAGACAAGGCATCAGTCTGTGTTAGATATGGAGGCCCATCAAGCTATTATAAAGAGATATTTTGACAAAAGAACATCTTCAAGAGATTTAAAAGAAGGAGATTTTATCCTCAAGTGGGATGAGGATAGAGTTAAGCTAGGAAAGGACACAAAATTTTATTCTCTCTAGAGTGGTCTATTTATAATTTCTAGTTTTAAGTACCACAATGCTTTCCAACTCACAAGGATGAATGGTGAAGAGCTTCTTATCCTAGTCAATGAGATACATCTCAAGCACTGCTATTAAGGAAAGCTAAGTTCCCTGTACATAGTTAGTTTTTCTTATTTTTATCTGAGTGTTTTTATAACTCATTAGTTTTCTTTTTATTTTGTCCCAAATAAGTGCTTTTATTTACAATTATTCAGTAATTAGCTGGATTTACTTTTTATGTTATTTTCCCTATTTTAGTTGTTTCTTTCTCTATTTATTGGAATTATTTGTCTTTTAATACAAAATGTTGTCTTAAAGACATTTAAATGATCCAAGATTCATGTATATAGTCTAAGTTCTCAAGCATATTAAGTATGCTATCCAACTGAGTCACCAAAGATGTTGATCGAATTTGGTCTACATACCAAAAAATTGCCTAGTCTAAGAATTTAATGGAAGGAGCATGATCCTGAGGTTAGAATGGTCTAATTAATTAGTGTGAGTAGTTTTTGGATGGAATAAGTGGACCCAATGATATCATGTAGAATGCAAATCTTTTGAAACAAAATGTATGTTGTCAATTTTTAAGGAACAGGTCTAAAGTGTTGGAAAGACCCTATGGGGTGTCAAGAGTGATTTCAATGAGTATGAAAGTGCATAACATTCATCTATTTCTTCATTATGTGCAACTAAACATCTTGAGTCAAGTAACATAAATTTTTAGTAGGTATTTTGCTGAGGCCATATTCATACATGTGGTAGTTTTAAGAAGAAGTGATCATATGAGTCTATCCACTTTAGTCCCAAAAATATATGCACTAATTTTCAAGTCATTTGTTGAAGTGCATCAAAAGATATGAATAACCAAAGTTATCCTCTTAGGAAAAATCTACTAAGTTTCCATAATTATCCATTTTCAAAGAAGCTCAAATAAAACTAAGTGAGCATATTGATGAGGCCATATCTCATACATGTGGTAGTCTCAAGAGAAAGTGATCACATGGGTTTGTATAGCTTGGTCCCTAGTTGCTATGTGTGAAGTTTTAGATTATTTTAATTGTAGCATGGTAGAAGTTATACATGTTCAAAGTTAGCTTCTCAATCATATTTTGCTAAGTTTCCCATATTTAGCCAATTGAATTAGACCATTGTCAAGATGTCATGCTAGAATGAATATATCAGTCAACTTGAACATTTTATATCTTCACTCATAAGGCTCCCAGGACTAGTAGATAAAATGGGTTTATCCCTTTTAGTATCAAGAACATCTCTTGCAAGTTTAGTACCTCTATGATTCTTGCACTTCAAGATCCAAGCCTTCAAAGTTGGTAAAAAAGCATACGATGTTTGTGCAGATGTCAATTTTTAGATAGATCAAAGGAAACCCATTTGAGCTTAAATTTTATGTCATGTGAACATTAATGATGGTTGAATACACATAGTTTTATGGGAGCAAGGACATCAATTTTAAGATCATGAAATAGTCATTGGCTTTCAAATAGTGGGTCCTAATAGATCAATGGTTGGCATTTAATCAAACATTTAGATCTAAAAATGAGTAGAAGTAAAAGAGGTTAGAGGATCTTGAGCATAAATGTGTGCATGATAAGTGGCATAATTAGATTTAGTTGGTATAATATCAATGACTCATGGGCATCTATGATAGAGAGATCAATGGAGTGAGCAATTTCAATAAATTAGAGTATCTATAGAACTAATAAGCATAAAGATAGTTGGGCATAATGTAGATGGTCTACATTGGAAATCAATAATAAATAAACAAAAGGGATCTTGGAACATTTTTGACAAAATTTGAAGAAGTAATTTTGGACCCAAGTAAGGCAAATGTTAAGGAGCCAAGCTTAAAGGTGAACTAGGGTTGAACCAAGGTCACATTTTAGAGACCAAGCATCATCAGTAGATCTAAATATACGTAAGATATATTTTATGGATCTAATATAGAGGGTGAGGATAGACCCATGATTGTGAATCAAAGTCAATAAATTTATAGGTTTCCATAGATATTGAGATTGTGTAAAAACCAATGGTTTAAGATTGGTTTTCACCTATAATGGACTTGTGTTCGATATAGGATCAAATAAAAACCATAGGGATATGTCTTGCCTATCATCATGGTCACATTTTCAAATATAATTAGCCACCTAATGTAGATATGGCATATTTTAGTCAATTCTAAGACATGATATTCATTAGTAGATCAAGTAGAAATGACATAGTTCCAAGAAGAGACCTAATGGTTGGCTAAGGGCAGTGGATATTTAATTCTTTTATATAATTTTTTCCTTGTTGATAAGATCTTAAGTTTACATCCTCAAAAGTGTTAATCCATTGAAATCAGTTGAGAATTTTCCAATGCACAACTCTCTCTCTCTCTCTCTTTCTCTCTCTCTCTCTCTCTCTCTCTCTCTCTCTCTCTCTCTCTCTCTCTCTCTCTCTCTCTCTCTCTCTCTCTCTCTCTCTCTCTCTCTCTCTCTCTCTCTCTATTTATTTCTCTTTTTATATAAGTATAGGCTTCTAAGCCTTCAAATTGATCCCTTTATCCCTCTTTTTGGTATGACCAGAATCTATCAAAATTTGTGCTATGACATATTTTTGATACAATAAAGATTGAATTCCATCCTTTTTTAATTTGGATTGAAGTGTGTTATTTGAATTCATGCAACGTGGTTAAGTGAATGTATGTTATTTTCTTATGCCTAAGGTTTTTTTCACCTTTAAAAAGTGTTTCTTAGTACTCTCAGGTCATTATAAGTGTAATTTACAGTTTATTGTCTAGCTTAAAAGTGGATATTTACCCTCTATTGCTAGTTTGATAACTAATCAATGCCTTATTTTAAAATATTTATGTGAGATTGATGTTCTTTGGTTTTGAAAGTGTTTCATAGTGTGTATTGTGTGAGTTTGACTAAACAAATCACTGGTGAATCACCCTTTTTACATGATTTTATAAGTTTTAACAACTCTCTCTTCTTTTTCTAAACAAGTGCTAGTTTAGGTTTAGTGTAGGTGATAGATCCATAAGGAATTTAGCCTTCTCTAGAGGTCTGAGCCAATATTAGGATATCCACAACCTAGGATCAATCCCATGTTGGACTAGATTTAAGTAAGAAGATATAAACAATCTTCATACTCAGCTAGGGTACAAATATAGAACCCTATTGGTGGAGTTTTATTAAAATAACTCATACCAATAAATATTGAATATGGTTCCATTTGAGGCATTATATCGAAGAAGGTGTAGAACACCAATTGGTTTGGATAGGTTAGAGGATATGGTAGTATTTAGACTTGAGATGCTTGTGAAAATAGAAGACCAAATTAGAACAATTAGGTAGAGGTTAATCAAGGTCAATGATAGACAAAAAATTATGCTAATATGAAGATAACAAAAATATAGTTTTCTATAGGTGATAAAATTTTTGTGTGAGTTAAGCCTCATAAAAGCTCGACCAAGTTTAGGAAGTTAGATAAAATTTCATCTAAATATTTGGGACCATTCAAGGTTATAGAACTGGTCAATCCTACAATATATAGGTTTGCATTGCTACTATTTCTAGCTCTTTTGCATATTTTTTTTCCATGTGTCCTATATTAAAAAGTATGTTGTTGATCCTTCACATGTATTGGATTGGAATGATTTGTAGGTTCTAAATTAGGGTGGTCATATTAGAACCAATCAAAATAATTGATACTCGCAAACTCAATTTGCATAATAGAAGAGTGTCACAGTACAAGGTCCAGTGGGACCAATATTTTGAAGATAGTGCCACTTGGGAAGATTATGATGAGTTTTACAGGGTATTTTCACATTTTTTTTACTTAATATGTTATTGGATATTAATTATTCTCTACTAAATAATGTTTAAATTTTAGAACTTATGTTTGAATAAGTGTCATCATAATGGTAACCAACTTTAGGGGGAAGGATGTCACATCTTGATTTATCTTGAGACCTAATAAGCTATTGATTTGTGGATTTTATGCTTATAATTTGACTAAATACTATTTTTATTAAGTTGGATTTCATATGTTAATTTATGGACAATTATATGTTGCTTAATTTACATGATTAGTAACTATGGAATTAGCTATACTTTTATTTATGTACATGATGATTATGTTTGTTAGTTTATTACAACTATATATTATGGATTTGATATTATTTTGGGCTAACTACCTTCATTTTTGTGAGGTGGATGCAAGATAGATCCATCCGTTAAAGTGTGATGGAGGGAGGGCATGATTAAAGAGGGTGGCATAGATGGAGGCATTGGGGGATGATAGATGGAAAAACTAGAAACCCACACACACCACAAATAGATAATATGTAGTTATATTCATTGCTTGAATTAGATAGATTTTAATATGTCTTGATTTATTAATATGTTATCTACATTTGAATGATTGCTCATATGATTTTGTTTGTTACCTTGATTGTTGTTTAATGTTTATATTGATCCAGTTGTGTGATACATTATGATTTCATACTTAGTCTATCTCCATTATAATGTTGTTATATTATGTGATTAAAATCTTTGAATATATGTAATAGGCCTTACAACTATATTTGGATATACGTGAATACTTTTATAAAAATGTTTTGCTTAATCCACATTGCTATTTATAATAAATAATGTTACACATAATATATTTAGAGGGTTATTATTGTTAATAATAATTAAATGACTTTCATATTAGTTAATTGCATTGTTAAATAATCATAGTGTTAAAAGTGATTTGTGTTTGACTAATGTATTAATATCCATATTGCTAATAATGGTTATATTTTTTAACAACTGCGTGAAGTCATTATGTTTAGGCAATGTGTTAATGACTAGTAGTGGTGGTCAATTTCTTTGATAATAATTATAATGTTTGATGACTTTGTGAAAGTTGATTTCTTAAGAAATAATCATAATGCTTAAAGTGATTTTGTGAATTCAACATGCATGCATAAGTTTTGAAGGGATTATATTTATTATTATATTATTTAATTTGGAAATGTTTGAGATTAGGGTTTTATTTCAATGTTGACTTGTGATAATAGCCTATTATGCAGATAATCACTTAGATTTAGGGATTTTTGTAGGAGGAAACATGTTTTGAATGTTAGTTTTATTAGATGGTTTTTCCATGCAACAACTTAGTCATGGAGTCATGATTAACATTAGGAGTTTTGGCAGAGATTGAGGAATTATGGTTTCAAGAAAATATCATGCAAGGGAATAAAAAGGAATGAGGGAGGCCTAATATGGCATGTCACAAAAAGGCAAAAAGAAGAAAAGAGATTCAATATAGGATTTGGAAAAGGTTCAATAGTTGTTATCTCATGAACTTCTTTAACAGTTTGATGTTGTATTTAAATTCATGGATGGATTATATGGATGAATTTTGGTAAATATTTTCTTAAGGGGTTTAGTTTGTTTTGTTATTATGAAATTTATAAAGGTGCAAATGCTCAGCCCTATGGATGGCTTAGCCTTACATAGAATTGAGCATATAACCTAGAAAACCCAAGGTTGAATGGCCACACTATATAAATTCTTTTCCAAAACTATATTATGCTGAATTTTAATGATAGGAATTTTATGTCTTTTCTTGGATGGAAATAAAACCTAGGTTAGCTATGGGGTTATGACATAACTGTTAGCTGAGATATATTTATATACAAACATTAAATTGGTCATGCTCAATTATTTAAATATTATATTAAAATTTTTCTTTATGTATATAGTATAGATGCTTAATTTAAATAGGCTAAGCTATTAAACCTAAATCTAGGGGATGATTAGGACTTTGGGGTTAAATTTAGTCTATTAAAATAGTATAAAGAGATATGTTACTCTATATACCATATTATTATAAACATATAGTTTAACCAGGTCAAGATTTTAGACCCTCATAGGGCACGAATATGTGTAAAAGAGTAAGAATTAATAAAAATTATGATAAATAATCACTGTTATAAATCAATTTTTAGTTAGACATACATTTAAATATAACCCAAATGATATGTATATATAGGGGTATAATCATATGTTATATGGGTTTATTTATATGGCTCGATGGTATGAATATACCAGTATATATACATATATGATATACTCAAGCTATGTTTCCTACAGTTACACAATTCACTGTGTTCTTAACATATCGAACCATAGGAGTATGACTATGGGTGAATGGATTTCACTACAGTATAACCTCAATATTTCATTTTGGTGAAAATAATTCATTAGATAAAATTTTTGCAACATAAATCTAAATGTTTGATTGTTTTATTAGGCATATATTTAGATACGATGTTCATAAGTCTTTAACAGAGTATTATATACATTAATATCTAAATATAATAAATATAGTAGGCTATATTTATATAGGACTATTGGTTTTAGAAATATATCATCCTATGTAAAGTAATTTGCATAATATAAATATGGTTGAGTATGAGTACACATATATGGTGTATATAATGAAATCATTACAATATACACGATTGAGTTTGAAGTAAGACTATATATGATTTGAGTTGTAGGATATAGTTAGTTGAGTTTTATATATAATTATGCATCATTTTTTATGTGAATTTGTGGACTATTGGTTATTATGAAATATAACACAATGAAAACACTAAAGTTAATTATTCACTTATAAATATAAAAGGAGCTAGATATAATGTCTAAATCTAAATTATATAGAAGTACATGATACTCTAAAAATTAGATAAAGACTTTGTTTATCTAGAGTATATCATGTACAAAGTATATTTTAATTGAATGTTGATTTATTTCATTATATATATAAAACTGAGTAGTTTAATGTGTGTATGAATATATGGAATACTTGTGATTTGCTGATAGAATTACAAATCTAAATTTGGTATACCATATATAGATACATACATTATGTTTAATACTTAAGACCCTTATAGGATATAACAAATAAACATGGGTGATTTTGTTATATGTTAATGGTATGAAGAAGCATTAAATTATGAGGTATTTTAAATCTAATATAAGTCATTTTAATGTTTTTGTATTGAAATGAGCTTAATAATGTACTTTTTTAAGGTAAACATTAAGTTGTAAGTTGATGGCATTTAGATGGATTAAATAACATTTGTAGTAACATGTTAATATTATCTAACTTGACATTTAAATATACTTCTTACCGAGATGATATGATTTTTATTGAGGATTATTTTGCTATATGTTTATTATGCAATTTTAAATTTGATGTTATGAGATTCAATACATTCCTATTGATGGAATAAATGAATGTATTTGATATTTACTTATCTAGTAATTAAAAATTTATTCATTTGAATATTCTTTTTGAATATGTTGGTTTTTATATTATATATAGACTAAGTCTCACATTAATGACCCTAAATAAGTACTGTGATGAATTTCACTTGCTTAATTAGTGTCACTAATGCGTAGATAAGGTATAATTTGATTGAGTAGTGTATATAAACTTAACTGATCCTCAAGATCAATAACTATATGAAAACTTTGGACAAATTAATGTTTATAGTTAAACATTATCATTTCATATGTTTTATTTAGTTTACATGTTTTTACAATATCATGTTAGAATGGGTTTCTTTATGGTATACATCATGTATTAGTTATCTTACAACACACAGGTTCTAGTTTGTCATTCTAGATTCTTACACCATCATTATCTACCCATCCTTGAAGGGAGGGTCATTCCCTAGTTAGGAGATAGTATGGGGGATAGATGGTCTATGGTTAGTGTGGAAAATCACTCAGATTATGCTCTCTCTCCCTTCAACAGTAATACACTAGAGGCTACACTCATGATTACTTTTGGATACTACGTGTTTGTCGAGATTCACATGCTCCATGGAGATTTATATCATTTTATAATATTGTTAAGACATTTATATTGCTAAAGCTATAATTTTTATTCATATGTACCATAAATAGTTGGAAATATTATTGTATTAGCTATGGTTGAATTTGTAACAATACTTTTATGAATAAATGCAGTATTTATTTGTATAATCAACATTTTACTTGTTCTTGATATTGATAATATGGTGGTGATCATTAGATAAATATATTAGTAATGTACCTTTGTATGGTTAATTAAAACTAATGTATTTAGCTAAAGATCACTCTTTTAGGTTTCATCATGATGGAATCTGTTAGTTGAATTTATATAATTAATTTTATTTTTTTACCCTATTCTAGTAAAACCTAGTGGGTTTGTTACAAGAACCAATTACATAGCTTTTGGATCTTCTATTCCTATAGTTTTTCATCTTCCTATATTTTAAACTTGATCATGTGTATTTATGTCTTAGAGGATCCTATATTTAAAAATCCACCCTTAATCATATACTATTTAGAATCCTAATTCAAGCCTCTTCTAAATATATTCTCTCAATCTTATTCTATGAAGCTTCATCAAGAGGGAACGACCATTTTATTTCATGGATCTTGAACATTAATCCAAAATTGTCTATACATATTCTCCAAGTTTATTTTAATTAATACAATTTTACTAAAAGAGGTTTTTAACAATAGTGAGTGTAGTTACATCTTTACCTATGGAGAGGAGGTTGAAGCCCTACCTCAAACACATCATCTATATATTTCATGAACTAAAATGGTTATTATTTTATCATGTGAGATATGTAGCTTGAAATCCAAATTTGGTGCCTACTCGAACCATCTAATTATACCTTATATATTTTGTATTTGCATATAATTATGCCAAGCTAGGTCAAGAAGGAGGAAAAAATTTACAATTATTCCTAGTCAAACATGAAGTCTAGCATAAATGAAGGTGTGACATAGGGAAATCAAGTAACACTAAAAAGTGAAACTATAATAACCTATGTATGTTAGAGGTAGTTTGTGAATCATTTCAACAATGAGTCTACCTAGGGAAAACTAATAGGTAATGAGTCCACTTATGAGATCTAGATTTCACACACAAGTGGTAGATAAATTGCACATTCAACATCCAGGTTTAAATTTACATATATAAATTATTTTGTGATAATTCTAATTTATGTACTCTTATTTTCATTAAAATAATCATTGTTATTCTATAATTGTTATATGTTTTCAATTTATATGCTGGGAAGATCTTATTTATATTATTAACTACCATATTTACTAGATCTAATTATTAGTGATTAAAAAAATGATTGAAACCAAAAATAGAGTAAATAATGGCCAACAACAAATCAACTAGGTGCAGTGGTTTTCCCTATGAATTTTACAAAGTTATATGGGACACCATTAGATAATATTTTTACCAAGTCTTCTTCAAAATGTTTCATACCAGAACCCAAGGCAAGTTATTAACAAGGGTCATAATGTTTTCATACTTAATGATGAATATCTTGAGAAGATTTGAAATTAATAGCTCATCATGTTGATTAATGTCTCTTGAAAAATAAATTCTAAAACTTTAGATTTGCACATTTTTAATATCTTCTCATTGAATATTATCCCTAAAAAAACATGATCCATCAATAAAAAATATATAATAGATAATATAATTGTTATCTAGGAAGATATGGAGTGGGCTCATAAGTCTGAGCAACAAGAAATTTGTATCAAAATTGACTTTGAGAAATCTTATGATTATGTTGTTGTCCATTCATTCTTGTTATGCTATAGGCTTCAATATTTGGTCATAATTTTCTTGATTTAATGCAAGTTATTCTCAATAGCTTTGTTGGTGTCTCCATAAATGGTATACGCTCAAAATAATTTTGTACCCTCTTAGCCCCTACAATTTATGTGATGTCCATGAAAATATTTGGGTATATTTTTTCTAATTCTGTATCACATGGACTTGTAAAATGAATATATATCCTCATCAATAATTCTCATAATCTTGTTAATGGCCTCTTTTAAATGACTCATTCCTCAGGTTAATTAAATAAGATAATAAAAAAATATATCAAAAAACTCAACATTTTAATATTTGGCATTAGGTTCTAATATTTAATGGAGGAAGAGGTAATAATATATGCAATCATTCACTTACCCTCCTCCTTAGCCATATATTTATGCTTATAAATGTATTCAATGTGGTGATATTTTTTAGTTTCTTGGCATACATTTTATGCTTCAAGCTACTACTTCCAATATATGATAACATGTCATTGATAAGATATAAAATAAGTTATCATAATGAAAAAAACACTTAAAATTCACCCTAAAATTTTCTTTCTCTTAAGTTTACGAGTCAACATGATGTGGTTTATTATCATTACAGAATATATGCTACTTCAAGAAAAAAAATCTTGACCTAAGAACATACTTTTGAAGTGTTTCATATCATTTATTCCATTATGTAAGTTATGTATTTAATCACATATAAATTTTCATTATTTAATAAGTTGTTTACTTACATATTTTCATCACACGGTACTTTAACTTTGACTAAGTCTTAGATTTTTTGGTTTAGTCTTATTGGCATCCACAAAGTTCATAAAATGTTTCTTGCCTAAAATGTATTATCTTTAGAACAAGGTATATTACCCTCAAATGCTTGTTGATATTTTAATAACATAATTATATTGTCTCTTTTAGTATTCATGGCTGAGTCTCAGGTATTTTTTCCCACATGTATTGATCTAAGAGACAATAATATTAAGGCATAGGTGTAAGTCATGTAATTTCTTACTTAGACTTACTTCTCAAAACATAATCATACATTATTCATTCCTTTAAAGCAAGTATTAACTCACAATGTATTTATTTTTATTATATTTTAGTGTCTTAATAAAAACAATGTCAAGTTAATCCTTGAAATCAATGTTTGCCATTATATCTATTTAATTCCATAACTTTTTGTAAATATTATTGTTAGTATCATTAATGTTACCAAACATTATATTGTTCCCCAAACCCTCTTAACTTAACCACTTTAGCACATTGAAAGATAACTATGAAAAATTACTAATTGAATTCTTGGTACTTTTTAGTAATGCTCTATACAATGAATCAACTTTAATTATCAAGTAAAAATAGGTCATAATATTCATGAATGTATCAAATCAGACACAGATAAGTTCAACCATGTTAAAGATCCTAATATGGGGCTGTAAAAGAGTCCTAAAATATTTTTGCTGAACATTTTATCTTACTATATAGTATAATAGTTTAAGAATTTTGATTCAAAGAACCACTTAAAATGGTTTCTAAATTAATAAATAACTTTTAAGTAATATCAGAGCATTTAATTTTAATATGTCCCATCCTTGTTTGATACACAATGATCATTTGCTTATATCAAGAGAAACTCATATTATTATATACATTAATTGTAACCAATAAATATTAATCATGTTTAATGATCTAAATATGCAATGAAAGTTAATATAACATAATTACAATAATTAAAACATGAAAATTTCTTCCCATAATAAATTAGCCACCCTTAATTCTCTCTTCAAAAAATTAAATTAAAATATTATTTTATATTTTTTATTATACATTTAAGGTGTATTTTGGTGAGTTTCAATAATAATTCTCTCTCTCTCTCTCTCTCTCTCTATATATATATATATATATATATATATATATATATATATATATATATATATATATATATATATATATATATATATAAACCACATCCTAACTCAAACATTAAATTTTAAGATGTAATTTTCAATGATATGTTGACCACTTTTTTAAATAAAAACCCTTCATTTTTTAAAATAATGTAAATAAAAAATTTGTGAACAAAAAAAACCAAAATAAAAAAACCCCACCATAAAAGATGCACACAAATATATGAAAGCCAATGTAGATTTACAAATTCATAGTAAGAAGACCCAGATATGTTAAAGCATTTTGTTTTTGTTTTTTTAATGTAAAAATTGAATTTGAAAATACCTAGAATCATTTTTTGATTGTTTTTGGTTTAAAGTAGATTTTTTTAGCAAGAGATCAAGCAATGCTATTTGTATGATAAATATTTCTCTCTGTTTGTTTATTTTTTTGAGGCATTCCATTTTTTTATTTTCAATCAAAACCTAGAAAATATTTGATAAAATCACCATTCATATATGACCATTTTTTATTTTATATGAGTTTTTGCATATTTATTTAAATATATATTGTAAATCAATCCAATATTTTTCCCATTGAGGTATTTTTATTTAGTTTTATATTCTTTTATAATATTTTTTTATTTGGAAAAAAATGAACAATAAATGTATTTTAACCTAATCCTTAATGTAATTATTGGCCAATTTTGGCCCACATATAGAAACTCACCTAGATAGATCAGTTATAGAAGTCCTAACATGGTTTGATCAAGATGAATAGAGTTCCTGATGAAGTTGATAATCAACAAATGAGTTGTACAAGTCTAGAAAGACCATACCACCATGGAACATCATGCATAAGTGAATATGTTAGCTTGTTTATGCATTTAATAAGTTTATTTAGGATGCCTTTCAGAGGTGAAGGATCACATGGGTATGGTGTTTTTCATGCCTTGAACATTATCTACAAATTTCATGTCTTGATGAGTTGTCCATTTAAAGATCTAAGTTATCAAATTTGAACAATCAAAATGAAATGTACATAGGGACATCAAGTTAAAACTATAAAATATAGCCATTTGGGTTCAAAATTTCCCAAAGATGAATGTGGACCTAACAGGTGTCAATATTTTGGGTGCTCATATGAATATCTAACAAAAAACATCGACTAACAAGGCTAGTGGGACTAGACAAGTCAAAAAAGCATGTGACCTCATACAAAGTAGATCTAACAATGAGCTTGAAGTCTAAAGGTTAGCATAACCTGAAGACAAGTGAGAAGCTATCAAGTATCATGACCATGTTAGACTAGTATAATATCTATGGCTTATTTTTCATTTGTATAGAGAAAGATTAATGGTGTGATTAGGTTCAAAGGGTCACGGGATTAGATTAAATTATAGGTTAACATGTGGTACAAGCATTCTAAACAAAAAAAATAGAAACAGGATCCCATAGAAGAATATGGAGCTAACAAATGTCATAATCTAGAAGTCCCAATTCAAGATCAATAACTGACATTAAAATTCAAAGTCAAGAGATTTCAAGTAGAAGTTGAATTCAACCCAGGTTGAACTAGGGTAAATATTTCAAAGGATACCATTGAAGCTCAGTTGAGACCTTTTTTAGAAGAACTAATGCATGCAAACTCATTTTTCTTATGGTTACAACATTATTTCATGAAGAGATATCCTTGTGTGTAGTGAAAGATCTATCACCATTAAAGTTTAGAAGCAAAATATGTCTATTTATACCTATTAGAGCTCAAGAATGAGTCTATGTGGCCTGTAGTCTTTTCATTGGCATGATATCTATAAGAAAACTAATAAATGAGATTGGTTTTCAATCTATATTAAATCTATATTTGAGATGAAATAGGTGCAGATATAAACAAGATATGGAAGAATGTCTCATCTTTTGATATAGTCATAGCCTCAACAAATAGGTACCTTATTGCCACTCAAAGTAGACATGGCATGGTTTTGTCAAGTCCATAGATATGAGGACTTTGTCGTCATAATGAAAGAAAGTAGAGATGGCATAGAAGATCAAAGTAGAGGGATTCAGGGATTAAAGAGTAGAGTGAAGCATTTATTTCTTCTCAAAGCCTTTTAGTCCTAATTAGATCAAAGATGGTTTACAAATTAAGAATGATTACATGATCTTGGATGGCATGTTCCCCCTCTCTCTCCCCTTTCTCTTATATCTCTTATTATTTCCCGTTTGTAAGCTCTCTCTCACTTTTGATAAGAAAATCTCTATCAATTCTAGAAGATTAGAGACTCTCACTTGATAAGGCTAAAATCTATCAAAATTTATATGAAAGACTTTTGAAAACAATAAATACTTTCTTTGCCAATCTCTCCCCTTTGAATTATGTATATAAAATCTTGTGCATGATGGAATTATGAAGGATAATCTTCTATGCCCATTATCCTTCTTTCTTGCTCATTTATAGGTGTCTTCAAGTTAGTTGTCATTTTAAGTTAGTGTTCTTGTTGTCATTGATGCAAGTTCTCAGTGAATCTTAGAACTCTTATTTACCTTTATTCATTACAAACTGAACCTAGTTTATGAAATACTTATGCAACTAGCTAAGTTTTATGAGATTGTGTGAACTATCATTATCTTATGCTTCCTCACTATTTACCTCATGCTTATGTGAGTTCTCATTTCAATTTGGTGCATCACCATGTTAGCTTTAATAGGAACCATTTCTCCCTTTTTAACCCTTTTCACAATGCAAAAATTAGTATAGGTGATCCATTAGGAGGAAGTTGACCTTCTCTAGAGGTCCAACCCCACCATAGGTGACCCATAACTTGTGGTTATTCTCATAGTGTAGCTCAATTGGAAAGAGCTTGAATAACCCTCTCCAAGGGTTCAAATTGATGCTAGAATAGTTTTTAGCATACCTAGTGGGACCTATTTAAAAGAAGATTGGTCAAAGTTTGATGCTGGTTTGATCAATTTGCAATAGTTATAATTTTAAAACAATGGCATCTAGTGACTCTAAAATAATATCTTACATTTTGGTAATAGAGCAGTGACTACGTATCATGCCAAAGGTGACTACAAGGTGAACTTATAGAAGTATTCCCTTTGATTTCATTGAATTTCCTTTAAACTCAGTAAAGAGATTAAGATTTGATAATACACACCCATATAAAGGTAAATTTATTCCTAAGTCAATATTAAGGCCTACCCCTATAAGAAGATCTTTGTTAAATTCTTTCCTTGCCATAACATCCCCTAGAGATTTCCCCTTTGTGGCCTTTAATGGTCAAAGTCCTCTATACCTCCCTTAGTATGATCCTATTCTAGTAGCAGATCTTAAAAGTCTCCCTTATTTTACTAGAGACCAATATATAACCCCTTCTGAGCACCTCATGGATATAGCCAACTTCTACAACATTCATGATATCAATGGGAAAAATGTGTCAATTAGGTTATTAGCCATCTCTTTCAAAGGTAAATCCCTAGATTGGTATAGAAGCCTTAATTCTAATTGTATTACATCATGGGAACAATTAAGAGATGTGTTGTGTAAAATATTTGAAGATAAAATTTACCATTTGTCACTTGTAGAGTAGTTGAAGATAATTAAAAGATCCCCCTGTGAAGTCATGCAAGACTTCAATACAAGGTTCCAAAAAACTTGGGATAAAATCCCAGTCTCTATTAGGCTTACCCATAACTTTGCCTTTCTTTACTATTTAAAGGACCTAAATAGCGAAATAACATTAATGATCCATCCATGGGAGGAAACACATTGCCAAATGCATATGAGGTGACAATTACAGCATAAAATTATCTGGTATAAGATAGTAAGCTTACACATAGACCACTAATGCTTTTGTTCCCTAAGATTAGACAAATCCCTATTTTTATTCCTCCCATTGTTGTCATTCCTCATATGCATACAATTGATTATATACCCTCACCTAAGAAATAAAAGGCTTCCACTAGTGGATCTAATGATTCATAGGAGAAAAAAAAACTTTCAAGAGCTTAAGAGCATGTTTCAATCTTATGGAAAAGAAATAGTGAATGTTAATAGGAATTAAACTTTAAATAGGACTTATCAAGCCTCATATAAACCTCAAAAACAAGATTATCAAACAAATAGGCCACCCTACAATGGAAACTTCTAAGGTTAAGGCTAAGGTCAGAACTAGGGACAAGGGAAACCTAACTATAATAGACAAAGAAACTATAATCCAAATGTTGCAAGCACTTCTAACACTTTGGTCCCCATCCATAATAATGTTTCTCAAAAAGTTGAGGGTACCATGCCTTGGAATCAATATTTTGGGCAATCCATTATTCTAACCATTGGTTTCACTCAAGATTTCAATGATCAATGGTAATAAGTTGCTAATTATGGGTACAATCAAGCTCTTATGGCTCAGAACATAGAGGTACCCATGATGATAAAAACATATGATCCTTAACAAGGCCAAAGCCTTAATCAAGGATCAATATATTTGGGTTTTATAATGGTGAATTATGAGGAAGAAGAGTGTTATGCACTCAATCAACAAGCTAGTTCTAGCTAGGCATACACCCTAGTAGCAGATCATACAAGGTTCAAATGAAAGATCATAGATGGTAACCAAGAAGTAGTCAAGGATCCTCCTACCATTAATCCTTCAATATCAAATCCAAATAGACTTTTTTCTATTCCAAAGGTTCCAATATCTCTAAGGAATCAAAATCAAGGGGATCCTTTTGTACCTTCAACCTCACAAACTCAAGGTGTAGTTACAACTCCCAAAGCACAACTAAAGGTTGGTGGTTCACCAATCAAAATTGTGTAACAAATGAAAAGGTCCAATGTGAGTGTGCCAATGTAAGATATTCTCTCCATGCCTAGTTAGGTAGACATCCTCCAAGAAGGGCTATCAAAAATCAATTTTCTAAGAAACCACCAATAAAGGAGCATGTGGTTCTCACCAATGCAACCAAAGGTCCAAATGAAAGGTAACTAGGTAATGTGGTAGAACCTCCTCACTTATACATTTTAGTAATCATTGGTGACTCTTTAGTGCATAATTACTTGGTAGATAGTGGGGCTAGTACCTCAGTAATACTAAAGTCTATAACTGATTAGCTTGGTCTAAAGTATGAGCCCCAATCGAGTATTGCAGGTAGATGGATCTTCCACCAAGACATCTGGTATCATCAAATATTTAAACATGACCCTACATGCTTGTCCTAATGTCTCAGTGGCTCAAGATGTGTTGATACTAGATGTACCTCTACATTTTTCCGTATTCCTATTTAGGCAATTCACTACAAATATTGGAGGTTATCTTATAGTAGATTGGTCATACATGGCATTCAAAATAAGATATGAAACCAAGGTATCTATTAAGGTTGAGCCCATTGAATAATTACACATTTAACCTTATGGGTTAGACAACATAAACCTTAATTTCACCATCCTTGATGAGGATGAATTCATAGTTAGTCAAGAATTAAACACTCACCCCGAGGAGATACCAAACATGTTCTTGGATGAATTATGGAATGATAATCATTTAGTTGATTCATTGGAAGGAATTGAAGAGATATACATGGGTGTCTAATACTTAAATGAAGAGATTTAGTCCATTCCATCCCTCATTAGACCTCAAGGAGATCCTAGTGGCTTATGGATATTGTTATTTGATGGTTTAAGGAGAAAACATGGAGTGGGTATAGGTGAAATGTTAGTATCCCCTTCCAATGACAAATATTTCTCTTCTTACAGGTTCCAATTCAGTTGTTCTTGCAATGAAGTAGAATATGAATGCCTTATCCATGGCTTTCAATGGGATAATAAGAGAGGATTTAAATAATTAAAAACGTATGAGGATAGTGAATTAATAGTGTATCAAGTTAGAGACTAGAATATCATTAAGAACCTCTTATTGAAATCTTAAAAACATAGATTTAAGGATCTAATTAAGGATTTTTAGGCTTTTAACATCCAAGTAGTTCTAAGGAACCAAAATGGACATACTGATAGGTTGACAATTGTGGGAGTTCAATTTAATATCCTAAAGGATTTGGAAAAGACCAAAGTGTAGCCACATGTCAAAGTGGTGGTAAGACCTTTAGTGCTAGACAATTAAGCTCATTAATAAGTCTTTGAGAATGATAATGAAAATGCATGTTTTTCCCAGTAGGAAGAAGATATCTCCATAAACCAAGAAATTTTTTAACATCAGTATGAGGAACAAATTGTTCAATTGATATCTAAAATGCTTCCTAAAGGGATTGTCACCTTTGAAGGTATTTTCTATGAGGGCGATCATATGAGAAAAGACAAGGTAGTGATGTTAACAAATGAAGAGAACTATGAAAGAGTATTTATATTCAAAGACAAGCTCTTCCAGCTTGGAAAAGTAAGCACTAAAGCTGAAAGGCATGCTTTCATAGAACTTTGTAAGGAATATGTAGACATCTTTACTTGGGAATATAATGACATGAGAGGATTTGATCCCAAGCTAGTCCAACACACTATAGAACTACAGGTTAATGCCAAGATTTTTAGGAAGAAGTAGAGGCATATAAACCCCAAAATTAAATATCTTATGAGGAAAGAATTGATCAAATTAATTGAATCTAAGATCATCTTTCCCATTAAGCACTCCTCATGGGTAACCAATTTGTACCTATGAGGAAGAAAAGTAGGGATATTAGATTGTGTGTTGACTTCAGGGATCTAAATAGGGTATCTTTGAAAGGTCACTACCCCTTACCATCCAAGGAGTAACTACTTTAGATAGTTACTAGTTTAGAATGCTTCTCTCTTTTGGATGGGTATTTAGGTTATAACTAGGTGCTTGTAAGAGAGGAAGATTAGTATAAGACTGTCTTCACCACAAAGTGGGGCATATATGCTTACCAAAATATTCCTTTTAGATTATCAAATATTTGTGCCACTTTCTAAAGAGCCATAAACATGGATTTTTAAGGGTTATTGAACTAGATGGTACTAGTTTACCTGGATGACATCATAGTTTTCTACAAGAAGGCTAGTGAGCACATGGACCATCTAAAGTTGATCTTCAAAATATGTAGAGAGTATGGGATCTATTTAAATACCCAAAAATGTGTGTTTTCTATTTATTAAGGCAAACTTTTAGGTCAAATTATTTTAAAGGAAGGACTATCTATTGAACCTGATAGAATAAGTGCCATCTTGGCCTTATCTTTACCCAAGCACAAGAAAGGAATCTAGAGCTTCCTTGGGAAAATAAATGTTGTGAGAAGGTTTATACCTAGTTTTATAAACCTGGAAAAAACCCGTCACCACCATGTGGAATAATATCCAAGTTTTTATTTGGTCAAATGAAGGTAAAAAAAAATTTGAGTCCATAAATCAAGCCATTGCCCAAGCATCATTATTTATGAATCATCATTTCTCAATGTATTTCATATTTTACACCTTCACCAATGTTGACAACATATCAACTATACTGATGTAGAATAATGGTGAAGGACTTGAGTAACCAATTACCTTCTTTAGTCAAGGATTAGAGGGATATGAGGTGAGGTACACTTTTATATAAAATTAGGTTTTTACAAATTTAAAGAGCCTCAAAAATTTTAAACCAATGATTTACAAAAATAAGATTCATTTTATGGTGTTTCATCCTAGGGTAAGGGACTTTCTCCTTAACAAGGATTTAAATGAGAAAAGAATAGGCTGGATTACCAAGGTCACAGAGTATGGTGTGGAGATCAAAGTCACCAAGCTTATAAAAGGCAAAGGCTTGTGTGATCATATATTGGATGAACTTCAATAAGATAAATAATTTGTTTTGGTGACATAAGATAACTCACAAATAGATGCACCTCCACTCTATAATAGCTAGCTCTAGGATATGACAAAATTCTTGATGATAGGAGAATTCCCTCAAGGTTTAGACAGAGCAAAAACAAGGTACTTTAGGCTTCAATCCATACCTTATGCATTAGTTTATGGTGTTTTTTAGAAAGGACCTTAATAGGGTACTTCTTAGGTGCATTGATGACAATCAAGTGACAAAGCTCTTGGAGCAGTTTCATGATGGACCTATAGGAGACCATTTTTCTTCAAGAACAATAGTAAAAAAATAATGAGGGTTGGTTATTACTAACCCAACCTTTTCAAGGATGCCTATGTATAGGTTAGTAAATTTTAGAAGTGTGCTCTATTTATAAGTAAACAAATATTATTAGCTCTTCCACTTAACCTAATCTAGATGGAACAACCCTTCATACAATAGGCATTGGACTTCATAAGAATGATAAATCTACCTTCAAGTGTAGGACATAAATGGGTGCTTACTACAACTGACTAATTCACCAAGTGGATAGAATAAATTTCCTTGAAATAATCCAATGAAATAATAGTATTAGACTTCTATGATAACATAGTGACAAGGTTTGGTGTCTCGACTACTATAATTTTATATAATACATTAGCATTTGTGGGTATGAAGACAAGTAAATGAGCACTTAATCTAGGAACATACCTTAGCACATCCTCCAATTAGTACCCCTAAGATAATGGACTAATAGAATCCACAAATATGAACTTGCTAAGGATTATCAAGATGACCATGGAAGAGAATCAAAGAGTGTGGCATATAAAGCTAAGGATAGCCTTATGGGCTAAAAAAATGACTCCCAAAGCTACCATTAGAAATTATCCTTATGTCTTTATATATGGAAGGGAATCAAAATTTACCATTTCTCTTTAACTTCTTGCATTGGAGTTATCCCATCAGATTGAGTTGATGGAGAGTGAGCCTATGAATGTGAGGATGATAGAGTTCATGGAGCTTGAAGAAACCAAAGACCTTGTAATACAAACATTAGAATCACATCAATATTAGGTCAAAAAACCCTTTGAAAAGAGACCCATAGCAAGGGAATTCAAGGAATGGGACCTAATCCTTGAATAGGACTCAAATAAGGCCAAGCCAGACAACCATACCAAGTTTGACATCTTATGGAGTGGTCCTTATTTGATCCATGGATGAAAACAACATAACTCTTTTTAGCTTGCCCAACTAGATGGAGAGGTATTACCCATCCTAAGAAATGTAATTCATTTAAATCCTTGTTATTAGAAGAGTTTATAGATATTATATGATATTGTAACATATTAAAGTAGTTTTTTATGCTTTCTTTTAAGTGCCTTGTGAACTTTTCCTTTCAGTTGTGTGTTTCTCTTTCAATAAGTGCCTTGGGCATAGTTGTTTATCTATTTATTTGATTTCATTTATTCAAGAAGAGGTTTAAGAAAGGGTCAACCTTCCATCAATATCACAATAGTTTCAATTGGAAGGAAATCTTGAGAATCGATGCCCAATGGATTAGTTTAAGGCTACTAGTATCTTGCATAAAAGACATGCAACCCTAGGATGTCACCATAAATGTTGGCCAATTTTTACCCCCATATATAAACTTGCTTGGATGGATCAATTATATAATTCCTAGCATGGTTTGATCAAGATGAATAGATTTTTTGATGAAGTGGATGATCAAAAAATGACTTACACAAGTCTAGAGAGACTGGACCATAATGACACATCACATAAAAATAAATGAGTTAGCTTGTTTTTAAATTTAATAAGTTCATTTAGGAGTCCTTTTAGAGCCAAAGGATCACATAGACATGGTGTTTTTCATGCCTTGAATATTATCTAAAAATTTCATGTCTTGATGAGTTGGTTATCTCAAGATCGAAGTTCTCAAAGTTGAACAAGTAGAATAAAACATGCATGGGGACATCAGGTTAAAGCTATGATAAATATCCATTTGGGTTTAAAAGTTCCCAAGGATTAACATGGAGATGA
The DNA here is from genome assembly GCA_037957365.1 of Torreya grandis. Classification (NCBI taxonomy): domain Eukaryota; kingdom Viridiplantae; phylum Streptophyta; class Pinopsida; order Cupressales; family Taxaceae; genus Torreya; species Torreya grandis. The sequence continues at coordinate 2,405,563 of JARHVA010002466.1, read as the reverse complement.
TATGTGTAAATATATAGGGTACCTATATGAATATATAATGGAGAGCATTGACTGATAAGGTTAGTGGGTCTAGGCAGATCAATGAAGCACGTGCAATTGTATAAAGTAGATCTAATGGTTAGCTCAAAGTCAAAAGGTCAATATATCCTACCAAGTGTAATGACCATGTTAGGCTGGTATAATATCTATGGTTCACATTCATTCATATATATAAATATCAATGGTGAAAGTAGGGTTAAAGGGTTAATGATCTTAAATTAAACATGAGGTTCACATGTGGTACAAGCATGTTAAATCATGGAACTGATGACAAGATCCCACATAATAATATGGCATTGATAAATGCCATAATATAGAAGGTCCAATTTAAGATCAATGGCCGACATTAAAATTCCAAGCCTAGAGATTTCAAGTAGAAGTTGAATTTGACTCAGGTCAAACTAGGGAAAATGTCTCAAAGAATGCCATTGAAGCTCAGTCAAGACCTCTGTTGGAGGACTTAATGCATGTAGACTTAGTTTTATTAAGGTCTCGTTGTCATTTCATGAAGGGATATCCTTATGTGTAGTGGAATATCTATCACCATTAAAGTTTAGAAGTGGACTATGTTTATTTATACCTAATAAAACTCAAGAATGATGCTATGCAACTTATAGTCTTTCCATTGACATGATAGCTATAGGAAAAATAATAAATGAGATTGGTTTTCAATATATAGTAAATTTATATTTGAGATGAAGTAGGTGTAGATATAAACAAGAAATGGAAGAATGTTTCATCTTCTAATATAGTCACAACCTCAACAAATAGGTACCTTATTGCCATTTAAAGAAGACATGGAATGGATTTATCAAGTCTATGGATATGAGGACTTTGTCCTCATAATGAAAGCAATTGTAAATGGTGTAAAAGATCAAAGTAGAGGGTTTCAAGGATTAAAGAGTATAGTGGATCATTTATTTCTTCTCAAAGCCTTTCAGTCCTAATTAGATCAGAGATGGTTTAGAAATCAAGAAGGATGGTATCTCAATTAATGATATCTAATGGAGTGTTCCCCCTCTCTCCCCTTTCTCCTATATCTCTTATTCTTTCCCATTTTTAATATCTCTCTCACTTTTGATAATAAACTATCTCTTAATTCTAAAAGAGTAGAGACTCTCATTTGTTAAGGCTAGACCCTATCAAAATTTGTATGAAATACCCCTTGAAGTGATAAATATTTTTTTTGCCTATCTCTCCCCTATAAATTATTGCTAGCAAAGCTTGTACATGATGGACTTGTGAAGGAGAATCTTCCATGCCCATTGTCCTTCTTTCTTGCTCATTTCTATGTGTCTTCAAGTTAGTTGTGGTTCTAAGTTAGCGTTCTTGCTATCATTGATGCAAGCTCTTAGTGAGTCTTAGAACTCCTCTTTTCCTTCATTCATTGTTTCTTAAACCTAGTTTATGAAACACCTATGCAACTAGCTAAGTTTTGTGAGATTGTGTGAACTAGCATTGTCTTATACTTCCTCAGTGTTTACCTCATGCGTATGTGAGTTCTCATTTAAATTTGTTGCATCACCATGTTAGATTTTTTAGGATCCATTTCCTCCTTTTAACCCTTTTCTCAGTGAAAAAATTAGTATAGGTGATCCATAAAGAGGAAGTAGGCCTTACAAGGAGGTCCAACCCCACCATAGGTGACCCACAATTTAGGGTTCTTCCCATAGTGTAGGTCAATTGGAGAGATCCTAAAGAAACCTCTTCAAGGGTGTAAATTGATGCTACAATAGGAATGCATTCAAAATATTTGTGAATATCAAGTAATTCAAAATTTGAGGAACCACTTTGATTTAGTGAAAAATGTTATGCTAGTAATTGTGATAGAGTTAAAGGTACTAAGATTATAGATGATGTTATTCTTTGGGAGTTTTATCAAAATCAAAAGAAATTTATAATAGTCAAATTTACATCATCTATGGGTAATAATGAAATAAAATATGATGTTACTCTTTCTGTATATTTTCAGTGATGAAAAAAGTACATAATCTCATTGGTAGAACATAAATATTCCTTTGGAAATATAATTACAACTTCCTAAGGTGATAATTCAAAAATTGAAGGAAATGAGAAGCCCATGTTGTCCCATCTTGGTGCCCATCCCACAAACTATTATGTCAATGGGTCTATATAAACATTTGATAATATTTCTCTTCTTAAAGATGAAAAATATGGTTTATAATATATAGTCATTTTTAGAGTTATTCATGATTCTCACATAGGAAACCATGAATTATCATAGTTGGATTATTCTGAGAATGATCCCAACCTTTACATCCTTGGTACAAATGATTCATGGATGAAGAGTATGCACAAATTTTTTTTGGTGCATATATTTTATGAAAATTAAGAGATAAATATTATGCTACACCATCCCTCATATTGTGAAATAAAATCTCTATTGAATTTCACTGATTTGGAAGAATTTTATGACAAAAAAAAAAGATAAGAATGTTGGAGTAATTAAGTAAGGCTATTACATTAGATCTAATTTATATGTTCTCTCATTAGAGATAGTAGGTTATTTTTTTCAAAATTAATAGACATAAATTGATTTTTTAATAGGGTATTGTGATCCAAACCTCAAATCTAGTGTATTCTACCATCAAGTCAGGTATATATCTCTACAAGTATTACAAAAATTCGCTATTCTATCTAAATAAGTGGCATTGAGAATTTCATATCCTATATAAGTTTTACAATGTTTAGCTTATGTTTACAATGGAAAAGCATTTTTTTGAGTAATAATTTTTAAGAGTTGTGAAGAAATTATTAGTGGAGGTCACAAATTTCCTATGGGTGTAAATTTGTATTTGCATGAGGTGTTTTACATTAAATAAGGGTTTTTGATACTAAGTAAAATCATTTATGGTATTGTATTGTGTTTATTTTATGATATATTTCATTTTTATTTCATGATTTCAAATTTATGATTGATTTTAATGTAATATTCATATCAATGAATTGTTTAATGTTTTGTGCATTGTTTATTGGTGCAAGTTTTGTTGATGTTTTTTCTACTATTAACTATATTATAATGTGGGTTCCAACCAATAAAATTGGGGAAAAAATATTTTTCTAAATTTTTTCCACCATTGATGAAAATCATATAGATTTATAGCTTCTTGCAATGAAAGGTGATGATGATGTCATCACTACTAGATTAGCTACCTCTAAACAATACAGTTTATTTAATGTATTACTTTCATACCTAAAAGTTTTGTAACATCATCGAGTGCATTTTCATAATATTCACATTTTATCAAACAAAAATTTCAACCAGCTTAGTTACCACAGCATGATTCCCAATGAAAAGTTTGTGGAAATACCATGTTCAAATGAAATACTCATGGTTACCTATGAATTTATTATATTGTATTTTTTTCCATTAGGTATTATTAAGCACAATAAATCAATGGAGTTCACTTCTTAAATATATGAAATTTTTAAGGAAGTAATTTTATATACCATACCAATAGTCCTTAATAGATTTCATGTAGCTTTAAGTTCCACTAATTAGACACAACCTCTCGTAAAGTGGCATGTGGGACCAACATTCAAATTTTAATATATTCATATGAGTCTGCATCCTCATGTTATTGTGTAATTTTATTAGGATGTGCACTAATGAGACCTAAAATATAGTCATTATGGACTAGGCATGAGGATTGGTAACCCCCATTCAGGTTTGTAATGAAATCATTTAATACTAGAAGAATTCATATACAATTTTATATTATAAACTATTTTTTTAATAAATAGAGCTCATAATTTATCATATTCCCTTGTTAAGGTATTTAATTTTTTACAATATTTTTTGTAAATCAATCTTGAAATATCAATTTTATGAAATATAACACTTTATCTTCAATATTTTTTGACTTCTAGTTGTATCTAAGTTTTTTTTAATTTGTAGTTACTATTGATTCTGTAAATAAGTTTGTTCATATTGATTTTATAAGTATGTTTTGTTAACATTGAAAAAGAGACTATTTATTTAAAATGGAAGCTTATTATAATTGCAAAAAATTGACTCTATGTATATCATTAATATTGTATAATGCCATGATTTCATATATTGGAGTGCATCATCTCATTACTAGATACTTAAATTAAGTAACCCTAAATCAACATTGTGACAATGATCATGACCAACAATTAGAGAATATATATGTATATAAATATTTATATAAAATACAATATTTAAAATAACAAATGTTTTTCATTCATGTTTAAATAAAATTGACTTAGTATCAAAATAAATCATAAAAATAATAACATTTTGTCCTTTACAAAGCATAACAATCAAGATAAAAATAATATATTTGAATATCCTCCACCAGTGTGTGAATGATACCCCTAGTTTTTTACTCTATTGACCTTACATTCCATGATGGCCTACTTCACTACAATGTGCATCACTAATTATATGCTCATCAATAATATTTTCCATTGGTTCCATTTGCTATAACTTTTCTAGCACCTCTATTTATTTTGATCTAAAATCATCAATTTTTATACTTAAATGTTTCACTTTAAAATCACATCCATCAATATCAATGGCTAAATCCTAAAAAGTTTTTAAAATATGAATTATGACTACTTCCCTTTCTTGTCTTTGTTAGTTAAAATTTTCTATCTTTTTGTTATTTTTTACAATATATATTTCTATTGCATATATATATTTTTGTCTTTTTCTCTAAGTAGTTCATCCCTACATGCCATCGAGTTATTAATATTAAATTTTAGGTATGATAATTTTTTTCAGAACAATAATAATTATTTTCACACACCATCCTATATATAGTATAATTAGCCATATAAGATACACTTTTATCCAACTTAATTATGTTTCTTTGCATCTCAATATGTGTATTTCCCAATCTAGCTTCCAGCCTTCTAACATGGTTTTCCCTTTGTCCCAAACAATTATTGAGAGAGTAAATTTTTCCTTATTGTAATTTTAATTGTGCTTGAAATTTGACAATATTTTCATCCAATTCAATAAAATTTTATTGCATGTTTCCTATCATTGCATCTTTTTATTCTATACATTTCCTAAGAGAGAAGTTTTCTGAGTCTTTTAACTCCTTATTCACCCAAAGACACTACAATATGTTTGTTGATGCCATAAGATTTTGACTTGACCCTTCCCTCATTTTTATTTTTTCATAATCTATTAAAATATGAATTGTACGGAGGTGTATTATCTATTCATAACCACCATTTTTACATTCCCTCATAATTCATTTTATGTCCCAATAAAAGTAGCTTGCATTATTTACTTTTTTATTTTTTTTCAATAGTATCTAGTATTAGATGAACATTTGTATAAAATACACTAGGATGTTTATTTTAAAAATATATATCTTCTTACCATATCAATAGTCCCATGCCATGGAAAGCATATCTATCCAAAAAAATAACCTTGAGATGGAGTTATTACATCTACTTATTCCTTGGTATCAAACACCTCATAAAGTACCCAAGTAAATTGATCTTTACTATCCCTCTTAGAATTTATGAATAGATTTTCCTTGTCACTAGGTAATTTTCTAGCTTCAAAATGTTGTCTGAAAACAATTTAATCATGAATCCTTCCACCTTTGTGTTGTCATCTACAAATCCTTCATTTCCAATGGAGATGTACTTTTATAGAAATTGGTACACTTTATTTTCATTGGCATATAAAACCATATTGTAAAACAATTATATATCAAACATTATTAACACATCCTTTATTTATTTGAAACTATGAATTAATTCCCTACCATATTATTCCTTTCTAATTTCAAGTAGCCCCCTTCTCCCTTTCCTAGCACTTAATTAATTGCCTACTACTTAGGCACTTTCCTCCACCTGATTATTTTTACCCTTCCCTATTCCTATTAATTAGATTCTCTTCACAATAGAAGTTATGGTCTCATGACAAGATGTTAAACATTTATGTAATAGATCATGATTATTATTTATAGTATATTCATGTGAGAAGGTAGATTAATATGTTTTTATTTTATATTATACCATACAAAGTATGTTTTCTAATTTTGTATTTTTAAACTAAATAATTTTTAATTATGTATGACTTCAATTGAGTATGCTACATACACACTTGAATGTATCATAAAACAACATGCATTCACCTATCGATACATATATTATTTGCTAGCAAGTGAGTACATTTTGTTTTATGATACATTCAAGTAGGTAAGTAGTGTAATTAATTGAAATCCTATACATATGTATTTTCCTACCAGTGAACAATATAATTATCATCTAGTAGGTGAGTACATATGTTCACACTATGTAGTTTCCTATTAGGTAATAGTATAGATATTAGTTGGTACGCTAGTACATGTTATGAATGAAATCTTATGTATTTTATTTTAGGTAAAAACATAATTAATTTTATATATTTTAATACTAATCATGTGATTTTAAGTCATGAATAATAATAAATTAATGATGTTGTTATCCTTTATTCATATAAAAAAACCCTAGCTTAGTAGGTCACCATCATTGTTACGGACTAAACAATAAGGAAATAAGGTAATACAACCATTGTCATATTTTAGGTATTATCATGAAGGTGTCAAAGTCATAGATTGAATTATGTGAAATAATTCCATTGAAAGGGTCTAGGGGTGGCTCTATAAAATAAATGAATCAAAGAAAGTTAGTTAGAGTTCAGGAAAAAAATGTGAGAAATACACTGGACATGTATATTATCATCACTGCCCTTAAAGAGCTTAAGAAGAAACCAATATCAAGGAAATGGAAGGATTTTTATATGATTCATAGTTATTATTTATATTTTAAGGACTAGAATAAATATTTTGTACTTTTGGCTTTGATTAATATTAGGGTTGCTCAATTGATAAAAATGACAGTATATGCCCTTAATGATGACAACTGAAATTAATGGTGGATAATTACTTGATGGATCATGTCATAGTATAATATGAAGGTACTACATTAGAAATTATCCCTCAATTGTTTTATAAGGTATTTATTTTACCCAACGATGGAAATGAGGTTGTGGAGGTCCATATCAGTTCCAATACTAGGGAAGAATTTAGGTTAAAAGATTTTGTGGGGTTATCAAAAAGATTTTGTGGGGTTATCATATTAAATAAATAAATATAAAGGTTATACTATTATGTGTTTAAAAATTATGATGGTAAAAGTAATTTTTGAATTTTCACTTTTTAAATTATTTGTTATTGAAAGGAATTCAAAAATTTCCATGTGGATGCTTGTGTATGTCATCAGAATTATGAAAGGGGAAAAGTTAAACTATGCATCATATGTGTTTAAAATATTAATTCAATAATTTCATAAAATTTATCACTAGGGGCATGTGATTTTTAATTGATCTATTTATGAAATGGTATCAAACTATTTACTTCACCATGATATAATGGGGAGATAAAACCCTACAACACCTTCAATATTCAAGTTGAAGGAAAAGGTATACTTATAAATGAATAGTTGAAGATAAATTTTGTATACAAGGAGTTTTATAAGAGTAAATAAGAATGTTGATATTAATATATAGGATTAAGGTTAAATTTCACCTTCGGATGAACCATTGATATGATGTAGGAAAATTATTTGTTTCAAAAGAAATAGAAATATAGTTTTTGGAAGATGTTGGTTTAGGTAATGAAGAGGATGATATTGAAAATAAAAAATAAAATCATGAATGTTTTCCGTTTGATGATGAAATATATTTAAATTTACCCACACATTTGGTAGGTTCCTTAGGAGAAATAGAGGCTGAAACTATGAATGGTGATGAAAATCCTTGTCAAAACTTTCTAGAAGTTTTGGGTAGCTTTTCATTTTTTGATTCAATAAAATATGTAAATTTTCCTACCCAAATAATTCAATAAAGTAGAGAAAAAAAATTAATGGAAAAAGTGCCATATGTATTGATTAAGTATAAAGGGAAGTAACACATCATTGAATTAGGGATTAATGAATGACATGATTTTGAGGAAGTAAACCCTCCTGTAATTGAAAATAGATAATTGAGGAAATATGAGAATTACAATTTAATTATTAATGTTTGTTTTAGATTAAGGTAAAAACAGGTTTTGAAGGGACCCCAAAACCCTACACAAGGCGAAAGAAAAACCTTAAAGCACAACCAAGTTAACAAAAGAACCTGATTATAGAATAGTACCCAAACCAAGTTTTATAGGGACTTGTAACCAACAAATATGACCATGAAAAATAGCTGTCAAAACACTAATCTGAAGGTTAACCAGCTGGAACAACAAGCTGAACAACCTTCCAGACTAGTAACCAGCAAACCAAAAAAAGCGACTAGTTTACAGCCCCCGATAAACCAGTCAGCAAAAGGGAACTTTGGATGAATCTTTTAAATTAAGATTTTTCTTTTTGCATGACCGAAGATTCATATCTAGAGGAGGGACCAAAGGCTTAGACTTCTTTCTCCTAACTATTGTCCATCCATCCTCTACCTTAGCTGCCTCAACAACCCATGCCTCAGGAGATAATGATCTTTGGAATCTAGTGGGCATAAACTCCTTGTGAGAGTCAAACACTGTCTAGCTCTTAGAAAGATCCTCCAAAACAGGGGAACAGACTACCATCTCCTCCTCTGGCTCAGCTGTATCACTAACCACAGCCTCTACAGGGGCTTCATTAGAATGATTCTCCAAAGATTCCTCTTCATCTTCTGATTCAGATTGTGAACTATCCTCTTTTTCAGTCTCAGATTCTGTTGTTGCTTCCAGAGGTTGTTTGTCCATACTATGTTCAGATAAATCCTTAGGCCACCAAGAAGGTGAATGTCTGGGATTGGTTTTCCAAGCAACACAATGAGCAGCAATATGTCCTGTCTGGTGACACTTCCTGCACTGAAAAGGGATTCCCTCATAATCCAATATTTGTGTCTAGGTACCCCTTGGGGAATCAATGCATATTGCCTTAGGAAGGCCCTTTGAAACATCCAGGTCAGCTAGAAATCATGCACAAGTCGAATGGTGACTTTTCATGCTATCTTCTTCATATAAGAAATCCCCTAAAGTGTTTCCAATGGTTTTAAAAACCACCTCTTACCACAAGTGTATTGGAAGATAAGGGATCTGCACCCATATAGGGAGCTTATTAAAGGATTCCGATAGAGGATTAAAATCCTTATGCCAAGGTTTGGCCATAAGAGGAAATCTGCCCTGCCAAGAAAAATTATTGTGACACAATATAGACTGTCTATCTTCAGGGCTTTGAAATATTACTATAAAAAAACCTCTGGCGTAAGGCTGGATTTGACCATCTTTAATATGCAACCAGTTCTTGGCAATCCAATTCTGTAGATCTATAAAAGAGGGCCAAAAACCACGGAAACAAAAAATAGCAGCACAAGAGTAAAATCATTTTTCTGATTGGAAGATATTTTCTGCTAATTCAGGGTCTAGAGTTACCCTTATAGGTTTTAAAGCACTTACAGGCGAAACACGGGTTGGTCCAACTGTTGCATGAGGTAGAGCATCATGTATATCTGCTTCAAAGGACACCACATCCGCATAGGTTCACCCCTCAGGTCCATTCCCTAAACCAGGAACATAGGCCAGACACAGGGCTGTAGTGTCTTCAATCCCTTTACTAGCAGAAAAAACCTCAACGGTTTCCACAGCCACACCGGCCGCCAGGTTCACAGCAGCCAATTTCAAAATTTTAGGGCTCACGCGTGCAGGGGCCATCCATAACGGTAGCTAATTTCACCTCAACTAAAAAAGTAATTATTAATGTTTGTTATATCCCATATATTTTATAATATTATGTATAATAAATGGTGAATAATGATCTAAGATTGACATGGGTCATTAATGATTTGAACATTGATCACGTGAAAGGAAAGAAAATTGTTAAATGATTTTATCAACCTTTCTTATGATAGGAGTTTTAAAAGATTTAAATCTATAAAGTATAAGTATTATGGGTATAACATATACAAAAAAATAATTACTACTTATTTATATTAGAGTGATCACATAACCCTTGTAGAAAAAATTGAATGATTCAATCACATCTATCAAAAATTTCTACGTGGAATCCATGGTGTATAATAATTATTCCATTGTTGTTGTTGAGAACCAAAACACAATTGAAAAGGAGAAATAGAGTTAAAGAAAACAAATGAATATTTGAATATAAATAATATTAATTTGAGAAAAAAATAAAGCATTAGAAAAGAAGGTTGCAGCTTAATTTAAGTTTATAGAAGAGTTGTTTCTAGTGTCATATATTACAAGGTTTTGAATGTACCAAATATAAAACAATATATTTAGTCCTATCCCATATTAATTTCCTTAACTTATTTAGTTCAAAAATTTATCTCATCAAAAACTAAGGTTACGTTAACCTCATGAAGCACTCTATGAGTGTTGATGCATTTGAAATATGCCAAGGTCTTATGGGACATGCTTGATTCAACAAACATCAATGCTAAGTTTCAAGGCTTAAAGTTATTATGGATCTCATCCATAACAATTTAACAATTTTTCCCAATAATTTATCAAAGTGTGCAATCATGTCTGCCATTGTAGATATTTCATCATAATTCTGAATTATATACTATCTCATTACATCGATAATATGATTTTCATACACATCATTAATGAATTTACCAAAGGATCATGACCTACCTCCATAAATAATTATTTTACCTTTGTCATTTGGTGATAATAGCATCCTAATCATTTTTAGGTTCATATAGTCTTTTCTTGATGGTTTGTTTTGTGACCTTTTCATTTTGTTTATCACATGTAACATTGGATTGGTTGCCTTCAATTTGCATTGAATATTGAACAAGGTGAGTAATAATATTTTATTGACTAGTATAATGTGTATTGATTGTGTCTTTTTATGCATCTTATGTAAATAAAAATTAATAGCCAATCTATTTGAGAGAAATACCCATGTTTTTATTTTGATAACCTACCATATTGAACAAAGTTTTATGACCTACCATGAATGGAATTTTATGGCTTGACATATTGAATGAAGTTTGATGTCTTGCCATGAAGGGATTTTGATGACCTTTAATTTTGATGAATGGAGTTTGATGTCCTACCATAATGAAGGAAGTTTGATAGCCTTCCATGTTGAATGGAGTTTTAGTGTAATTCAAATAAATATAATTTAAAGGCTTCCTTCCATTGGGGTGTTGAGAAACATTATCAACCATTATATTGGAATTTTTTGATGATAGTGTATTTATAAAATTAGTACTAAATTTTCTATAAACATTATTTTATTCTTGATGAGCAACATGAGTACCATGGAAAATATGGGCACCATAGGAAAAACATATTTTTCCTCTAGGTTGAGTATATTCTAGTTGAATATTACTTTTTTTGAATATGGGAAGATGAAAAAATTCAGTCCTATATCTTCCTCTTATTTATAGAGTAACGTGTGATTCATGCTAGTTTTTAGAATATTCCATTGTACAAAAACTAAAGAAAATAAATTACATGAAACTGTAAGAGAATATAAATAAAATATATATGAATGGTAAGGTAATTCAAAGGAAGTAAATTTACTACTACTCTTCTTATAAAACCATAATATAATATTATATTTATTTTATAATAAAAATATATGAAATCAAAATGGTGTTATCATAAGAGCATAAGATTGAGTGTGGGTGTATATACATAAATATTTCATCTGAGTAGATTACATCCAACAAGAACTTTAGGGATGAAATCCGTATGAGATTTGAGAGGTGCAATGTGATATGGAGTAAAGTGAATGGATTGATGGGGATTGGATTGAATATTACTTCACGAGTCTCTATTCTACCTCTTGTGCCCTCCCTATTGTGTATAGAAATCCAAGGACTTTTTTTGAGGTGAATAGATTACCCTTAGGGCCCAACTAGGATGTGAATGCAAAAAACCCTTGATTATATGGGATAAATCCTTAAGAAGATACCTCAAATCTTATGGGAAATATTATTATTCATGAAGGGTAGATAACCCTACCTTAAGAATAATGGTTTTTTAAATCATTAGTTTTAGATAAAGGTTTGATTGGAAAATTCACTAGCAAGTGGCTTGCCTTTAGAGCTATGGAGTCCTAGATGAACACCAACTTAGGATTAGCATGTGATATTTACTTCCTATCAAGAGGATGTTTTGATGTCATTTGACCTTCTCTATGTAAGAAGAAAGAGGTACTAAGAGGGCCTTGGATGATGGATTTAGTTGGGCTTTGGCTCCAAAATTGGTCCCCTATGTTTCTAATGCAAAATTGCTTTCTACATTCAAAGAAGAAATAAGAAACTAAAAGAAATGGTCAAGGCTAGAAGTACCTGATAAAGTCGTGCGCACCGAAATCAGACGTTGAAAGATTCTCCTCTTTTGCTGTGGAGGAATGACACCTGCGAAGAAAAGGCTAAAACACGGAAAAATGTTAGTCAGAGATATGGTGGGCTGTCAGGCGAACGCCCAATCCCTGAAGTACGAAGACTCCCTAGAAGGATATCAACCCACTGATAAAAAAGTAGAATATTGGATGAAAGTAGATAATAATGACAGAAATAAAATAACAGAAATAAAGAGCGTACCTGATATGCAGCACTATTTTGCACAGTCGCCGGCGTCGGTCTCTGTGGTGCCGGCGTCGGTTAAGGAATGTGCCGATGTCGGTTAAGGTGCCGTCGTCGGTCGGGGTAGTGACCGGCGTCGGTAGGGGTAGGCTCTGGGAAAAGTCTGAACAGGTTCGGGAGAGTCGGGATAGGTTCTGATAAGGTCAGGGACAGGGTCTGATAAGGACAGGGACGAGGTCCGATAAGGTCAGGGATGAGGTTTAGAAGAATCGGGACAGAGGTAGGGATGACAGAAAATAAATAATAACTGAGAAAGAAATGAAATAAACAGAATAATACTTACCTGGCAGAAGACGCAATGAAAGCCATGGTGTGCAGATTGGTTGATGCCGAGAGTGTTGATGTCGTATTGTTGATGTCGTAGTGTTGATGATTGCTCGAGGTTCGCAGGTTGATGGAGGAATTCGCAGGTTGGTTGCTCAGCGTTTCGAATAGTGTTCGGGGTTCTCTGGCCATGAATGGTTGGTGGAGGTTGATGAAGGCGGGGGACGGGGACAGTTCCAGAGACGGTTCGTCAACCGTTTCGGGAAACCGAATGGTAACTGATAACGGACAAGGGGAAGGTGACCAACGTCGGTAGGAGTGCCGAGATCGGCCGATAGGTGACTGATGTCGACGACATCGGTCGGGTAAAGACCGACGTCGGTAGATGCATAATGGGGATAGAGTCTACCTTTTGCTCTGTGCTCATTTTTACATGCTGCCAGGGTCAAGGTTGGTGAAACAAGTGATCGGAAAGGGTTCAATAGGCGAAGAAGAAAGAAGACGGGGAATGACCAGGGGAGTCGACACGATTTCGGTGTCTACATTTGCCCCTTTTTGTCTTGTTGGTTGTTCTGGACGAACTGCAAGACAAAAATAGGAGTGAGTGCCCCAGGTGAGGGATAAGGTTGATTTCATCTTGTTGGTTGTTTGAATGAACTGCAAGACAAAAATAGGAAGCGAAATACCCTGAGTACAGATATTCCCCCTCAAAGCAGGAGTCGAGGGAAGGGAACCGGGAATCAGGTGCTGATTTGATAAAGAGCGGATGAAAAAGGGGTGAGGGTGAACGCTGCAAAGGTCGTGATTGCGCGCATACCACTGCACGAGATGGTCAAGCCAAAGTGTCACAGGTCAAGGGTCGAGGAGTGCCAAAATTAAAGTAACCGGGCCCCAACATTTAGTCGTCTGCTGATCGGGTCACTCAATCTAAGCTAAAGCTCCAAATGGGTCGTCGCGTTCCAGGTATCTCGGACTCAGGAAGTGCTCCTAGAAACACGAAAAAGTCACAAGTAGTGCGGATCAACCGGTTTGCGATCCTATACTTGTGAGGGTCCAAAAAGGTCTGTGCACAATTCTGCTAACCAGTCATGAGGTAGCATACATGCAAAAACAACCAAGGCAACAACGTCTTGGAAGTGGTCGAGGTCGGAGGAGATAGGCATGATCTCCAATGGTTGGTGGGCGATGGATGGATGAATGGACGAAAGGATGCGAGGATGCGGCCGAGCTAACCCCAGAAGACCCCATGTCAACTGAGTGCTGCCTACATAGCCCTGGTGATAGGGCCTCAGGCCGATGTAGTTCTCCCTAGAAGGGAGGAAGGGTCAAAGGGATGGTGAGGAAAAAAAAAAAGATGTTGCAGCCTTTTCCAAATGGTGTATTCTGCAACATTGGTTGAGGGGTTTTTCATCCCTAGCAATATTCCATATGCGTGATGGATGTATGCTAAAAATGAATTGAGGTCTATTTATGCTTCAGCAACTATTGGTTTATGCTTAACACAAATTGTGGCGGGTCGATAGTTTCCGTGTGTATTGGTGTCCATAGAAAGTAGGGTGAATAGGCAAGGTCATGTTGATGGTCTGAAAAGAGAGTTGAGCTGAGTTGATTGATAAGTGATGAGGGTGAATGTGACCAAAGTGTAGAGAAAAGATGAAAGGCGAATCACTCTTTCATTGACAAGGACCAAAAAGATAGCATAGATAGGGGTTATGAGAACCAAGAGCCCCATTCATGCGTGACGTCGTTGACCATAGTTATGTTAGAGCGGTAATCGAATCACTTAGACATTAAAGTGAGCTCGAAGTCCCTTGAGTAGGTAATAGGAGGAGGAAAGAGGGTAACCCATTTTAAGAGCAGAGATAACTTTGCCCCTTTTTATAGGAGACCCTGAGACAACTACAAGCCAAGTCTGTGACTCGTTTTTTTTTTTTTTTTTTTTTTTTTTTTTTGTTTTTTTTGTTTTTTTGTTTTTTTTTTTTGCGCAGACTGATCAATGCGGGAAGCCTACATAGAGATGTCATTTGCTTGGTGGTCAGGTTGCGAAGCTGATCAATGCGGGAAGCTTCTAAAATAATGCTGTTTATTGCCAAATTAGTCATAGCCATCCTTCGAGGGAGTGGTCTAGATTTTTGTTTAATATAAAGGCTTTTGAATAGCTGTCCTTCGAGGGAGCAGTCTATTTATTACAGCAATGATAGTATAGCTGTCCTTCGAGGGAGCAGTCTGTTTTTTGTGATTTTGATATTGATATAGTGACCATGGATATGTTTTGACATCTTGATTTGTTTTTATAGAAATGTGAGTCATGGACAAGATTGTAGAAGGTCAAGGGCTCCCTTTTATTAGGACAAAGCATCCATGCATCATAAAAGGGTTATAGGAGTTGTTAAGAGGAATAGGGTTGAAAGGAAGTAGGATGAAGAGGACGGGGATTGCTCAAGGGACGAGCTCAAGTTAAGTGTCAAGTGGACGAATACTCGACTAGCAGTAGAACGGTCGTAGATGCAACGCATTAAGAGGCTCAGGTTCTGGGCGTCCATCAAGAGAAGACAGACGGTAAGTCCCTGATCCATACTTGTGCATGATAATAAAAGGTCCGAGCCAATTAGGAGCAAACTTGCCTCGTTTACTGCGCTCCATATTGGTCACGTGTTGATTCTCTTTGAGGACGAGGTCTCCGATGTTGAAATCTTGTTCTTGCAGATTTTTGTCATAGATGCGCTTGATGCGATGTTGATAGACATGGAGATGATTAAGGGCAGCAAGACGGTGTTCGTCAAGTAACTCAAGTTGAGCTAAGCGATCTTGACGAAAGTCATCGTTGGAAAGGATATCATGTAGAGAAATGTGGAGAGATGGGATCTGTACTTCGAGAGGTAAAACAGCCTCTGTTCCGTACACGAGAGAAAAAGGGGTAGCACCCGTAGAGGTTCGGATGCTAGTGCGGTAAGCCCACAAAGCGAAGGGAATGTGAATGTGCCAATCCTTGCCTGTGTCACTGACCACTTTCATGAGAATTTTGGTGAGAATTTTGTTGGAAGCCTCGGCCTACCCATTTGCTTGTGGGTAGTAAGGCGAAGAGAAACTGAGTTTGATGCCGAAGGAGTCGCATAGCTTTTGGACAGTTTTGTTTTTGAAGGACTTGCCGTTATCAGTGATGATTTTATGAGGGACATCGAAACGACAGATGATGTGGGTGTTGATGAAGTCTATGATCTTGTCGGCTTTTGTGGAGATGAGAGGAATGGCTTCCACCCACTTGGTGAAATATTCAGTGGCTGTGATGATAGATTGATGACGAAGAGACGAATGAGGGTTAATCTCACCGATGAGATCTAAACCCCACTGAGAGAAAGGCCAGAAATCCTGAGCAACTTGTAAGGCGTGACTGGGAAGATGAAGCAAGTTAGAGTGCTGCTGACACTTGATGCAACGCCGAACATAATCGCTACAGTCTTGATGAAGGGTAGGCCAATAATAGCCCAGAGGAAGGATGCGCTTGGCAACCGAATTTCCACTGAAATTTCCACCACAAATCCCGTCGTGGACTTGCTGGATGGCGTGAGATGCTTCAGTGGAGGTGAGACAACGAAGAAGGAGGCCGTCGAAGCCTCACTTATAGAGAAGACCCCCTAGCATGGTATAGCGAGCAGTACGCTTGATAAAAGCTCATCGTGCATTACTAGAGAGGTTGGGAGGAATGATAGAGAGAGATAAGAAGTCCACAAGTTGCTTATACCAAGCATCTTGTGGGCTTGGGTCTATAGTGTTGACATGATGAATGTGAGGAGAGATATATGAAGGCAACGGCACACGATGCACCGTGACAAAAAGTCTGGATGCAGATGAGGAAGATGGGATATGGGAAGCGAGAGAAGCCATAGTGTCAGCAAACTTGTTCGTGGATCGAGGAACAGTCTGCAAGAGGAAATGGTTGAAAGATGCAAGGAGAATGTCAGCACGATTTTTGTACCTTTGCAAAATTTCATTTTTACAGAGGTATGAACCGTTGACCTGATTGACGACGAGCTGCGAGTCGTTGAAGATGTTGATGGACTTGATGCTGAGAGAGAGGGCGGTCTGAAGTCCCAAAATTAAGGCCTCGTATTCGGCCATATTATTGGTACAATCAAAGTCGAGTTTAAAAGACAAAGGCATGGGCTCCCCTTCGAGTGGGATGAGAATGACCCCAGCACCTCCACCTAGTTGACATTTGGATCTGTCAAAGAACATAGTCATCTGATAGGTGGTGTCGTCGGAGGAAAGCGCAGCGATAGACTCGTCAGGGAATTCACACTGCGAAGGTTGAGTGTCAGGAAGAGGGGCATGTGCTAGTTGATCAGCAATGGTTTGCCCCTTGATAGATTTCTGCTGGATGAATTCGAGATCGAACTCAGCAAGCAGCATGAGCCACCGAGCCATACGTTGATTCTGATATGGCTTGGAGTGCATATATTTGAGAGGGTCGGTGTGGGTGATGACAAAGGTTTTGTGACTGAGAAGATAGTGGCAAAGTTTAGTAGCAGCAAAGACTAACGCCAAACAGAGTTTCTCGATATGGGTATACCGAGTTTCATAGTCGACCAGTGTCCGGCTGATATAATAAACGGCTTGCTCACGGTGATGCTCGTCTCGGTGCGCGATCATGGCACCTAACGAATGGTGAGTGGCTGAGATATAAAGGTAGAAGGGTTGGTCGTCTCTAGGTGGAATGAGAACTGGTAGAGAGACCAGATAGCGTTTTAAGGCTTCAAAAGCCTCTTGACAGTCCTTATCCCATGTAAAAATGACGTCCTTCTTAAGGAGATGATGAAAAGGTTGGCAGCGGTCAGAAAGCTGTGAGATGAAGCGGCGAATGGACTGGAGCTTGCCTTGCAAACTGCGAAGCTGCTTGAGATTGGTCGGGGGAGGCATTTTGAGGATACCGCGAATCTTGGCAGGATCTATCTCGATGCCATGGAAGGAAACGATGAAGCTGAGAAGCTTGCCAGAGAGGACCCCAAAGACACATTTCTTGGGGTTAAGACGGACATTGTACTGAAGAAGATGAGAAAAGATGATGTTGAGAATGGTCAGATGGTCACGGCGAAATTTGGATTTGCCGAGAAGGTCGTCCACATAATCCTCCATGATTTTGTGGAGGAGATCTTGGAAAATGTAGGTCATGGCACGCTGATAAGTGGCGCCTGCGTTCTTCAAGCCAAAAGGCATGACTCGATAGTAAAAAGTCCCCCATGGGGTGATGAAAGTAGTCTTATGCTGATCTTCGGGAGCAATCAGGATTTGATTGTATCCTGAAAACCCGTCCATAAGAGATAGCATCTCATGGCCGGCTGTAAGATCAACGAGCTGGTCAATGTTAGGAAGAGGAAAGTCGTCTTTAGGACAGGCTAGATTAAGGTCACGATAGTCTGTGCAGATCTGAATCCCCCCAGTTGCCTTGGTGACTGGGACGATGTTAGAGACCCACTGTGGATAATCGATAGGCTGGATGAAGGAGACAAAAAGGAGATGCTGAAGCTCCTCCTTGACAAGGAGGGCAACGCGAGGATGCATCTTTCGAAGCTTTTGCCTGACAGGCTTAGCCTTTGGTTTGGTGATAATGTTATGGGTAACGATGGTTGGGTCGATGCCAGGCATATCACTGTAAGTCCAGGCAAAGGCCTTGCTATGGTCAGAGAGGAACTGGGTATAGTCAAGCTGCTCCTGAGCATCTAAAGATTGGCCGATCTTTAAGACATGAGGAACATCAAAAGAAGGAAGGTTGATGTCAATGGTTGATTCATTTAACATAACCTGGGTCTCAGAAGGGAAGGAGCGCTGGATGAAAGAATCATCAGCGCCCATGTAGGAAAGAATGGCGTCATCGTCAATGCAGTGAATAGTGTGAATGGTTGCCGACTCATCTTCGATCATGGTGGGAAGAATGAGAGGGAGAGACTTGGATACCCCATTGAGCTGATAAGTCAAGGGGTCCAGGCGGATGGTGTTTATGGAAAAAAAAACTAGGAGGAATGGAAACCACTGACTCCGTAGGTGAAGGTGGCGAAATAGGCGAGTGTGGAGGAGATTGATCAAGGATTGGTTCAGGATAAAGGTTTACAGGGTCTTGAGTGGGGTCGTGATATCCCAGACCATACTGTTTCTTGGCGTCGTCATCATTGAGCGGTTGGATAGGCTGATGGGAGCCCTGCTCATAGCGTCCGAAACCAAAACCCTTCCATGCACACCTGTAAAGGTAAGTATGTGCAAAGGCGGGGTTGCCAAGAAATGAAAAATCTGATGTGAAAGGTTGGGGTGAAGAAAGAGGATTACCATCAGTAGGAGCTTGATTAAGCCCTCCATAGACGAGGTTGGTGCGGAGGTGAGGGGGACCATAAGGTATGATCATCCCAATCCGATGGTCGTAGCTGGGGCTGTCATGAAGGCGTCCATACTCTTGCGGAGTTTGGAACATGTCTAAAACCAGCAAGCGATACTCTCCCAATGAAAGTCTTTGAAAGACGTCTTCCATGGGGTCTGTGGTTGTCACTTGAAGGGGAGGTGTAAGGGCGACTGCCTGTTGCGAACTGGTTGAAGCTTTCGCAGATGGAGGCAGTGTCGGGGTTGACAGCTTGATAGGAATGAGGACATCGTTTGGACGGTAGGTGGTATTGCATGTTTTGAAAGGCGAAGGGTCAGCGGGAATGGTGTGGACTTGTCCGTCATGCTCAAACTTCACACAACGGTGCAGGGTGGAGGGGACACAGGCCATGGCGCGGATCCAGGGTCGACCTAGCAAGATGTTGTATTGGAACTCTCCTTCGATGATGTAGAAGAGCTCCGGGACTGTGCGTGGACCAACGCGGATATGAAGGATGACTGTGCCAATGGTCGTGGCAGTAGTGTCGTTAAAAGAGCATAAGATCGCGTCAGTTTTGGAGATACAATTCTTGGGAAGAGCCAACTGATCAAAGGCACGAGTGGAGATGATGTTGATGCTAGCGCCCCCGTCGATCATAACGCGTTTAATACGTGTCCGATCGATGTAGGCAGTGATGAAGAGGGTGGCATCCTGATCTTCCGTGTTGGATGTAGGAATCTCAGAATCGCTGAATGTTATAGAGGTAACAGGGGCTAAGGAGTGGACAAGGGCAGCAAGTGGCTGAGGATCCTCAGGTTGGACCTCCGCTGCCTGCAGGGCTTGGATGAGGGCCTGACGATGTTGGGGTGAGGTTTGGACGAGATCGTAGAGGGACATCTTCACAGGCGTCTGGTGAAGCTGTTTCAACATAGAGTCGTGGATTGGTCCGAAAGAGGAAGAAGAAGAAGAAGAGGGTTGAAGCGCGCCAAGGATAGAAATCTTAGGCTTAGGCGGTTGAGGTGGATTGACAAAAGGGTAGGTCCAAGGAATGGCGGCTTTTTCTTTCGCCTTATCCTTTTGTGACCTAGTGGTGATGTGAATGGCATTGATTTCAAAGATGGGAGGTGAAGATGATGAAGGGATTGTAACCAGTTGATGAGATGTGGATGGGTTTGAAGAGGTTGAAGGGTTGTGAGAAGGAGTCGGGGGGTGATCGAAAGTGTCCTCAAAGAGAAGAGTGTCTTTGTCTAGATAACGGTGAATGACAGCCTTGAGGGCACAGCAAGTCTCGGTGTCATGTCCTGGTGTACGATGATATAAACAAATCTTCGTGTCGTCGAACCAGGAAGGTTTAGATCCGAGAGGTTGAAAGGGCTTGATGGGTGGAAGAGTTATGCTAGAAGTTTGCAAAAGTCGTTGCAAGATCAAAGAGTATGAGCCCACTAAAGGGTCAATGCTCATCTATGTATGCGATGTCGGTGACTTTTGCTTGGACGAAATGGGAGGAGGTTTTCGTACCACCTTCTGGGTTGATGGTGTGATGACAGGCGGAGATGGTACACTCTTCATGAGAGGTATCGCCCTTTTGGGAGAGGGTAGGCTAGCGGTAGGTAAAGGAAGCAAAGGAGGCAACCGGTTTTGGTTAGAGGTTGAAGCGGGAAGGACTCTGGTTAAGGTTGAAGGATGCGGGCCCAAAATGGAGGGCAATGGTGACGGAAGAGGAGGCGTTCGCCTCTGTGGTTTGGCAGTCTTTTGAGATTTGGGTTGAAGACCACTATTAGTTGAAGTTTGGGTTAAGTCTACCTTCACTTGTGGATGAGTGACGTTGGAGACGGGGTGAACACCAAGTGATTTGATAGGTTTATGCGGAGTAGATGAGGGTTTTGGTTTTGATGAGGTTGATGAAGATGTAGACGGTTTGGAAGTGGAGATTTGATTTTTGTTGATAGTCTTAGGAGGTTCTGTCATGGGTGGATTAGCGGCATGAGATGAGAGGGCCCAGGTTTGTTGAAGAGCTGTGAGACGGTCCCACAATCCCTGATGTTCCACTTTCCTAGAAGGGAGAAGTTTGAGTCTCTCCACTAGTCGGGAAAATGGCTGAGAAGATGCGGGATGAGGTTTAGGCTCTTGAGAAGATGCCAATGGTTGTGGGACTGAAGGTGAGACGGATGTAGTAGTCTCGGGCCCAAAGCATGGTGAAGTTGTGACAGGTTCATGTTTGGTTGGAGATGAAGGAGAGATAGGTTCTTCTCTGGGTGGAGAAGAAACTGGTGAATGAAGCTCCTCAAGCAGGTAAAGTGCAGGGATGATAGTGCCCTCCACTTGTGGCCGAGGAGTAGGAAAGGTTGGGTCCTCCATGGGCATCAAGAAGGAAGATGGTGAAACTGGCGGTGCTGGTAAGGTTGAGGCGTCCTCCAAAATGAGAGAAGTTGAGGGAGAACTAGCCAGAGATAGAGGTTCGTCCACATGTGATGGACTGATGGATGAACTCACCTCTTGGGGTTGGTTAGAAATGAGGGGTGAGACCGTATTGACTGTTCAAATATTATGTTCATGGGTATTGTCAGTCAAGGTCTGGACGTTGTTTTGGGTTGGTGGATGATTAGGGAATGGTTGTTTGAAGATATCGATACCCTGATTAGGAGGGGCGTTAGGATTGTCGAGGATGAGGTCACCCTTTTCCAACATGTCTTGGACTATGTTTTTAAGGGTTTTAAAGTTGCCCGTGTCATGACCTTTAACACGGTGGTAGTGGCAGAAGTCATTCTCCCTATACCACGCAGGGATGGCGCGTGAGGGATCAAATTATGGTGGAGGTCGGATCTGAGGGAGATTGATGGCCCCTTGTTTGACGAGTTTTTCCAGCACAGACGCGTATGATTCTCCAAGTGGAGTAAACTGTCGTTGTATGTATCTCTGCTGAAATTGACGAGTGGCGCTCATGGACGTGGATGGTTCAGGTTGATTAGTTGAAGGCGAAGAAGAGGAAGATCTAACAACCACAGCATTTGCTGAAGCTTTAGATTTAGGATTGGACGAGGAGGGCTTAGAAGAAGGGTCATTGGTTTTGGAGTTGGGATTCTTACTCCGCAACTTGACTTTATTCTCCTCAACGGCACGTAACTCAAGTTTATGAGCCATCGTGAAGGCTTCGTCAAAAGTGCGAAAGGTTTGAACCCTCAAGGTAGAAGAAATATGTTTAGCACAGGCTTGAGAGAAAAGTTCAATAAGCTCAGGCTGAGGTAAAGAAAATGAAAGTTGATTGATAAGGCTCCTCCACCGAGCGACGAAATCAACAATAGATTCATCCTCGAACTGGTGAATAGAATAGAGGTCTGTGATAGAGACCTTCTTGGTGATATTGATGGAGAAATGATCGAGGAAGAGCTGGGCCAACTGAGTGAATGTGAGGATAGAATGGCTGGGAAGAGAGCTATACCAGTCAAGTGCAGCACCCGAGAGGGACATGGGAAACGTGCGTAAGAGCAACGCATCGTCGTGGGCGATAAGGTAACAGGCATGTCTGAATGCCCGTAAATGTTGTTGTAGGTCTTCCTTACTCTGGAAACGAGAAAACTTAGGAAGTTCCCACTGGCTGGGATATGGTCTGATGGGGACAGAAGGATGGATGGGCTCGTTACAGATTTGTTCGTACGAGAGAGTGTTGCGTGAGCCGGTAATGGAGGTCTCTAGGTTGGACATTTTATCCATCAGCATCTTGATAATATCTACTGACGGATTGGCGGGTGGAGCACCTCCTAGATTGTGAGGTGCTTGAAAGAGGCTGGAAGAGGTATACGACGTAGTCGGTTGTACCAATAAGGGCGCAACGTACGGATGACTAGTCGTAGGGACAGAAGAAGTGACTAAAGATGATTGGATGGAAGGCATGGCTAGGTTTGATGTTGTCATGGGAGGTTGGTTAGAGGTAACATGGGCTAACGGATGGGTAGCCACCCTAGTGTTGATAGGAGTAAGGGTGGGCGGAATAGAGATGACCAGGTTTTGAAAGGGGGTAGAAAGTGGTTGAGTGGACTGAGATTGATTGGGGGCCGAAACCCCGGTGAAAGTGGGCCCAACGACAGAAGGAGAGGCCACACTTGGATGGTTGGTGAAAGGTTGGTCATTGGTTGAGGCAACAGCCTGGGTGTCTAAGGGTTGGACTACGGACGTTGTTGATACGACAGCATCGCGAGGAGAGAAGTCGGCATTCCATAAATTGGATTGCCAAAGGGGTCTCGCGTTTGGCTATTCGCGAGATAGTGTTGCAGGGCTTTGGTATTGAGGTCCAAGAATCGTGCGAAGTCTTGGTCCCCTTCTAGAATAATAGGCGTTTGGTTCAGAGACGGTCTGGTAGGAGTTCTTTCAGTTTCCGAGTTGAACTCCATTATAGGGTTGGTTGTAGGCGGGGTAGATGGAAGAGGATGATGCCTCACGTGATCGACTAGAGCCTTGGCTTGGCTACGAGTCAGAACCATTCAAGGCAAGGGAGAACATCCTCACAAGCTCAAACAAGCAGATAAGAACCAAAAGATGAAGACACAAGCAGATCCTAAAACCCTAGAAATAAATTATTAGGATTATAGTGGCTTATGCCTTAGAATGTGTGTGTAGAAGAAGATTGGCTTTGTGAGTCGGGTCCTAGAAGAAGCAGTCTATGGATGGTTTCGGGTTTTGTTATGGTGCTCAAGAAATCTGTGTTAGCTTCCGTACAGGCCTGGTGCTAAGGAGCAAGCTCCCCTCACTTCACGATTCCAGTGGTTAGCTGGTTTCGCTTAGCCAAAATATACTTCCACTAGAGTTTATCCTCCGCCAGAGAACGGAGTGGGCTTCCCCCTTGGTGATGAAATCCAAGTAGGGTCACCGGGACGGGTAAGGTATCCGTTGGGGGATGAAATCCCAGTCGTGCCTTGTCTCAGGTAAGTTTTATGTTTGTTTTGTGCAGGTGGTTTGGTCGTGTAACATCAAGTGATCTAGATTAATTCAATATGCGGTTTAATTACTATGTGTGGTCTAAAAGATGCAGGCAATCAGAAATGAATGCAAAGTGTTTTAATGTCCAAGTCAAAATGTTTGTTCGTATGAAGACGAATGGAGAAAGAGTCGAAGAATATGAGTTTTAGCTAGTCTAGAAGTGCAAGAAAGAAAGAAATGTTCGTTTTAGTTCTGCTTATGATGTCGTTTAAGAAGAGACGAAAGGAGGCGAAAAGGAAGAAATCTAATGCACCTAAATGAACGAAAGAAAGAAAGAACCCAAGGAGGACCTAGGGTCCCACCGGGCGTGCCAGAATGTTTCTAATGCAAAATTGCTTTCTACATTCAAAGAAGAAATAAGAAACTAAAAGAAATGGTCAAGGCTAGAAGTACCTGATAAAGTCGTGCGCACCGAAATCAGACATTGAAAGATTCTCCTCTTTTGCTGTGGAGGAATGACACCTGCGAAGAAAAGGCTAAAACACGGAAAACCATTAGTCAGAGATATGGTGGGCTGTCAGGCGAACGCCCGATCCCGGAAGTACGAAGACTCCCTAGAAGGATATCAACCCACTGATAAAAAAGTAGAATATTGGACGAAAGTAGATAATAATGACAGAAATAAAATAACAGAAATAAAGAGCGTACCTGATATGCAGCACTGTTCTGCACAGTCACCGGCGTCGGTCTCTGTGGTGCCGGCATCGGTTAAGGAATGTGCTGATGTCGGCTAAGGTGCCGTCGTCGATCGGGGTAGTGACCGGCGTCGGTAGGGGCAGGCTCTGGGAAAAGTCTGAATAGGTTCGGGAGAGTCGGGATAGGTTCTGATAAGGTCAGGGACAGGGTCTGATAAGGACAGGGACGAGGTCTAATAAGGTCAGGGACGAGGTTTAGAAGAATCGGGACAGAGGCAGGGATGACAAAAAATAAATAATAACTGAGAAAGAAATGAAATAAACAGAATAATACTTACCTGGCAGAAGACGCGATGAAAGCCATGGTGTGCAGATTGGTTGATGCCGAGAGTGTTGATGTCGTATTGTTGATGTCGTAGTGTTGATGATTGCTCGGGGTTCGCAGGTTGATGGAGGAATTCACAGGTTGGTTGCTCAGCGTTTCAAATAGTGTTTGGGGTTCTCTGGCCACGAATGGTTGGCGGAGGTTGATGAAGGCGGGGGACGGGGACGGTTCCAGAGACGGTTCGTCAACCGTTTCGGGAAACCGAATGGTAACTGATAACGGACAAGGGGAAGGTGATCGACGTCGGCAGGAGTGCCGACGTCGGCCGATAGGTGACCGACGTCGGCGACATCGGTCAGGTAAAGACCGACGTCGGCAGATGCATAATGGGGATAGAGTCTACCTTTTGCTCTGTGCTCATTTTTACATGCTGCCAGGGTCAAGGTTTGTGAAACAAGTGATCGGCAAGGGTTCAATAGGCAAAGAAGAAAGAAGACGGGGAATGACCAGGGGAGTCGACACGATTTCGGTGTCTACACCCTAATTTCAATCTAGTATCTTAAAAGAAGGGGAGGTTTCCCATATGAATCATATTTTATGGAATATCTATGGAATATTGGAATGGATATTACATGAAGAAGATCATATAATTGGTTGGTGGATTTATTTAGATTGATCTGGTCACCATTGAAGGGGTACTGGCATCTTATACATGGATGTGTCTTTCTAAATATGGATGAAGAAATTCCAAAATGTATTAATTTCAAAACCTAGGGGATAATCTGGGGGAAGAGAGTTCATGTGGAAAAGGTTCTTTTTTTTATGTTTTAAATTTTAGAAAGTAGGACATATCTGAAAATACTACACAGATAATGTAATCCATTCTTCTTAGATGTCTTATTTAAAGGTCTAGAAAGTGAAATATGATCCCAAATCTGAATCCTTCACAAGATGCAATGGAAGTCCCCCTTTCCTCAAGTCCATTGTTTTTTCTCCTCTTAATATTAAGGGCCTTAATATTTAAGTAATTGAAGATCTTAAAGGTAGTATAAAGGTGGGAATCATCTTTCACCCACCTCTATGAGAGTGGAACTTCATTCCTAAGGAAATTCAAAAATTATTAACCACTATGGTCATGAATCCATAAGATTCTAAAGATAACCCTTTAATGGATAAATTTTAGGGCTTAGGCTCAAAAGTGGAAGACTTAAGAATGGTGGGTGATCTACACTTATCCCCCTATACAGAGGATTTTGAAGATGAAGAAGAGTTGAATTCAACATAATTTATCACACTCTATCAAAAAAATTGTAACCTCTCTCAACTTAGTTATGGTTCTCTTAGGAAGATGGAGAGGAAAATGGACAAGGAAATCACTACGATAGAAGTTTTAGTTGGCACATAGACTTCTACAAAGAAATTTATCACATCTGATAAGCAAGGGGTGGTAGTCCCCTCTTCCACAAAATGAAGGTATTTTCTTGTAATGTTAAGGGCTTAAATTCCCCTAGTAAGTAACACCTTGTTAGGTGTTAGTTACAAAATCTAGTACTTGAAATTTTATTGTTTCAATGAAGGTATTTTCTTATAAGGTTAGGGCTTAAATTCCCCTAACAAGAGACACCTTGTTAGGTGTTAGTTATAGAATCCATGCTTTAAGATTTTTTTGTTTTAATAAATAAAGCTCATTAAGGTAAAAGCTAATGGTTTGATGAATAAAAGGTAGAATAGGTGGAAATGCTCTTTTATGGAGTTGGCAGGGGCTTTAGGAGGTCTAGTGATCCTATGATCACTTTCCAGTCTCTATTAAAGATTACAACTTGGGGGTAAATTATAAGCTTTGTAATATGACTGAATTTGATTTATATATTATTTTTTTCTTTTAAATGTGTATGATATAAATTCCATCATTATTAAAGGCCATTTTTAGGATGCAATCCACCAACAATTATTGATGTTTTATATAAAATAGTGTGTTATTGGAGGGGATTTTAATGCCATACTATCTAATGTGAAAAAGAGATGGAATAATGAGAGAAACCCAATATCAAAAATATTTCTCAAAGTTTTTATCCTCCATAGGCCTATTAGACATGGTCCCTAAGAATGGGTTACTCTCTTGGAAAAATAGAGGAATTGGCTTCAACGGCATCACAAAGAGGCTGGATTAGTTTTTGGTAACTCCAAATTATTTTGGCATAAATTAGGTGATGGAAAGAATTATTATTCCCATTGCCATCTCAAATCATGTGATATTGAGCTAAAGATAGTTGAGGATGTGGATCTTATCAAATGTGCATTCAAATTTGAACATATGTGGATTTTGG
The DNA here is from genome assembly GCA_037957365.1 of Torreya grandis. Taxonomy (NCBI): domain Eukaryota; kingdom Viridiplantae; phylum Streptophyta; class Pinopsida; order Cupressales; family Taxaceae; genus Torreya; species Torreya grandis. Next base: position 2,378,004 of record JARHVA010002466.1, on the reverse strand, counting down.
ATCCTTATTTACATGATTTTATTAAGGATTGGTGGAGCAAGGATCATATGTTGTCTAAGATGAAGATGTTCATAACAAGAAAGAAGCTAAAATTCATCAAGTCATAACTATAAGCTTGGAATAAGGATTATTTAAAAAACATTTACTTAGAAATCTAAAGGGTGGATGATCTTAACCAAGTCATGTTTGTTATGGGTATGGATTTAACTACTTACCTTAAATAAATATCGCTCTTAGTTAAGCTTAAAAATATTCATATCAGATAAGATCTATATTATAAGTAAACATATAGATATAATTGGCTATAATAAGGGGATAAAAACATGAAATTATTCCATAATTCTACCAAGCAATAAGGACTTCCAATCAAATCTCTTTCATAAGGACAAGGGATGGTTGCTTGATTCAGACCAATTCAAAAATAGAGTAAGCAGTTTACTTCTTCCAATATATTATAGTTAGTACTAAAGACTCAAACTTCACACCCTAATTAAGAAACATCAATCTATCCCTAGAGTTGTGATAGACCAATAGAGCATAATGTTGATGGCTCCTTTAACTAGGGATAAAATCAAGGCTATCATTTTTTCACTGGGAAAATATAAATAACTAGGCCCTAATGGTTTTTATACTACATTTTTCTAATATTTTTTGGATATTGTAGGTGACAAGGTGGTCAAAGTAGATACCCCATTTTCATCACAATTGTGTGCCAACCGGACTTCAAATTTATTTATACCGAACAATGCTAATTAAGCCTAGAAATCATAGAATATTTGTATTTCATGTACATATCAAATATTAGTGCTCATAATTGTGTTGAGGCATCCTTGTTTGGGGTATTATCCTATATACAATAGTAAACTATCATAGATTCATCTCTAGTCAACTTATGACCTAACAAATTGATAGTTTGGCCTTTGGACCCATTAAGTGGGGCACTTAAACAAATCCTAAAGTGCAAAAATGCTAAGCAAAATGAATTGACTAATTAAATCAAACTAAATGTTTAAGTGAATTTTCCATGTGAAATTAGTAAAAAATAATTTTGTAAAAAATAAATTATAATAAAATGAGGTCATGATGATGTCATCATCCTTAAAGTCAATGAATTGACTATATCTTCCCTAAAGCTTTAAATTCATAAATGGAGATACATGCTTAATAAATGGGATATATATCTTAAATATTAATTACTTGTCCCCTCATTAACTTTACTATGGTTAGTATAAACCTAACCATGGTTAAACTAAAGCTAACCACATTTGGGTTTGAGTTAGTTTTGAAGGATTTAAATACAAGGCTTCACCCATTGTTCAATAATATTCTTTTGTGTAAAGTTATGCTAAAATACCTTTAATAAGCTCCTTTGGTATAGTGTTATCATGACAATTTGTTAAGGCAATCCAATTCAAAGCCAAATCTAAGCCTAAAATTACCAAGGTGACAAGGAGAGGTGGTGTAAGAAGCTCCATTGCCAAAGAATCTTTGATCATACAATTGAGCACATCAATTCATGGCTGACATAAAAATATTGCTCTCAAGGAAGGTAAATATTGTTTTCTTTATCTTCATTTGATAGTTACTTGTATTGTTCACTTAATCTTTAAGTGTTTAGGCTAAAGTTATAAGTTTCATTAGTGTGTTTTTGCTTGATTTTAGTCATACTAACAAGATATTAATCTTCTCTCTTAGATTCCTATTGATCACATAATGGCATGCCCGATAGGACATGTACCCCAAAAATATTTTCATATGGCCTCTTAGAATATTTTTATAACAAATTTGTTGCCAATTTTTTTATTTCATAGCCAAAAAAGTGAAGAAATTGAGTTCTCAATTGAAGAACTACCAGAGGCATTTTTGCACTCCCAGAGCCATTTTTACACTATCAGGAGGCATTTTTACACTGATATAGGTGATTTTGCATTGTTATAAGTGAATTTTCATACCAGAGGTGGTTGTGAACTACAAAAGGCATTTTTAAATTAGCAAAGGTAGTTTTGAACTATCATAAGTGATTATGGACTACTAGAGGCCTTTTTGCACTATAAGAGACATTTTTGCATTGATAGAGGTGGTTTTGCACTATCATAGGCAATTTTTTCACTAAGATGGATGGTTTTGTATTGTGTAAAAAAAACCCAAGAGCTCAAAATAGAATGTTGTTTACTTATTAGTTCCTTGGTGTAGGGACAAAAAACCCCCTAACATTATTTTCAAGAACCAAGGTGAATAAAGGGAGGTTTAAACACTTCAAAACTTCAATCAAACTTATGTTTTGGTGCATAAAATTCATCTAACATATTTATTTTTATCTTTCAAAGTTTATAAATACCAACAAAAAAGCCAAGGGGCCAAATTTCATTTCACATCTTGCTTAGTGATTAAAAAAAAAATCCTAAGCTAAGTGTTCTTAAGAACTTTATTTTTGTTTATCCTTTTTTGCAAATTGGACTTTGCATGTATGCTCTCCCTATATCCCCTTTAGGGAAATCGAATGACCAAAAGTGTCTTATTCATTACCTTATTTCTTATTCCAAGATTATAAGGAATATTGTCTATGCTCTCCCTAAGTTTGAGTCACTTGGATGATTCAAAAAATGACCTTTAAAGTCTTAGTTTCATTTATTTGATTTGGCTTATGGTCAGGATTTCATCACCTCACCATAAGCTGTTTAGGGAAGTGTTGACCCAAGATTTCATCTCCTGACATCATTTTAAACCCACTCCATAATGGGGTATATAAATTAGGACATGTGATATTGGGATTTCTAGGGGTTGAATAACTAACCTCTTCAATATTAACAAAAACCTAGGTTAGGTCTTGTTAAACATCAAAGGAATAGACCCTTACATAGTAATTTATACAATATAAACCCAATTAACATGATTTAATCCCTTATGTTAGCCACACTTTGGACCATTTAGAATACACAAAACTTATATTTTTTAGATAAAGCCCTACTTTTTGTAGAATTTCACACCAAATGCTGAGTGTTCCTCACTCTAAGTTCATACCAGGTATCAACACTTTAGAGACATAGGGGGTGTAAAAAACTCTACCTACACCTATATAACACTTAATTATTCACAAGCATTGGTATATTGGTAGAATATTTGGTTGAAGCTATGCACACTCATGTGAGTTATAGGGAATAATTTAAGCCATTTGTGTTACTTCTATTTTTATTTGATTTATATTGTGTGTTTTTAGACAAAAATTATGTTTATTTTATTACATCAAAATAATTCTAACATATTCACATTATTTTCACACCACTTTAGCCTAAGAGGTGTTATTTTTTATGTTTGATATTGCACTTTTGCCTTAGATGTTATCAAAACATTTGTGTGTGTGTGTGTGTGTGTGTGTGTGTGTGTGTGACTTGTTTAAATAGATCATAGTTACACTACCCATTTCATCCCAAGTTTTTTCCTTGGAGTTTTGAAATAAAAACCATTGTCATACCTTTTGATCAAATTAGCATCATTATGTTTTTTGTATTGCTTTTAAACCATTTACTTGCATCAAACTAATTTCAAAACCATGTATTCCTTTGGTCTACAATTGGTGTCATTACATCATCCATTTGGGTCTATAATTTCATATATTTGAGACATCCAAGTATTTTTAAAACCAAGTTTGGAATTCATCTTGCAAAATTTGGATTCAAAATTGATTGGTTTATATGTATGCCTTGCTTAATTTTGTCTTGGGTATTTATCTATCACATTTGAATTGTGCAAATTGGACTAATTCCTTGATTGCTTTGAAGACTCCTTTTTGCATAGATCTAGGAAGTGGTCTATTTTATGTGTGTCTCGAGTCACTTTTTTGCCTTGAACTAAGGTCAAAACTCTCTTTTCATGTACAAACTTAAGCACAACTAGTTTACATTGGAGTCTTGATTATCACTTGGGATTGAATGATTTACTTATCACTCTAAATTTTTCTTAATTTAGATTGAATTTCCCAATGAATTTTAGGTGTGTGCCGAGGGAGAATATCTTATGTCAAGCTCAAGTGTGTTTTTGAATCCATGTACCTAGATTGAGTCCAAGTGTTTCAAATTATTTTAGAGATAGATTAAATTCCCTTACAAGTTTTACCTCAACTAAGTTTGTTTTTAAAGTCTATTTTTGTGTCTTTTTTCCAAACACCTAGCATTTACCTTAGTTTTTAGATTTTGTTTGTACCTTTGGATAATAGCTTTATGCCTTTTTTCCAAATACCTAGTAACCATTTTTATTTTAGATTGAGATTAAATTTGTTTGAAATACTTTATTAAAACTAAGATTCAAAATGTACCTTTCACTTGACCCTTTGTGTGTAAGACATTAGACCTTTTAGATATTTGATACCAAGCTTACCATTTTGGAGAAGAGCTCCATTCCTAAGCTAAATTTATTTTGCTTACAATAATAGACCAAATTTTCCATTAAAACTAAGTTTATATACATACTAAGCATCGACCTATTATTTGAGACCACGTTCCAAGAGTTTTTATGAAATTTAGACCTTTTATTCATGAGAGATTATTTTTGGATTTGAATATTCCTTGATACACATGTAGTATAACTATGTATAATCTAGATTAAAAAAACATGATCATGAATAATACCTTTTTTCAAGACCCATATGGTGATGATTTAATTTATGAGATGGATCCCTATCATCCTTACATTGCCAAATATGTGGAACAAGGCCAAGATCCATTATCATACTACCTAGTTAATAGTCCTCCTTATCTAGGTTAAGAGAAAGAACAAACAACTTAATACCTTACTAGTGTACCATCTATCATCAAACAAATCCAACAAAAAACTTACTATGTTACCATGACATCAACATATGACCAATAATTATTTAACTATCACTTGATTGAAAATAAGGATGAAGTTTTGATTAGATCCATAAAAGTAGGGGCCAAGTTTCCATAAGACTTACCCCATAAAAACCTACCTAGTTGAGTCAGAGTGCCTCAAAATGTACCTTATATACCAACTATCGAGCAAGCCTCTACTAGTTACCCCCATGCCCTCATACCAATTACAAAAAAATCCAAATATGATTGAAAGAATAAAATAACCCATGATGAAGTAATTAATGCAAATACAATAAACAAATTAAACTTAACTTTGTGCTGCATAAAATTTCAATGCTAGGGTGATATTGAATGCTTCACTTATAGAACTAACTCTTTGAATAGGAGTGGAAGTTGATTCAATAGATAAATCTAAAATGGGTGTAGACCCATTTTATTAAATTAATTTATTAGGTGACATGTTTAATGTCTTATTAATTGAGTAAGTGATTATGGCTTCTAATTAGGACCATGTGCCAAATACAATGGATAACATGCAAGTGTCTTCTAACTCAAGTCAAGGTGGAATAAATACACAACTAAATAATCTACAATAACAAGTGCCTCTTACCAAAACCATGAGTGGTTAAAAATAATATGGGTAGGAATGACTATTTCCCAACCATAAGTTACTCCCACTCCTCAGTTAATAACTTCTTCAAGCATGCAACAATAGGGGATAAGTAATCAAGTGCCAATCAATGTTTTGCCTCAACAATCAATAAATGTTATCCTACCTCAATAAGTGATAACTAATATTATTTGGACACATGCATAGACCAATTTACCACCAAAATAGAGGTAGGACACTATTCCACCTCAATAGGGGGTAGTAAATTTTCCACCTCAATAGGTAGTGACCAATGTACCTCAATAGTCACAAACATTATCTAATTAAAAAAGTATTTATATTAGTCAAAGACAAATGCCAAAAACCCAAGAAACATCTAGTTCACAATAGGTTATAATTCAATAAAGAGGTGCCAATGTTCAATAAATACCTATTAGGTAACTATTACCTTTTACTTAGCAAGTGCCACATATTTAAAGATAGGGCCTTGGTCAACAACAAGTTCCCTTTATTTAACTAGGTCCAACTAGTCAGAAACAAGTCCCTAATCAACCTTAGAAGGCATATTATATTTCATAAAGCTAAATCCTTCCATCAAAACCCCAATTCCCTTAGACCCAAGGCCATATTTGAAATTTGAACTAGAATATTTACCAAAAATATATGCAATGTTAGCAGCCTAATCCCAATACATAGATATATATTCCTGGTCAATTGGTCCAACAAACCAATATTCCATAGTACTCCATACCTCCATTATACCCTCATCAAGGTAATCCATCTTTGACCACTCATCCACAACCATAATCAAATATTCCAACAAGTTTTTTAGCCCAATAACTTTAATAGATGAAGGATGCAATTACAACCATTCAAACAAGAAAGCAAACCAAGAAATTCAAATTGGATGACATGTGCTCATACCCATTTAACATGGAGTATATTTAGATACCATTTCATCTAGATTAAGAACCACTAAAATTTGAAAAATATAAGGGTAAAGGAGATCCTAAGGGGCATCTAATAGAGTTTTTTATCACTTGCCAACTAGTGGCCTATAGTAACAACTACCTACTCCTTTTTCCTTGAAGTCTAGCTGAGTAGGATTTTGAATGGTTTCTCAAGTTGGTAAAAAAATTTATATCTAAATTTGATGATCTAGAAAATAAAATTTTACAACATTTCTCCAACAATATTGAGCATAATATTTCATTAGTAGATTTGAGTCAGGCCAAAACAAAAGTTGGTGAGAGCTTTGTGAGCTACTTATAGAGATGGAGAGTGTTTTCTAGTCACTTTACCCATTAATTACTAGATAAATAATTGGTATTTGTGTTTAAAAAAAAAGTCATAGTGAAATATCTTACCACTTGGAGCTTTAATGTACACACACATTTAAGGAGATCATTGAGAAAGACACATAGATCAAAAAGTCTCTTATTAATAAAGGGATTATCAAATTATCTTCCTCAAACTAGAATTAGAGCCAAAACCAAAATAAAAACCCAAGTCAAAACCCTAACCCAATATAAGTACAAGCATAAAAAATAGCTCAAGCTAATGACTTTGAAAAAACCAAACCATATAACTCAAACAATAATGTTGTTGTTAATGGAGTAACTGAGTTGCATCATGTTTAAATGGTATAAACACTATCTACTTAGCCTATGCCACAAATGAATCTTATTTCATAAATATAACCTATAAAATAAGCATAGCCTATGCCTCAACCTAGACCAACTCTTTTAATGTTGTACCTAGCACCTTTACAAACCCCTCCTCCAAAAATAAGACACACTCCTAGAGTCTTTAGTTACCTCGGGGAGCTTATTGAAGCAATGTTTCACAAACTAGCTTTGGACAATATGATTAGTTGGTCGTTTATAAAACATTATCCTAAGGGTATACCATATGTAGACTAGTAAAAGTAACATCAATTCTATGAATACATCATGTTCATGGAAATTATATATACTTTTGTGTGTAGTTGAAACACCTTATTGAAAATATGTTATAAAATGGAGAGATCTAGTTAGATAATAAAGCATCTACTTCTAATAAAACTTTGGGTATCTACAAAAATCCTTTTCCACAACATAATAATGTCAATCAATAACAATGATGAAGATAATAAAAATAGACACAATAATAGAAACATTATTAGCAATAACAATAACAACATCAACCAAATTGAAGGAACCAAAGCCAAAATGACTCCAATAACCAATAGACTTACCATACAATTGCACATGACAACAATAAAGTTGTAGGTCATATTATGGGAATTCATGTATCTACCATTACCATCAATCCTAGGATAAATACCAATAGACCAAGACCATTGTCTAATAATTCCAATCAACCTACTAATGTTGATAATCCTTCCTTAACCTATGATTATAGCCAAGCACAATAACATCCAAGAATTACCTTTTTAGGAACATATGTTGATAACTCTTCATGCCATGTGACCACAACCAAGCACACTAGCAATCAAGAATTACCCTCTTTGGCCCATCTCCATCATTTTCTAGTTATGATGGTCCTATATCCAATCTGGATTATATAGGTATAACTCAACAATCTAAAATCACCATCCAAAGCCCAAAACCTCCCACCACTGAAATAATTGAACCTACTATGCTAGCTAAGAGTAAGTCATTTACCACTATAGAATAAATCCAAAATACACTTGCATAAATATTTATTTTAGATTTGTTGCATACATCTATCATCCATAAGAATATCCTTATAGAACTTCTAGGTCAATCCTAAGTTCAAAATTACATAACAACTAAAAAATTCCAAGCTTTGGTAAGACACTTATCCTTAGGCCAATAGTTGACCTTCAATCAAAGTAATATGTCATCCATTGGACCTCTCCATAATAACCCTTTATACATTGAAGTTTTCATCACATGACAAAAAGTTAAATTTGTCGTCATAGACAATAGATCAGGCTTGAATATTATGTCTTTGAAGCTAATTAAGTATCTAGGATATACAATAGCTAACTTTTAGCTCGAGAATACTACTATCAAGGCCTATGACAATGAAGAGAAGGAATCAAAAGGAACTATAAGTTTGCTAGTGATCATTGGGCCTTTGACCCATAATACACTTTGCCATGTGTTAGACCTATATTTGTCATATATATTTATTTTGGGTAGACCATGGATACATGAAATTCATGCAATCCCTTCAAAATTACACCAGTGTATCAAATTTCCTCACTCAATAATGGAAGTAACTATCCATGGAGATTTATAACCAAATGAACACTACAAGTATTTGAAGGTAGAATATTAAAGTTACAATTACCATCTTGGTATAAACCCGATACCAAAGAAGGAAAAAGACAAAGAGATACTTATTGAATTACTATAGACCAATTATATAGACCTTGATAGCCTTGCCTCATCTTCACATATGACTCCTATTGAAATGTCTAATCATTTTACCATCTTGGACAGTGGTCTAGGAGAGTATTTTACCTATTACATGTTACATATTGCCAATATTACACAAAATCCCAAGACCTATGAGGCCTAAAGATAATCCAACTTGTATGGAATGTAAACAAAAATGAAAATGAAATCGTCATAACCCATCACTTGTTATTTTCACACCTACCACTTGCCAAGAACAAGACCCACTTGCCAATGATGATTCCTAGTTATACAATGATAAATTGGTTGATTTATACTAAATTAAAAACTATCTTATTCCTAATAGGATCATTGATAACCAAACATATGAAGGTACAGGCCTAGATCTAAATCAATAGGGTACTCTTGAACCCATTTTTATGACCAAATATAAGAGAATGTATGGTCTTAGATTTAAACTATCTAAGGGTGATCCCACATATCTTATTCATGTTCTAACACCAATGAATAGTGATGATGATGTTGGTAGTGAAGCAGAGTCTGATCATAGCAAATATGAAGACCTTTCCAACACTAGCTTATTTTACCCATATACTATTTGCACCATTACACTAATAATATGAAATTTTCCCCTACCCCTTTATAATCCTTAACTAATAGAGTGAGACCAACAAGAATCCATAGAACCTTTAGATAATTTTAATAAATATGAAGCCTTTTGTGATTTTTTGGGCCTTAGAGACAATGTTCTATTGGGAGACCACAAATAAATGTTTTTTATCAAATTGGATCCTACAACTTATTTCAAAGAGTGGGTGAACACCATTAGCAAAAATAAATAAAAAATTGAGGTCCCAAAGTGAAAACCTCTTTGATATGATTTTAGAAAAAGAAAAAATTAAAGAGAAAGGCCAATCTTTTGGTGAAAAATTGTTTTAGGTTCCACTAGATGGGGGTGTACACTTTTCCTCAAATGAAGCTCAGGAGATCATCAATGATGAACTTGATTTTAAGTTTGAGTTTAGTACAGAGGAATAACATGCTTTTGATAATATTATCCAAGAATGTCCTACAACATTTATCACATGGCCATTATTACTATTAGGTGATTCAAATTCATCCTTCTTGGGAGAGTTTGAAGAACTAGTTTGACCAGAGGACTTTGCCATTATAGGATAATTTGCATCCTTGCCAACTATTCTAGAAGATGGCTTAACTCTCCTAATAGATTATATTAAAAAATTCAACATTAGGACTCTAGATGACTTGAAGTGGATTAAATTAGGCACATCCCTCACTAAGGAGGCATGTGTTATTTTTACATCCTTTTTGATGGAGTTTGTTGACATTTTGGCATGGGCCTATTCAAACATGTTAGGATTGGACCCCACCTTGATTATGTACTACCTTATTGTACATCCTAATACCAAACCCATGAAGAATAAATTATGTAATATGCATCCTCTTATTATTGTGTTAATTAAGAAAGAGTTGGAAAAAATATTTTAAGTGAGATGCATCACACTGATTGACTATTCAAAGTGGATCTCAAACATTGTGCATGCCAGTAAAAATACTAAAGGGATAAAAATTTGAAATGATTTCAAAGATATCAATAAGGCTTTCTTGAAGTAATAATTTCATCTATAAAATATTAACATGATAGTTGAATCCACATCTAGGTATGAAATGCTTTCCCTTATGGATGGATTTTCTGGATATAATCAAATTGGGATTGCATTAGAAGATTGACACAAAATAATGTTCAACACTCTTTGGAAATGTTTTGATATTAGGTTATGTCATTCATCCTAAAAAATGTTGGGGCCATATACTAGAGAGATGTGACCATTATATTCCATGACATGATGCATTATATTATTGAAGAAAATGTTAAGGACATATTAGGTAAATCCAAGACTTGTGTAGATCATCCAACCATACTATGAAAGATATTTGAAAGTCTTCATGAGTAAAAATTTAAAATTAATCCTAATAAGTTCATCTTTAGTGTCACTTGAGGAAAATTATTAGGCTTTATTTTATCTTATCAAGGTATTGAAGTAGATCCTGGTAAGGTACAAGCCATTACCAAGATGCCACCACCTTCCACTTTCAAGTATCTCCATAGTTTACAAGGCAAAATGTAGTCTATCAGATGCTTCATTTTGTAGTTGGATAATAAATGCCACCCCTTCACTCATTTATTAAAGAAAGGTGATACATTTATTTAGGATGAATAATGTTAAAAAGATTTTGAGTACCTGAAGGAATACCTAGCCAACCCACCTATTCTATTACCATCAATTACAACGAGGCCATTTCTACTATACTTATCTTCTATCGACAATGCCTTGGGGGATTTTTTAGCTCATCATGATGAAAATGGGAAAGAATATGCCATGTACTATCTATTCATACACTAGTAGCATATGAACATAGCTATACACTAACATAAAAATCTTGTTTAGCTATGGTATTTTTAAACTAGAAGTTGCATCATTATATGATTAACAAAAAGACCATATTCATTGCCAAAGTAGATCCACTCAAATATTTGTTATCAAGACAACTTTATAGGGCTATATGGGTAAGTGGATCATGATGTTAAGTGAGTTTGATATTGATTATGTCAAATATAAGGCTATTAAAAGATAAGTTCTTATAGATTAGCTTACTGAAGCTCCACTTTTAGATACTAAACCACTCACTTTTGCATTCCCAAACAAGTCCATCATGAACATCAAATAAAAACCTCCTAAGGAGTAGCACTAGATGTTATATTTTGATGGGTCATTCACATCTCATGGATCAGAGTTTAGATTGTTATTTATCACACCATAGTGGGATCTTATTCCCAAATCATTTCATATCAGCTTTCCTTGTACAAATAACATGATTTAATATGAAGCACTCATTGTATTTTTTGTCAATTATTAAAATGGAACATTCAACATTTCATGCTTCATTAATTTTTAACTAATCATCAATCAAGTTACAAACTAGTTCTAGACTAAATATGATAATTTGGTACCATACAAGGCCATAATGGACATTATAAAGTAGCATATTGCCCATATTCAATTTAAACACATGCCTAGGGCCAATAAAATGACAACAAATTCCATGTATACCATTGGTTATTTGATCCATAACATAGACAAGGGAAAAAACTATCAATTCCTTTTTGAACATCTTCTAACACTTTCTAATGAACCTTCAACTATTACAGTTATATGTGATATTTTTGGTCCTAGTTATATTTGGTATTTATACCTATATAAATACCTTCATGACCAAATCCTTCCACTAGACATTTCATGTAAAAAAAAAAAAGACTTTAGACACCAAGCCTCTAGATATACCCTACTTGGCCCAACCCTTTACTACAAAAGCTTTGATGGAACTTTGATTCATTGTTTGAATTCAAAATAAGCCACATTAGTGTTGAGGGAAGTTCCTAAAGAAGTTTGTGTATCCCACACTAATGGGTCAATCCTTGCCAAAAATATCCTACGTACTGGTTACTATTGTCTAACCATGTAAGAAGATAGAGTTAAAAGATGTAAGAAAATTTAGAGACATGCAAATTTGATTCATGATATGGCCAAAACACTCAAACTGATGCTTATATCATGGTTTTTTTCAATGTGAAGACTGGATCTTATTAAAGAGATTAACCCTACCTCCTCAAATGGCCATAAACATATCCTACTGCCATTGAGTATTTAACTAAGTGGTTTAAAGCTAAACCCCTCACTTACATGCCTATATAAAAAAAATTCAAATTCATCTTCAACCATCTCATTTACCACTATGGTATCCCATCTGACATTATATCTAATAATGGTAGATCATTTAAGAATAAGGATGTCAAATCCCTTTATGCTAAGTTTAATATTACCCAACATTTTTCCAAGTATATTACCCATAAGGTAATAACCAAGCAAAGGTATATAAAAATAAAATTATCAATATTGTTAAGAATATTTTCAATGATGTTAGTTGTAATTGGAACCTACATATCTTTTTCACCTTTGAGTCATATCATACTAATTACCTTTCTCCAATAGAATCCACACCATATTTCCTTGTCTATGGAATTGAGGCCATTCTTCCCATCAAGGGCAAGTTAACTTCTCTATGTATCTCATTAAAACACATCTTGAATGATGAGGATTATAGAGTATCTCACCTTCAAGATATAGAGTTACTAGACAAAAAATGCATGGCCACTATAAACAACCTTCAAGCATATCATAACCAGCTATATGGTCAGTATAACCATGTGTCAAGATAAATATTTTAGGCTTAGTGATTTTTTCCTCAAAGAAAGCTAGAATAACACCATAACGGAGTAAAAGTAGAATGGGAAAGTCAAACATGATTATATAGGCCCTTATGTCATCATTGGTAATTATGGCTCTAAAGCTTACAGCTTAGCTACATTAAACAGAGATGAACTTGATGAGCCCATGAACATAATACACTTCAAGTGTTATTTCTCTTGAGAGACCTAATTTTTTTCTATGAGGATTGTTTACATCATACCTTACTATCACCTTCCTTGTGCTATACCATATATTATTCCTACTGTTGGTCAGATTTATTACCCAACAAATACTAGATTCTTGAGTCTAATTAACATTAATTGTCAACCTAGGGTACATAGACTTTTCAAGGATAATAGAACTATATATGAATTATTTATCTATAGATTATCTTCCTTATTAGTTGTATTATAATTAACTTATATTGATTTCACCATATAGTTATACTAGGAAATTATTATAACAAAAATGCAAAAATTCTTCACACTTATGAATCACACATGCATTACACTTTATATAATCAAACTAATTATGAAATCAACTCACACAACACACTTAATTTAAAAAGGGTTAGGATATTCACTATAACTCCTTCTAAGGGGCCCCTTCCTCATTCATAATTGAGTTTTAATCCTTCTCTGAGAGACTTACAAAAGCTTCTTATAGAATCATACTTCTCATTACTTAGATATGTAAAGATTAAAGACTACTACAGAGGATTAAAATATTCTAAAAATTCAAAATGCAATGACTTCCAAAATTATCTTATCATTATTCTTCAACCTCTAATCAAATATAGGTTCTACCATTAAATACATAAGGTTTTTTATTAGTTCCAACTAAGAACACTAAACTAGGAAGGTAAAAATACTTTGTAACTGACCCAGTCAACCTTTAGGTGGTCAGTACTTGTTTTGGGCCTAATTAGGTTAATGAATATATATACTAGTTTGCTATTTTACTTCTTTTTTTCCTTTTCATTGTCCTTATCTTACTCCTATTTTTCTAGCACATCCAAGATTATTTGCATGTGAGGGGTCCATATAATAGTTATGGAGGATCCTCTTTAATCATCCACTTGGTTTTTAAGATAGTTGGATGTGTCCTTAAGAGATAATTACATATTATCACAATAATAGTTATATTCTACATAGTGGTTGTGGGATCCTATAGGTAAAATCCTATAGTTTCTATGGGCAAACTATATGTGGAAGCTAATAGTTGCTACATGTAACCTATAGGTAGAAGCAAACAATTATTATGGGAAACCTATAGGTGGAAGCTAATAGCTTGGCCATTATTATGGGATGTAATCCCCTTTTGATATGGGCTTATCTATAAGTGTTATGCCAAACAAGATTCTTGTAGTCTTGTTTTACCCTTTAAATGTTTTCTAAATAAGGTTACACAAGTATAATGTAATCAAATAAAAAGCATCATCAATTCATAACATAACATGTATATATCAATGCACACAAAAAACCATAAATTCATTCATTCATTTTCATGAATCATGGATGGTTATAGGGATTTACATAGGAAAAATATATATAACTAGGTATGGATGAGGGTATAAAATATAATAATTGGTGGCCTCATCACACCCCCATACTTAACCTCTTGCTTGTCCTTGAGCAAGCCTTTGCTACATTTTGAAACTACAAAATTTCCTAAAATATAGGGGCTCAGTGCAGTCCATCCCTTCAAAGATATAAAAACCTTTAGCATCATTTATGCTCTTCTACCTTTTATCCACTACTTCTCTATTAGTTGACACCTGTCCATCCTAGTCAGGAATTGGGAGCCAAAACATAGGTGGGTGAAACATCAACCCAAACATTTTATCCATCTTCTCTTGAAAAGATCAATATACATATATACCATATGCATGGCCTCCCTTAGGTTTTTGAGGGGAATAAGGCTCCTTTATTTTCAAAACATCAAAAATTTCTGCCCGTTTGTGAGAACAAGAAAAAAAATTGTTTTCTATTTCCCTCCATGAATCTCAAATAGTGATTCTATACCTCTACTTATTTCCTTGTGACCATTACTTGTGGAGTATTTAAATTCATAAGGGATATCCATTCATCTATTATAGATTCTGCATCAATTGATTCATCCCTAATCATTATGTTAGCCTCTTTTTCTTTTTCTTGATAGTCCTCCACCTATTTCTTTCTTCTTGTTTCATTGAGGACATATGAGGTAAATGCATTCAAATGGACATCCCCTGGGTATATATTTGGATTCAAATTTATATCATGGGGCAAAACATACTGGTATATGTAAAACTCACTCAACTATGCTTAGAGATCAATGTCATCATGCCTATAGACTTTAAAGAAAAACTTAGGGTCACATACCATGTAAGACTGATTACGATAGATCCTACCATATTTGAATCTGAGCCATCTTTATTATAAGTATATAACATACACCCTATAAGTTGATATACATTATATTAACATCTTTGTGGTTTCATGAATTTTAGTGATCTTCTCTTTCAAATATTTGATGTTAATCTCAACCTTTTCTAGGCTTTCTTTTAAATCATCCTACTGCTCCCTTGGTTCAACATATACCTTAAACATTTGTACCAACTCCTTATGGTAAGTTTCATCATTACTAAATTTGTCCTCAAGAAAATTCAAAAATTCATTAGTTTCTATTGGTCTAGAAGTTGAAAGGTCTACATCAGTCACTTCTTCTACTATAGGTATTTTTGTAGTGGTTAATGTAGGATAAAAATTATTATAAAAATGTACTAAAGCTAGAGAATTATATATTGTAGGTTCCTCTAAGGGTACACTAATTCCATCTATAGTTATGGTAGATGAAGCTACTACAGGCACTTCAAAAGGAATTTTATTAGGATCCTCCAATATTCTTTTCTTGCTTGAATCTTTTCCCATAGATGACTCTATAAATTTTGTTGCCCCCAAAAGTGTTTCTAAGCTTCTCTTTCCTTTTAACTATGCTATTTTGTTCCTCAGCCTATATGTCTCTTCCATGGATTGTTCTAAAATTTGGAACTACTAGTCATGAGGAACTATATCTTGCTCTACTAATTCTTTCATAGTCTTTTCTTCAAGCAACTCTTCTTCTTCTATAGGTTGATTTGACATTCTTAGCTCTTCTTCTGTGTACTCAATTTGTTTAAGGAGATCCATGTTTTCCTCAATAAATTTAAGTGGATTAAGTGATTTTATTTCTTCTTCCTTGATGGATTCTTCTTCAGTAGATCATTCTGCAATCTCAAATTCATTATAGGTCTTTCAAATTTTGGGATCTTTCTTTTTTCCTTCATCCTCATTAATGTTTATGGGTGAGGATGCTAGGGTTATCCTCTATTTTTTAATTCTTTGAGATCTCCTAGGAGGAGGTCTCTTTCTCCTTGATAGAGATGGCTTCTTCTCTTTAGTATTCTTTTTCTTTTTAGGAGGGGTTGCTATTGGAACCCATTCTTCCTATGCATCTATTGATTGAAGAACTTCTTCCTTTAAAGGAGCCATGGTGGAAGGGTGAATATTTGGTGAGGAGACAATTGGAATAGAGGTAAAAGGAATATTTTACCTAGTTTATGTGGGTGGATTTTCCTCCTCCATGTTCTTAGGAGGTAGGACTATTTTTCTTCATCTTTTCCTACTTGTAACAACTTTAGATGAACCTTCAATGGCTATAAGCTAACCAGTTGCACTAGTGTTGATAATAATTTATTGTATAGTCTATTAGGCAAGCTATTTAGGATATTACCCCTCATTGTTTCCCTCTTCTTGTTGAGGTTCAATAGTCCCTAGGGTTAGAAATTGTTTCTAGTTGAGGTCAGGTATAACAATGCTTATTCTATGTTTAAATATCAACCATATTAGATAATGATGAGATAACAATTTCACAACCCCCTTCTAGTATTATTTAGACATATTTTTTAGGATATTACATAAGTGGTTTGGGACATTAATGGTCCTATCATTCCTTAAGTGATTCAAAAATTTGAATTGTAGAGTATAAATTAGAGAGTATCTTCCTTCACAAGTTATATATTTAATGATCTATGAGGCTACTTCCCTCTAGACTAGGGGTAGTCTTAATCTCTCTACACTTACTTTCTTCAACACTATCATTTCATTTACCTAACAAAACTAATGTCTAACTATTTGACCATTAGGTTTGTCCTCCCAGTTTTCCCCTATGCTCTGTAGCCCAATAACTTGGCTTACCAATTCTTCAATGACTAGGAATGTAATGCCATATATGGTTACTTGCTCTCTTGTAAAGGACCCTAAAAATTCCTTAGCAAGAGTTTCTAAAAAATGTTATAGTTTCTCAAAATAAGTGGTCCATCCAACTCTGCTATAGATAGCCTAGCTTTCTAGGTCTCTTTGTAGTTGTCTTTGATCTAAGGGTTCCTTTATCACTACTAACCCTCCCATTTTAGCTAGGTTAGCTTCTTGATGAATATTTTTACCAATAATTGTCAACACACTCAATTTTAATTTGAGAGTTCTACCTATAGAAAATCAATTTTTTTCAATAATGGCAGTTGTGGTTGTAGGTTATGGTAATGTCATGCTTCAGGTTTTATTTGAATAAGTTATAATCGTAAGTGGAAAATAATAAAAGTGATTATTTTACCTATTGATTTTATGGTGTCATCATAGGATTTTAATTTTCATACATAGAATATCTTGAAGTGCATGGAATTGATTTCCCATAGCATTTTCCCCCTCCCACATGAAGTGTCACTTGTCCCCAAGTGACGTGGAATGAGTAGGACATAAAGAGAGAAGATGAGGTCATGATGATGGTATGAATGTGAGTGGGGAAAAGACTTAATGAATGACATGTTAATGGTTAAATATGATTTTTAATAGAATACATGCTCTATTAAAAATAAAAATGATTTTATATGACTAAACTATACACTGTACCTTTTTAATAATTTGTGCCTAGGGTTATGTAGAGGAAAGGTGCATGTGAGTGTTTTCCACAATATAACTTAGCTTATTGTTTCCTCATGCAACTATTATCTTGATATTCATAAATTGGTTATAGTGGGCCACTTGAGTAATTATGGGATCATAACATGTTGGCATTCAATGATGCCCTCAATAACTTGTATGCAATCATGATAGCCTACATAGAACTGGAGCAAGGGTCTTGTAGTGGGATGATAGACTATTAGCATCCTTACACATGGTAGTTACTATAGATCTTTATGGGTTATCTAAGTTAGGTCCTGTATGAACATGGAGGAGGGTGGATGAGGGTCTTACTACTCTTTTACTCTTTCTCTATATGATCCTACTGATGGTTTATTTATTTTATGTCTTAATCTTAGTGAATGAGGATATTTGTTGGTGGATTCTATGCCTAGTGAACTTTTACTTTGGCAACTAGCTAGTTTTTCAAACTTGGGACCTATGTTCCAAAAAAATATGAGATCTCCCTATTTGAAATATTGAAATAATCTCCATGAAATGACCAAAATATAAAAGTAGTTCATGTATGTCCATGTAGCCATTAATTCTGATCTACAACACTCCAAATGGATATTGGAAATGTATGCCTTTGTTGTGGCTCTTACCTTATTATTTAGGTGTATGGTCATTATTTATAAAATTTTGACTTTTATACTCTAATCTTCCTTCACTCCTCTAGCTTGTCTGGTGTCTTCCATGAATTTCTCAAAATACCATAGCCAAAGCCATAGCTTGTAGATTGTGGAGAATTAACCTGTATGCACTAGAGAGGTGTATATAGGGGTTATGATGTACCTATAACAACAACAAATTTTTTCCCAATGGTGAGGAAGGTGCCCACAATAGCTATAAAATATCCTATGGCAATTAGAAGAATACCTTCATTGAAAAAGGTGCCTATAGCAATGGTGAGGGTGCCCTCAGTAGCTTTAGGAGTATTTATAGCCTCCTTTTTTCAATTGTTTCTTGGCTATAACAACTACAAGTTGAGATCATAGCTACTAAATATGGAGGCTAGAAGTAACTAGAAGAAAATATGTGTGATAAGAAGATGAGTAGTTTTACTCAGAATAATTCTTTATTATCCATTTTGGTTTTTACCCCTAAATAGCCAGCAAGCTACTTTTCTATTTAGGTCCTTTTTACAGTTTTGGGCAGACAACAAGTTGATTTTTTACCCCAAAACTACCAATAATGCCCAAAAGGGTTTTCATTATTGGATTTTTTAACTCTAATTGCTGCCTATAGTAGAATGTTTATTTTGGGTCCTTGCCAAGTCATCTATGAGGGTGACTATTCAAAGACTAAATGAAGGTCTTATTTCCCATGCTAGAGGAGGGTTAGGATGTCCTCCTCTCCTTCTTCATATATGTTTTGGCTAGTTCTCCTTGTTTCTAGTGAGACATCATGCTGATCTAGTACATCATTGAATCCATTTTGTAATTACTTGCATATGTGCTTGGTAAACTCCTCTTTAGTGAGTGGATTTTTATATAACTTTAGTCTATGGCCATTGAATAGTAGATATAATCTTACTAGATCAATGGTTTGGAGTTGCACTACTCCATTTTCATAAACTTGCTCAATCCCAAATGGACCAAGCCATCTAGTCTAGAGTTTGCCCATGCGATCTTAGTATTTTGAATAAAAAATAAGGGCCCAATCTCCTATATTTAATTGTTTGGTCTTAATATACCTATCATGCCACCCAATTTTCTACTATTATATAAGTTTTGTATTCTACAGTGCCTTCTATTTGTATTCATCTAAGGCATTAAGCTGTAAAATCCTTTCTTGCTATGTTGTAGATATATCCATCCTAAGTTTTAGTGTTTTTCATAAGGTCTTATTCTCAAATTCAATTAGAAAAATAGGTTTATTCCCATAGACCAACTCATATGGGGTGAAGCTTGTAGTGGTCTTCCACATGATTCTATATGTTGAAATAGCTTTAGGAAATCTATCCTCCTAATCCTTACAAGACATACTAACAATCTTGGCAAAAATATTTTCTAGCTCTTTATTGGTGACTTCCACCTATCCATTAGACCATGGATGATATATAGTTGATTTCTTATGCCTAATATCATATTTTTAGACCAAAGTAGTAATTAAACTAATAGTGAATTAGGGTCTTTGATTAGTGACTATTTTTTGTAGCTCACCATATATTGTGAATATTTTTTCATAGAAGAAAGTTGTCACCTTCTCATCCTTAGTGTGTGTAAGAGCCTTTACTTCTACCCATTTAGTGACATAGTTAGTACATACAAATATGTACTCTTTATTATTGTATTTTGGATCAAAAGATCCTACAAAATCTAGGCCACATTTTTAAAATGGTTTAATCACTATTTTAGGCTAAAAAGGTATCTCATCTAAATGTGTGGGTCTCCCCATACACTGACATATGTCACAATGAGTTGTATACCTTATTTTTTATTTATAAAGTGAGGGCCAATAATACCCTATATTCAATATTTATACTATTGTACACTTGGCTACAAAGTGCCATCTACAGGGTTCATCATGGCAAGCTTTGAGGATATCTAAAAATTCATCTTCTCTGAGTCATCCTTTGATGATGGATTCATGCCCAATATAGAAAAGGAATCTAGATAGCTAAGAATACCTATCACTTTTTTGAATCAAAACTCTTTTTTGTTTAGGGAGGAAGTGTTGTGGAAGTAGCCTTGTTACAAGGTAGTTAGCAATATCAGCATACCAAGGTGTGGTAAGGGTGAGGGAGAATAGGTGCTCATCTAGAAATGAGTCATCCACTTTGGTATCCTCTTAAGGGGATTGTATTCATGATAAGAAGTTAGTCACAACATTGTCCTTACTAAGCTTATCTATAATAGTTAGATCAAATTATTGTAATAAGAGTAACCATCTTATCACTCTACCTAGGATAGTTTTTTTATTAATAAGGTACCTAATAGATGCATGGTCTATATGAATAAATACTTGGTACCCTATTATGTAGTGATGAAACTTGTTGATAGCATAGATTACTACCAAGAACTCTTTTTCAATGACCATGTAATTTAATTCTACTACCTATAGGTTCTTGCTTATGAAATATATGGCATAATTATGTGCTTACTATTTTTGGCCTAACACAGCTCTGAGGGAAGTATCTAAAACATCTATGTAAATATGAAAGGGAAGCTTCCAATTAAGACCACACAAAACTAGGGTGGTGGTCAATAATTCCTTCAATTTTTTAAAGGTTGTATCACATGAATGAGTCCATATGAATTCAACATCTTTAGTCAGGAGAGTAAATAATGGTGCTACTAATTTGCTAAAATTATTGATAAATATTATGTAGTAGCCAACATATCCTAAAAAATCTTGACATATTTTTGTTTTTGAGGCATAGGTAGGTTTTTTATGATGTTGATTTTTGTAGGATCATCATTAATTATTTTAGTAGATACATGGTGGCCTAGGATAATACCTTATGTCATAAGCATGTATAATTTCTTATGGCTTAAGGATAAATGGTGCTCCTAATAACATTGAATTACTTTCTTCAAGTTTCTTAGGCACTCATCAAATGTTTCACCATAGATAGTGAAGTCATCCATGTAGATTTCTACACATTCATTGGCCATATCTAAAAATATACTTAAGATAGCCCTCTGGAATGTTGTAAAAGAATTACATAGCCCAAAAGGTAATACAACATATTCATAAATACCCTAGGGAAAAGTGAATGTGGTCTTCTCTTGGTCCTTAGGAGAAATTCTAATCTATTATAACCACTGAATCCATTTAGAAAGGCAAAATATTTTTTTCTTGCTAGTGTGTCCAACACTTGATCAATGAAGGGTAGAGGAAAGTGATCCTTTTTGGTTTCTATATTAAGTTTTTTCTAATTTATGAACATTATAAATATGAAAGGGAAGTTTCCAATTACAACCACATAGAACTAGGGTAGTGGTCAATAATTCCTTTAATTGTTTGAAGGTTGTATCATAGGCATGAGTCCATATAAATTCAACATATTTAGTTAGCAGAGTAAATAATAGTGATACTAATTTTCTAAATTTTTTGATAAATATATTATAACAACCAACATATCCTAAAAACTCTTGACATATTTTTGTTTTTGAGGCATAGGTAGGTTTTTTGTGATGTCAATTTTGGTAGGATCAGCATTAATCATTTTAGCAGATACATGGTGTCCTAGGACAATACCTTATATCATAAACATGTATCATTTATTATGTATTAAGGAAAAATGGTGCTCATAATAGTATTTCATTAATTTCTTTAGGTTATTTATGCACTCATGAAATGTTTCACCATAGACAGTGAAGTCATCCATGTATATTTATACACATTCATTGCCCATATCTAAAAAGATACTTAGGATAACCCTTTGGAATTCCACAAAAGCATTACATAGCCCAAAAGGTAATACAACATAAGCATAAATACCCTAGGGAAAATTGAAGGTGTTCTTCTCTTGGTCCTCAAAAGCAATTCTAATCTAGTTTTAACCATTGAAGCCATTCAAAAAGGCAAAATATTTTTTCCCTGCTAGTGTGTCTAACACCTGATTAATGAAGGGTAGAGGAAAGTGATCCTTTCTAGTTTCTATATTAATTTTATTTTAATTTATGCACACACACCATTCTCTATTTTTATTTATTACAATTACCAATGGTAAAACCCATTCACTATCTGAGATGGGATATATAAATCCAGTGATCAGGAGTTTTTGTAGTTCCACTTTGACTATTTCTCTAAGAGTTGGATTCATCCTATGTTATGGTTATATAATTAGTTATCACTCTTAATTTATATAGATATGATGTGTACATGTTTCTAGACTAATTCCTTGCATATCCTCATAATCCTATATAAAAGTGCATTGGTTTTAATGCAACATGCTGACTAGGCACTTTTCCTCATTTGACTCCAACTTGCTATTAATAAACAATGTTTTTCCTAGAGATATTTCAATTTTATTTTCAAGTGATTTCATCATTTCTACATTAATAATGGATTTGGTTTGGCTATAACTATGAGGCAACAACTGATGGAATATTTCTTATATAGATGCATTAAAATTATCTTCTTCTTAGAGACTGGTAAATGGTCACTTAACACATTATAGGTAGTTGGGATGTGCAGAATGAGTTTGGTAATTATTCTAAAAACATTTGAGAGAATGATATCTTCCTCCTAATTAGCCAAGGTGCATGCATGGTTTTTAGTGAATACAAAACTCAAGGGAGGCTGGTCTGCCTCATCACCTTCATCCCATAATGGATGATCTAATTCTATGGATGGTTGTGTTGGAGGATAGAGAACCAACTTCTTAGTGTGGTTTCCATTAGATATCAATATGATACCTAATATATAAATGATAAAATCATATATTTTGGCAAGCCAAGGATGTCCCAAGATGAGAGGGTATCCACCTAAATTAGACTTAGGTTATAGAATAATTAAATTTATAGGATACTCCTAAGAATCAATAATAATGATAAGATATTCAATGACTCCTTCTGGTCTAACTGTAGATCTATTGACCATTTGTATAATTGTATATGTGGGATGATTATTATTCAACTATAAATTTCTCATGGTTTTAATGGTCATAACATTTATTACATCCCTAAGGTCTATCAATGTATTGGATAGTTTCTAGTCATGGATCTAGACTGTTATAACT
The DNA here is from genome assembly GCA_037957365.1 of Torreya grandis. Lineage (NCBI taxonomy): Eukaryota > Viridiplantae > Streptophyta > Pinopsida > Cupressales > Taxaceae > Torreya > Torreya grandis. The sequence continues at coordinate 2,354,174 of JARHVA010002466.1, read as the reverse complement.
AGGTATCCTAGATCTAAATGTTTTTTTGGTAGGGTGTTTCCAAGAATAATGTCTACCAACTGACCAATCACATGCATTGTATTGGGATCTTTCTTCTTCCATCCAAGTTTGCATAGATAGAGGTCTCTTATAGCCTTGTAATATATGGGTACATCCTTGATGGCCTGTAAGATAAATATTTTAACACAAAGATTCATAAGCTACCCTATGAAATAAAATTTAGGCTTAGGTGTGTGGTGATAAAGGCTAAGACATTTTTGAAATGGTGGGGCTATTTCATCAATGGATTATTTATTAGTTTAAAAAGTTCTTATGGTGATAAAAGTAGGTTAGCATGATCTTCTAGAGTTTCCTGAGTTGAGTCTATTATTATGGGTGGACTGGGGGTAGTAGATTTCTTCTTGAATGTAGGTGAACTTCATTGATGTTTACCATATATGCTAGATACTAAACAAGTTCAGTACTAAATGTTAGTTACACCAAATTATTTACAAGATTTTGTATAGGTTGGGTAGGGAGCTAATTAGGCTTAGGTACAGCTTGTATATTGGGCATAAGATTAGGAGGTTATTGTTTTTGATATAGATGGAATCCTCCCTAATGGTTTTCTTAGGGCTGATTAGGTCTCCAGGCTACTACCATTGATTTGTGAAGGGTGGGCCTTAGGGTGGTTACAAGATTGTATCCAAGGTGTAGTTACATTTTGTGGAGGCTGTTAGGAGGTGGTAGGGTGGCTTGTCTGAGGTGGATGCTATCTAGAATTAGGAGGTGGAGCATTCATCCATAGACTACTCTAATTGGGAGAAGCATTTACAAATTGTGAATTAAAAAAGGTAGAATTTTCAAAAGGTGGATTTTGTCCCATACTTGGATAAGATGGTCATTAAACCCATCAATTTATTTATGCAACATAGAAAATTTGGTCCCCATCTCCTCCTATAGTGTACAACTCTACTATTTTTGGTTCTTTAGCTATGATGTTAGCCACCTTAGCTTGAACCTCATGACACCTATAGTTTGCCTTCTTCTTCTTACAATCCATACAATAGATGGTCAAAGCTTGATCTAAGGTTACTTGATTTTTCCTTGTGTGAAGTCTATCTAGTTAGGTGGACAAGTGACTAATGATATCCTATTTTATGTCTTGTAATAAGTTAATAACTTCATATTTTGATAGGCCACTTGCAATTACTAGTGGAAGCTTGCTACCCCAGACTTTGTTTATGGTAGATATGGAATAATTTTTTCTTAGCTCTTTTATTTTAGTGAATGTCATTTAGGAGATATATCCCCCACTCATTAGGTCCAAGTATTCTAGATAATATTTTTTGAATCATCTTAGGAAGATGATTTTTAGAGGCTCTTCTCCAAATGCACTTTGCTTGAATTTTTGTACACTAAACATGAACCGTTCAACATAGTCGTCTAAAGATTCATCCCCTTCTTGAGTCATCCTAAATATGTAATTTATTCTATAATTTATTCCTCATCCATACTCTTGATACTTAACTATAAAATTCATTTTCATGTCTTCCCAATTATATACTGAATTACTACCTAGTCCCATAAACCAGTGAAGTGTTGAGTCTTTGAGGGTAGTAGGAAAAAGTTTCAAGTTTTGTGAATCCTACCTATAATTATAGCTTATACAAAGGATATAAAATTTTAAAAAAAAATGTGTTCGAGTCTTCTGATAACATACTCTAAAATTGGGCAAGACTGAGGGTGAGATATTTTTCATTTGTGTTATGTCTATTGCATTTAGAATAGGAAATTCAAAAGTAAATATGTCTAAAGCCCTATTATCATCTACAAATTCTCCTTCTTCATTCATGATGGATTTTATTGTGATATGAATACCAAATTTACTTAGGATCATGTCCTCAAATTTTTTATTAGTCCCTTGGTCAGCATGATAGAAGATGTTTATTTACTGATCTATAGTCTTTTTACCAAATGAAAAGTCTAAAGACTCTCCTGATCTTTCTTTGATTTATTCAAGAAAGCTTTATTGGAATAATATTATTCTAATGTTACTTTCTAGTGTTTTTGGTTCATATAGATATTCCTCTTTGTTTATTCTTACTAGATCAACTAATACTTTATCTACTTTTGTTTTCTTTTTCAAATCCAATAGTACTTCTTTTGTAAGTTGCATCCTTCAGTTTGTAGTGTTCCCTTATTTGAGAGCCTTCTAAATTATGGTATATATTTCAATAGGATTTTTAGTTGCTATTGGTATTTGTGGTTCTTTCCTAATATCAACTTTTGGCTTTTTTGGTAGGAATATCCCTTCAGAATCTCTCTCTGTATAAACATTGTGCCACTCCTTCAGCTGTCCTATCCCTTCTTATATAGGGTTAATTTATTTATTTTTTGTGTGTTTTAGGGTTTGTTTCAAAATAATCAAAAATAAAATTTATAAAAAAAAATTAATGCAAAAATCAAAACAACATGAATTGAAATTTTACCTCTAGAAAGTAGTAATCTAATGAGAGCAAGAAAATTACTCTAGAAAGCAAGAAATGAAACCAGTAACATTACTCTAGAAAGCAGGGAAAGAAAGTAGTAAAATTACTCTAGAAGTAGGGAAAGAGATATATTCTAGAAATAAATAATTAATCTTAAAAATCAATAATTGATCTAGAAAGCAATAATTGACAACCTCATTGGAAATGACACCAAAATTTTGGTCAAAATTATTACCTAGCTAATACTAAATTCTTGAATCTGATTAACATTAATTGTTAACCCAATCAACTTTTCAAGGATATCAACACTATATATACATTATTGATCTATAGATTATCTTGCTTACTATTTGTATTATAATGAACTTATATTGATTTCACCATATAGTTATACTAGGAAATTATTATAACAAAAATGAAAAAATTCTTCACACTTATGAATCACACATGTATTACACTTTATATAATCAAACTAATAATGAAATCAAATCACACAACACACTTAATCTAAAAAGGGTCAGGATCTTCACTGTAACTCCTTCCAAGGAGGATCTTCCTCATTCAAAACTAAGTTCTAATCTTTCTCTGAGAAACTTACAAAAGCTTCTTACATAATCAACCTTCTCATTACTCAAATCTATAGCAATTAAATATTTCTATAGAGTATTAAAATATTCCACAAAATCATAATGTAATGACTTATACAATTATCTTATCATTATTCTTCTACTTCTAATCTAATCTAAGTTCTGCCATTAAATACATAAGGCATTTTATTAGCTCTAACCAAGAACACTAAACTAGAAAAGGTAAAAATACTTGGAAACTAACCCAATAAAATTTTGTGTGGTTAGTAACTAAATGTTATTTGTTTTGGGCTTGTCTAGGTTAAGGATAATATATACTAGTTTGTTGTTTTACTTCTTTTTCTCCTTTCCATTATCCTTGTCTTACTCATCTTTTGGCAACACCTCCAAGATTATTTTCATGTGAGGGATCCATACAATAGTTATGGAGGATCCTCTTCAATTATCCACTTAGTTTCTAGGATAGTTGGATGTGTCCTTAAGAGCTAATTACATCTTATCACAACAATAGTTATGTTCTACGTAGTGGTTGTAGGTTCTTATAGGTGAAAGCCTATAGTTGCTATAGGAAACATATAGGTGGAAGCCAAAAGTTACTATGGTAAACCTATAGGTGGAAGCCAATAATTTCTATAGGAAACCTATAGGTGGAATCCAATAGCTTGGCCATTACTATTGGATGGAATCCCCTTTTGTTGTGGGATTCTCTATAAGTGTTGTACCCAAATAATATTCTTATAGTCTTATTTTACCCTTCAATTTTTTTTTAAAATAGGGTTACATAAGTATAATATAATCAAAGAAAAAACATCATTAATTCATAACATAACATGCATATATCAATGCACATATAAAACCTTAAATTCATTCATTCATTTTCATGAGTCATGGATGGTTATAGGGATTTACATAAGAAAAAGATATATAAATAGGTATGGATGAGGCTATAAAATATAATAATTGGTGGCCTCGTCACCTTCCATACCTTCCTTATTGACAAAAATTATTTTACCCTCCAACTCCACCATTTTTGACCTTGGTTCCAATCCATTGGTTATTTGAGCACTTTTAATGATTAGATTTAGATAAAGTTTCAGTAGTTGATTAAGTATTTCACAAAGAGAGTATCTTGGACCAATATGATAGTGGTTTGGAAATTACATTATTCATTCTTGTCATGTTTTATTTCATTCCTATTGATACTAATTATAATTGCCTTTGGGAAATTTAGTGTCATTAACCTATGTTATTATTTCTTAATTATAACTTCCTTTGGAAAAATTAGGAGAAACACCTTTACCATGCATTACTATATCACCTTTCCATTCTTATTATATACTATGCCATTTTCATAAGTCATAAACTTGCTTCTACCTAGTTAGACTCCTCTAATGTATGGTAGAAATATAGTGACTTGAGGTCTATTAAGACTATGTAGGTAGTGCTGGATTTACATTGAGGTCTGCTCAGTCACCCTTTGTCATGATTTCATCATTTTTTAAATATTTTAAGTTTGAACACTCTCACCATTTTAAAATCAACCTAATCCATGCTTTCACAATTTTTCAAGTTGGATAATTCTATATCTTGTAATTCTTGATTGATTTGATAAGCCTAGAAAATTCCCAAAACATTAGAATAGTTTCAAAACCCTTAAACATTTGAAAAAATCTAGAAAATCCTAAAAATCACAAAATCATGAAAATTGGATTAGAATTTCCACATGAGATTTAAATCCATCAATGTTTTTTGAGATGAGCCATTTTATCTATTCAGTTCATTTCTAGACCATATTGGTATTTTTCCTCTCATTTCTAGGATAACTACATTACCCTAAGGTCTACACAGACTATATAGGCAACACTTGGATACATGGGGTATCTTATATTAGCTTGATAATAACTTTATTTATTTTTCAATCACTTTGTTGCCTTAAGGATTATGGGAGTTCTAGCTATTTCACAAGTAACCACTTATCATTTAGTTTCCCCATTCTTATTGGCCTTTGCCATACACTCTCTTGATTTTGTGAGTTATTTATGCTTTCACCATTTTATGGGCTCATTCCCATTCTCAAACTTAGACAAAGTAAGCATTATGAACCCATTTAATGTGTGTGTATGTGTCTATTACCTTTTAAGACTAGTTTTAGCCTAAACCATACTCTCACACTAATGCAATTTGTTTGTGTTGACACTTTCATGATTGTAAACATCATCCCTCTCTTTTTATACACACTCGCCATTTTGTGATACCATTCCCATATTCCTCTACCCAACCATCATGTTTTTGTATCATCAATTTTCTTTTATACTATATCATGGGAGAACTACATTTAGCCTAAATTTTATGTTGGATATTGGGTCCATGGAACTATATAGGTAATGCCCACTTGCCTAGTGCATCTAGAGTCAGCTCGGATACCCCTTACTTTTATTCTATTTGCCCCTTTTTTATTTTACTTGTTTCATTATCTCCTATATCTTAGGGGCACTATTTTCCATCATTTTATGTTGTTGTTCCTTTTAACCTAGGGGTAACATCATTAGTATTTTGTTCTGGGATTGTTTTACTTGTGTTGTTGCTACCTAGCTTAGGGGTTGCCCTATCGCCAAGAGTAACACCTCTATTACACATGCATGAATAATTTGTATTATGTTTATACTAACATTTTTGTTAACCATTGTTTGTATTTTGCCTTTGCCTATATATAATAGTTTGTTTATTGCAATTTTTTTTGATTTGGATTGTTTCTTCTATTTGTGTTATTTTCTTTATTTGTAGCCATGTTTATTTTGGTTATTGTTTTTTTGTTGTATGTTTATTTTTTTATATTAGTGTTTTGTTGTGTGTTAATTTTTATTTTTGTTTATTGGTGTTTTATTTTGTGTTTATTGATGTTTTATTTTGTTTGTTTGTTAGTTTATTTTTATTTTACCTCTTTGCCTTTTTAATTATCAATTGTCATAGGGTTCTTAAACTTTATTTCCACTTGAGTTTGGATTATTTATATCTTGTACTGAAGCTGAGAATTAGTGTACATTCCTTATGTTCCTCCATTTAGTTTATTACAGTATATTCACTTTGGATTTTATTTTTCATATCATATACCTTAAGTGGTTTGTACTTGAATTTAAACTAAGTTTTCCAGGATTCAGATACACATTGTTAGTATAGTTGTTTATAACTATGATGTATAATATCCCAAGTGATAATAAAAATTAGTTTGGTAGATATTATAAGCATGGTGTTTTAGTACTTCTCATTATTCATGCATAAAAAATTCCTAACGTATCTAAATATTACCTAAATATAGAGTAATTAAATCACAAATGAATTTTAATCCTTACTAGTTAGAGAATGCATCTCCATGCTAGTAGGTAGCCCAAATTCATGCCTAAAATTTGTACATGATTAGTCTTAATCCATGACTATAGATTCAATACATAAGCCCCATTTTATGATTTTCCATATTGGGACAAACAATAGTGCCAATGCTTATAAATGCCTTTAAGGAAATCATTATCTCTATCCACCCTACTGGGGCATTTTTCATTATTGTAATGATTATAACCACCTTTGGGCAAATCATTATTTTTCACCTCACTATGCTGATGATTATAGCCACCTTTGGGCAAATCATCCTTTTTATCCACCCTATTAGGATATCTTAATGCGCCATTGATTATAACTGCCTTTGGGAAAATTAGTCTTCCCCCTCTTTTTACCTTTTGGTTTCCTTTTTTATTTCTTTTTGAGGGAACATTCGCTACACTTATTTGTTAATTACTCCCTTAAGGGAGCATCTAGGGCTCATCCATCACCTTCTAGGGCATTAGGCATTAGTGAATTTTTAATTATTTGAGAAGATGTTACTATGCATGTGTCTTGAAATGCCTTCCCAAATAGTGGTAAACTATAGACACCCAATTTTGCCAAAATTGTGTTCCAATCAGACTTCAAATTGATTTCTACCAAATAATTAAAATTAATCCTAGGAATAACAGAATGTCCCAATTTCATATGCACATAAAACATTAGTGATCATAATTGTGTTTAACCATCCCTATTTGGGGTATTATCTTGTATGCAATATTACCTCTCACAAATTCATCTCAAGTCAACTTGTGACCTAGTAAATTGATAGTTTGGCCTTTGGACCCATTAAGTAGGACACTTAAACAATTCCTAAAGTGTAAAAATGCTAAGTAGAATGAATTGACTAAGAAAATAAAATTAAACACTTATATGAAATTTTCATGTGCTATTAGCGACAATGAATTTTATTTTTAAAAATCCTAATAAAAATGAGGTCATGATGATGTCATCATCCTCAAAGTCAAGGAATTGAAAATATATTCCTTAAATCCTTAAATTTAAAAATAGAGAGCCATTCTTAATAAATGGTATCTCTATCCTAAATATTAATTGCTTGGCCCTCCTTAACTGAAGTAGAGTTAGTCTAAATCTAACCATGGTTAAACTAAACTTAACCACACTTGGGTTAGAGTTAGTTTGTAAGGCTATAAATACATGGCCTCACCCATTATTTAATAATCTTATTTTCTATAAAGTTATTATGCTAAAATACCTTCAAGAAGTGCATTTGGTATAGTTTTATCATGTCCATTTGTTAAGTCAAGCCAAGACAAAGCGAAGCCCAACATTACCAAGGTGACAAGGAGAGGTGGTACAAAACTATCCATTGCCAAATATTATTTGATCATATAATTAGCACATCAATTCATGGCCAACATACAACTCTTGCTCTCAAGGAAGGTAAATATTATTTTCTTTATCTTCATTTGATAGCTACTTGTATATTTCACTTCTTATTTGAGTGTCTAGGCTAGATGTGTAAGTTTCATTAGTGTGTTTTTACTTAATTTTAATCATACTAACACAATAATAATCTCCCTTATTAATTCATATTGATCAAAGTTGGCATGGTGGAAAAATATCATAAGAATTAGAAGATAGACCTGAATATCAAATGTACCTTCATCACTCTCATTCCCAAAGGTGAGACTCAACCATTATTTGGGGACTTTAGGATAATCTCACTATGTAATACTATTTATAAAATAATTTCAAAGGCCATTTATTTTAGGTTTAATCCTTTTATAGATCCATTGATTTCTAATGAACATGGTGGGTTTATCCCAAGTAGAAATATATAGGATGAAATTATAATCACCCATGAAATCATTCACTCCATCATGGTCAATAATAATAAGGGGATGATTCTAAAAATTCACATTAATAAAGCTTATGATAGGGTTATTTGGAACTTATTAATCAAGACTCTATAAAAATTTGGGTTTGGTAAGGAGTGGTGCAATTGGGTCTTTAGCTATATTTCAAGTCTTAGGTTTTTAATCTTAGTCAATGGTGAACCTATTGGTTTAATCAAAAATTCTTGTGGTATTTGAGAAGGTGACCATATATCCCATTTTATATTCATCTTAATGGTGGAGGCATTGGGGAGGGCCATTTTTTGTGCATTTACTCAGTGTTTACTAATAAGAATCAAGGTAACATTTGGTCTTGATAATCTCATGCATCAATAATTATCAAATGATACAGTCATATTTGGTGCACAATTTTAGAGAGAAGCCCAATATTTTAACCAATTTAAATGACTATGATGAGGAATCAAGCTGAATGGTAAATATGGATAAATTAGAGGTGCATTTTTTGAAGACTCTCAGATAGGCCTAGCTAGTAATTGCATGTATTTTAGGCTATAAAATTATTAAGTTACTAGATAAATACTTACATGTCCTCTCTTTATAAGAGATGGTAGGGTATCCATTTGGGATAATTATATAAAGTATTTATAGGATCATCTCTTATTTTGGAAGAGAAAATGGCTTTCCCATTCTATCTCGATTACTCTCATTAGATATATTTTGAGTGCCTTACCAATTTACATTAGGGTTGTGCTTCATCCACCAACCAAATTAGTGAAATAATTCAATCAAATCATGAAATATTTTATGGAAATGTAGTCAAGAGAAGAATAAGACTCCTTTTCTCAAATTTGATAAAGTTTTCATGCCCCAGATATGAGGTAAAACATGTATCAAATTATTGATGGTTTAGAACATAGCCTTATGTGATAAATTGGGGTGGGGAATGATTTATCATTCACAAGTAATATGGAATAAACTACTAAAATTCAAATATTTTGGGGAGTACTCCTAAACCAATATTTTGCCTATGGCTAACCCCTTAAAGAGTTATCACTTTTTTAATATTATTCTAAAATGTCATCATATCATTAAGGACATGTGTACTAGGTGGTCAACAATGGGAACTCAATGGACTTTTTTTTGTGGGGTAATTATTTAGGAGATAGAAGTTTATAGGACTATGTGAACCATAATTTGGGGAAATAAAGTCTATGATTACTTGGAACCATGTCCCTAGGAGGGTTTTATTCATTGGAAATAAAAAGTAATGGATGAACGATTAATCATGAACAATAAAAATCTCATGATCTCATGTATTATCTATAAGAGGAATATTTTATTGAATAATAAAGAGGACTCCATCCAATGGTTTAGTACAAAGAAAGTTTTGTATTTAGTGAAATTCAATTATAAAATGGTAGAGAAATTAAATATATCCTTTGGATGAGAAAAAATACTTTATTTGATCAAGGTAACCCTCCCCAAGACTTGAGATTTAGCTTAGCTTACTACGTAAGGAAACAACCTAAAACATGATAGGCTCTAGAATATGGGCATAATTAGACCATAAATATGTTTCTTGTGTCTCTTAGTTGGATAATACAACCATTTATTGTTTTCTTGTCCCTTTTTGTATCATGTTAGGATTGGCTCTATGGTAACTTAAGCTAGAGAAAGGCTCATCTTAGGCCACTTCTTCATGATTTCTCCTCATGGCTAATTATAGCCACAAAGACACATTTTTTTCTTTATGGAAACCATGTCTATCCATTTTGGTTTGGACAATTTGGAAGGAACATAATCAAAGAATTTTTAAAGGTAAGTTTTGTTTCAATCATGCCCATATTTCATAAGAAATGGGGGATCCCTTTTTTAAAAACTTGTTACTAGAATTATCAGACCCATTCTCATAATTTTTTATCTCTACTTGTGCCAAGTCTCTACAATCCTAGGTCACCCTATTTATTTATTTTTCCCCCTAAGTAAATGATGTGGGTAATGACTAGTGGATCCAACTAGTAGGCTTATTGGTTTTTGAAATAGATCAAGGAAAATACCACCTATATTTCATGATTAGGATGGACACTCTTACCTTTAATGTTTAACATGCTAATTTTGTAGGATTGCCCTTACTTAGAGGTTTTAAAAGTCTAAGTCCTATTCTTGGTGTATCTAACATTAGAGTCCTACATGGCATTATAGGGCCTAACTAGTATCTATTTAAGGAATTAATTGATAGTTTATCATTTTTCTTTCACTTAATCATTTTTTACATTTTTTATAAGGTCTTTCATGTGTCAAAGTATCAACAGTACATGGATTTAGGATAATTGACTAAGGGATAATCAAAGGTTTTATAATTAGTAAGCATCATGAAGATTGTTTTCAAATACATCAGTCTCTTGGGCCTGATAGAGATGTTATAACTCAAGAGATCCCAGTTCAATTGACAAGTGTCATATAACCAAATGCCATACATTTTCAATAGTCTAGTGAATCACCCCATGCCAAAACTAGAATGACCAATTTTATCAACCTAACATAGATGTCTGATCCTGAGAAATCTTAGTCCAACTAGTAAATGCCATATCAACCAATGATAGAGTGGTTAGTCTCTTAATCCTAATAGAGATGTCAAAACCTAAAAGAGCTTGAACAAATCAAGATATACCATGTGCCCTAAAGGTTAGTAGTTCTCAAATTCATCTAGTTAAGCTCTATCCGTTGTCAAACTTGTTAGTTTCCTAGTCTAACAAAGATGTTAGGGCCTAAGAAATATTGACACAATGAGGGAGTTCCATGAGGCTTATGGTAAAAAAATTTAGTCTCTCAATCTAATAAGGATGTCAAAATCTAGGATAACTAATGTATCATGACATAACATGTGGTATAATTGAGAAATTTAGTAGGTGGGCTTGCTAAAGTCCCCAAGGTGGATATAATGAAGTATAAGTGGAATTGTTGGCCAAATTTAGCATACATACCTAAATTTGCCTAACCTTTGATGAGAATCTGAGTAGGGTCCTAATTGAGGAGTGATTAAATGTCACAAGAGGCATATAGAATTCAAAAAGAGATCACATAACATTTTAAACCTTTTGAAACATTTTAAGTAGGATTAAAGTGCAAATATGATGATCTTAAGGAACTACACCATTATCAAACATCATGCAAGAATAGATTGGTCAGCTTGTTTGAGAATTTTATAAATTAACTTATAAATCCTCTATGAGTCAAATAATTTCATGAAAATGATGTGTTTCATGCCTAGATAATTCTCTAAAAAATTCATGACTTTATGAGCTTGTTATATCAAGTTACAAGTGTTTAAAGTTAAACTAGCAGGTTAGGACAGGTGCACAGACATCAAGCTCAAGTGTCGATAAATAGCCATTTAAATTAAAATGTCCCAAGGCTTAATGAAATAATAATAAGTGAAAAGATCTTGGGAGCTAAGGAAAAAATATAATAGTGAGTGTGTAATTTGTGGTGTTAGTGGGTATTAAATATCTAATGGTGAGCATTTGATCATGCATCAAAGATCAATGATGAGTGTTTGATCATGCATAGAATATCAATGGTGAGAATTGAGTCAAAATCTCATCATGAATGAATTCCTACAAAGTGACAAGATCTAAGGTGTCATATCAGATGGATCAATAGTACATGGTGACTGACAGGCTAGTGGGCCCAAGAAAATATAATGGTGCATATTTAATCATATTGAGCAAATTGATGGTGAGCAAGAGTCAAAATGTAAATAGATCTTTAAGAATAATGAGAAGCTACCAAACATCAAAAGTGCATTAAAATAGTAAAAAATAAACAATATGTATTTATTCGTATAGATTAAGATTGATTGTATAAGTAAGGTCAATAAGTCAAAGGATCCTAAGGAAGAATGAGAGATTACCAAGTGTCATGAACATGTTAAGCTGCTAAGTAAATAAATGGCCCATGTGTATTCTATGTAAAGCAAACTAATGAGCAAGATTGAAAGTCAAAATCTAAGGGGACTCAATATAGAGGTTAAACATATGGTTAAGTTCAAACCAAAGTAGGTGTTTCAAAGACCTATGTATCCATTAGAGTTTAAGCAAGCACTACTAAGAAATGAGATGCATTCATAAAGTTAGGATGAAGCTTCATCACCATTAAATCTCAATATGAAGCTTTGGTTTGAAGTCTTAGAACATATAGGGTAGATTCTCTAGATTTGAAGTATGGTTTCTTGGCTATGTTCACCATCTGTTAAATAAGCTCCATGTATATAATAGGTTCTTGGATTCTATAAATTCTCAGAGGAAAAATAAGTCTTTTTAATCCTAATAGGGATCAAATATGGGCAACTAGCTATAGCAATAAGATCAAGTAATCATAGGTTTTCATCAATATTCTTACTATATGAAAACTAATAAATGAATTGGTTTTCATCTATCATGGACCTATGGTCATGTTTCAAAGTATGGGTAGACTATGTGATTATTATGGAGAAGTAACTCATCTTTTGATATGGTCACATTTTTGACAAACAAGTACCTATGGCTACCCAAAGAAGATATGTCATGGTTCTATCAATTCCAAGATATAAGAAGTTTTTCCTCATCAATAGATTAGGTAGAAAATAGAATAGATTACTAAGAAGGTGACCTAGTGGGTAGAAAGGGACAATAGAGAATTTAATTATTTTACAAAGCTTTTAAAAGTTGGTTCTTTCTTGATAGGATCATAACTAAATATCCTCTGATTAATGCTAGTCCATCAAAGCTTATTTTCTCTCCCTTTTTATATATATGTCCCATTTTATTCCACATTGTGGCTCTCTCTAGAAATTTTTAGAAAATAAATTTCTAATAATTTTAGAGAAAAGCCTCTTATGCCTTTGTCTTGCTCAGGCTATGCTAATATTTATACCATAAAACCTATTTGATGTAATAAAGATTGAATTCCTTCATTTTTGAAAGCTGAATTGATGTGTGTTCTATGAATCTATATGTTTTGGTTAAGTGAATGTATGATTTCCTTACCTCTATCTAATTTTCCTCACCTTCATGAAGTGATTTGTAGTTATCACAGGGCATTCTATGTTTAATATATAGTTTGTTGATTAGTTTAAAAGTGGACAATTTCCATCCCATGCTAAGTTAATATCTAATCAATGCTTTTTTGTGAAATAATTAAGCAAGGAATGATTTTATTTAGTCTTTAATGTATCTTATACTCTATCTTGTATAAGTGTAAGTGTTTAAATTACTGGTGCAGCACCTCATTTTACATACTTTCATAGATTGTTATTAATCTCTCTCCCCTTTTCCAAGAAACTGTTAATTTAGGTTTAGTTTAGGTGATAGATCCATAAATAATCTAGATTTATTTATATGTCTAACCTAAGATTAGGTGGCCCAAAGGATAGGGTCATTCTAATGTTGGAATAGATTTGAGTAGGAGGAATTGAAGATTCCCCTTGCTTATCTAGGGTGCAATCTAGGATACCAAGAGTTATGGCATGCCTGGTGGGACAAAGTTTTCCTTAGCATAGATAAAGTTTAGGATTAAGAATAAATATTTGTAGTAGTAGGAGGAATTCACTATCATCAAAATCTAAAGATTCTTCAAGTTACAAAGTTTATATCATTATTTAGACAGTGTTTTCATGCCAAAGGTTACACAAGGTCAGTAAGTAAAGTTATTCCTTTTGAATTCATTGAGTTTCCTTCTAATTCTTATAAAAAATAAAGAGTCAATAGGATAAGTCCTTATCCTTAAAATAAATATTCATCTCCTGGTCATCATATTGTTTTAGTCTAAGCTATTATCCCCATTACCCAAATCCCCAATACCCAAATGGTCATCTAGATTCAAGTGTTTATTCCATTCAATAGGGGTAGTTCCCTAAATTTAGCCTAATATGATGATATTCCTATGTATTTCCTTAATATTATCCATTTCTTCTTAGGATAATGGGATAAAATAATTTCTATTAAACATATCCAAGATGTTTCCAACCTTTGTTCCATTCACAATATTGTTCAAGATAATGTGGCTATCAGACTACTAATTTCTTATTTCAAAGTAAAATCATTGTGATGGTATAAAAATATTCATTTGACCTCCATTGATACCTAGGATGAGTTAGGTGCAGCCTTAGTCAGATAATTTGAAGACAAATCTAATCACCTATCCTTAGTTGAACAATTGACTACCATTAAAAAATACCCACATGAGTTCATGTTTGATTTTAACCTCAGATTACAATAGACATGTACTAGGATACCTGAACTGAATAGACCATCCCTAGATTATTCTTTCTTATACTATATAAAATCTCTTGATTATGATATTAGTGTGATGATACAGTCCATGGGTGCTAATACCTTGACAAATGCCTATGAGGTTGTAATAAGAGCAGAGAATAATTTGATACAAGATGGTAAGCTTTCTCCAAGGCCCCTAATGCTTATATTCCTAGAATTTTAACCTATCCCATCCCCTCAAGTTCTTTAAATCCCATTTATATCCCATATTCCATCACCTAAATCCCAAGTTGTAGCCCCTTCTAATCAAGCTAGTGAGATTAGAGATTTGAAAAGTATATTACAAGATTTTGGGAATGAAGTAGTTCAACTCAAGAGATAAAAGTACCAAGGTAGGCCTTATCAACAATAGAATCATACCTGTTATCAACCTTTTAGAGATCAAAGGCCTCCTTATCAAGGTTTTAGAGAAAATAGACCGCCTTACCAATCTCAAAGAGACATAATTTAAGATAAACCACATGCATCCCTTGACCATAATGTACCCTCCAGTTCAAGAGTTATTATTCCCACACCTCCCCAAAAGAAATTGATGCAAGATTTAGGTTGGTATCCTTTTAATCCAAATGATACTCAAAACCAAGTCTTGGTATTACATGATATTATTGTGCCATAAATGACACAACAAGAGTTTTCTATTCAAGAGGGTTAGTATCAAGAGATAAATTTGGTGCCCCAAAGAGAGGATCAATAAGTTCAAGGGCAACCTAATGCCATTAATTTGAATTTTCAAATGGATGATCATGTTGCATTCAATCAAATTGGTGAGACTAACAACATAAGTGATCAAGTTATAGATATAACTAGAGCTAAAAGAAGAACCATTGAGGAAGATCAAGATGTGAGAAATGATTATAGTAATCCTAATATTTTTCTCAAGATTATCAAGGATCAAATTTTAACTCCTATGACACAAAAAAATTAGAATACAAAGGTTGAGAAGGTCCCTCAAATACCTTTGATTAGAGAATAATTAGTAGTTCACAAGGTGCAACCAAAGGTTAGTAAATCCTCAATCAACATAATAGATCATATGAATAAATAAAATGTTATTATTATCATGTGGGATTCCATTTCTATTCTAGGGAAAAAAACATGCTCATCCAAGAGCTTTTATCCCTCAAATTGTCTCAAGAATCAGTTGAGAAATAAGGTGTTGTCTTGGCTAATTCAGACCACTAACCAAGTAACAAGATCAATAGACACATAAAATGGTAAAGCTAGATAAAAACAATGTAAAATCACACAAAAATCCTCTTTTTTACCTCTCTTTGATAGTTGGTGACTGTTTAGTTCATAATTGTATGGTAGATAGTGGAGCTAGTAGTAATGTCATGCCTAAGCAAATTATAGATAATCTTGGTCTTATCTATGAACCAAATAATAAAATATTATTAAAACTAGATGGGTTTCCAAAAAATATGATAAGCATCATCAAAGATCTAAAGTTGACACTAAATACTTGTCCCAATGTTAACATTCAACAAGATGTGATAGTGGTGGACTTGTCTCCCTATTTTACGATGTGTCTATCAAGAGACTTTACCTCAAAGATCAAAAGATACTTATCAGCTGATTGGACATATTTTATGTTCAAGACCAGGTATAGTACTAAGGTAAAAATACATTCTTAACCTATTGCACATTTCCATTTGGAGTCATATATGTTAAGTATGGTGAACACTAATTATAATATCTCAGATAAGGTACTAGAAAATAATGAAGTGGAAATTGAGTCACATCTAGATCGAGTTCCAGATCTATTCCTTGATGCATGGGCATATGATTTGAATTAAAATAATACTTATTATTTAATTGAAGAAGATGGAATTGGTGTTTATTTCCTTCATGAAAAAGATACACCAATTCTAACATTGATGAAGGATGATGAATCTAGTAATGGCCTGTGGTAATAATACTTTGATAGATCAAGGAACAAACATGGTATTAGGGATGTAATTATGTTGATTTATCCATAAAATAAAATGTATTTATCTTCTCTCAAGTTTCAATTTGGTTGTTCAAATAATTTTGTTGAATATGAGTCACTAGTTCATGGTTTACAATGGGAAAGAAAGATGAAGGTCAATACGTTACAAGTCTTTGGTGATAGTGAAATGGTAGTTTACCAAATAAGAGGTCTTAATGTATGAAAGAATACATTGATTATGTCTTATGATCATAGAGTATGGGACTTAATTTAATACTTTCAATCTTTCAATATTTCTACCATATCAAAAATTGAAAACAAACATGCAGACACATTGGTTGCCATTGGGTCACATTTCAGTATCCTAGTTGATATAAAGAGTGAAAAGGTTTAGTCACAAATTAAGGTGTTTACAAGACCTTATATTAAAAACAACCATGACAATTGGCATGTTTTTGAAGATGACAATCATATTGTTAGGTTTTTTTAAGAAGAGGTTTAATTTGCCTCAAGGAACCAACAAAAGTTCTTACAGCAATATGGTGACTAGATTGTGTAGATAGAAATAAATAAGTTTCCCAAAGGGTTGGTCAGTCTTGAGAACATATTCAACATAGATGATGAGTTGAGAAAATAAAATTATTCATTATCGACAAATAAAGAACACTATATAAATGTAAAGATTACAACTAGTAAGAACTTGAAGCTAGGTAAGGTTTTCACTCCTTTAGAGAAGGAAACTTTCATTAAGTTATGTTCAAGTTCCATTAGATGTATTTTCATGGAAATAAATTAACCTCAAAATATTTGATTCAAGTCTATCTCAACACACCATTGAGCTAGAAACTAAAATTAATTCTGTAAGACAAAGACAAAGGCCTATCAATCTAAAGCTTGAGCCTTGATGAGAGCTAAGCTTCATAAGATCATTAAGTCAACTATTATATTTCCAATCAAGCACCTAACTTGGGTGGAAAACCTTATTCTAGTACATAAAAATAATGGTGAAATTAGACTGTGTTTTGAATTTTGTGACTTGAATAAGTCTTCCTTTAAAGACCACTTTCCTTTGACATCAATGGAACAAATTTTATAGATAGTTGCAAGTTTAGAAAGGTTCTCCTTGTTAGATGGTTATAGTGGTTACAATCAGATTTTTGGTCAAGGAAGAAGACCAATTAAAAATAGACTTCACCACAAAGTGAGGGACATGGATATGGAATTCTAGGGTCTCCTTAACAAGTTTATACTTATTTATTTGGTTGTCATAATAGTATTCTTAGAGAATGCAAGTGAACACATGATTCATCTCAAATAAGTCTTTGAAAGGTGAAGGCAATTTGGGGTGTGTCTTAATCCCAAAAAATATGTTTTCTCTATTCATGAAGGTAGCATTTTTAGACATGTGATTTCAAAACATGGTATAAGTATAGATTCTAATAGGATAAATTTAATTCTTGCACTTTCTTTGCCTAAGCACAAAAAAGATATACAAATCTTCTTAGGCAAAATCACTTTTATAATAAGGTACATTTCATATTTTTACACTTTAGCTAGGCCACTTACAACCATGTTAAAGAAGGGTCAGAGTTCTAGTTAGTCCAAGGAAGGAGTAAGAAGATTTGAAGAGATCAAGAAAGCCATAGCCAGTGCTCCTACACTTTTGAACCCTGATTTCATATAATAATTTATCTTATACACCTATGCTAACATTGAAACTATTGCATGTATTATTATGCAAAAAAATCATGAATCCTTAGATCAACCAATAGCCTTATTTAGTCAAATCTTGAAAGAATATGTAACAAGATACTATTTTGTTAAAAATCACGTACTTTCATTTATAAGGTCTCTTAAGAAGTTTAGATACTTGTTGTCTAACAATAAGATATACCTAATCATTACACATCCAAGTGTCAAAGATTTTCTCTTGAATAAGGATATAAATGGAAAGAGAGCTAGTTGGATAACCAAGGTAATGGATTATGATGTGGAGATCAAGGTTACAAAGTTGATTAGAGACAAAAGACTTTGTGAACACCTAGACAAAGACTTGCAAGAGGCAAATGAGATGATTTTGGTGTCAAATGATGAATAAGATGCAACTGATCATACTTCACCTTCTAGATGGTCCCAAGATTTGGTAAGATAACTCTAGGATGGAATTTATCCATCTCACCTAACTCCTTCAAAAATAAGATATTTTAGATTGT
This sequence comes from Torreya grandis, assembly GCA_037957365.1. Taxonomy (NCBI): domain Eukaryota; kingdom Viridiplantae; phylum Streptophyta; class Pinopsida; order Cupressales; family Taxaceae; genus Torreya; species Torreya grandis. Next base: position 2,335,464 of record JARHVA010002466.1, on the reverse strand, counting down.
AATCCATTCCATTTCTTCTTGTTGATGGTGTTTTGTTAAAACAAGATATCAATGACATGTTGTTAATATGCATTAAACAACATCAAAAATAAAAGCCAATTATGGAGTTCCTTGATGGACATGGTGGATGGTATTATTCAATAAGGACCATAACCCACAAGATCATGAGAGTTGGGTATTATTGGCCAAGAATATTTGATAATTGGCATGCATGGGTTAGGAAATAAAGACAATGTGTTATGATTATTGGAAAGGTGAAACTTTCAGCCTTACCTTTCCAATCAATTACAATAAATCAACCCTTTTTATAATGGGTATTGGTATTTATTAGTCTCATTAACCCCCCTTCAATCTCATAACATAAATGGATATTGACTACTATAGATTATTTTACTAGATGGATAAAAATAGTGGCATGAAAAGAAGCAAATGAGTCCAATGTTCTTGATTTCTACCAAGGTTTGCTTAGCAAATTTGGAGTCCCTTCAACCATTATTTTTGATAATGTTATGTCCTTTATGGGGTCTAGAATGAGCTAATGGGAAGTTCAACATAGTGTATTTCTCATCACTTCATCAAATTACTATCCACAAGGCAATGGCCTTGTTGAGTCCACTAATAAGAACATGTTAAATATCATCATAAGGACTATTGAAGATAATTATAGGTCATGGCATATCAAGTTGAAGTCAACTCTATGGGCTGATAGGATAACCTATAAAAGATCACTGACTAACTCTCCATATAAGCTAGTATATGGTAAGGAAGCAAAAATTCCTATTTCTCTTGAATTCCATGCTTTAGAACTAATGCATCAACTTGAGTTATTAGATAATGAGCCAATAGAAATTAGATATGATGAGCTCATAGAGCTAGAAGAGACAAGACACCAGTCTATGTTGGCCATGAAAGCCCATCAAGCACAGGTGAAGAGATATTTTGATAAAGGAGCTTCTTAAATAAATTTAAAAGAAGGAGATTTGGTCCTCAAGTGGGATGAGGACAAAGATAATATAGGAAGGCACATAAAGTTTGACTCTCTTTGGAGTGGTCCATACATAATCTCCAACTGCAAATCCCATAATGCCTTCCAACTTGTAAATATGGATGGCAAGGAGATTCCTATCCTAGTAAATTGGATACATATGAAACACTGCTATTAAGGAAGCTAACTTACCTATACATAGTTAGTTTGTGTTATTTTCCTCCAAGTTTTATTCTGACACATTAGTTTATTTATGTTTTTATCCTAGATAAGTTCTTTGTTTGCATATATATTTTGGTAGGATAGTTTACCTTTAAATTTTATTTCTTTCCCTATTTGGTGGAATTATTTATATTTACAAGTTAAAAAAGATTTATGAAATTCATAGGATCAAGTTCATCATTTTGGTGAGTCTAAGAATAATGTAAATGGTCTAAGTTCTCAAAGCATAATAAGCATGTTACCTAGCTATAATGCCAAAGATGTTGGCCAAATTTGGCCTACATACCAAAATGTGCCTAACCTTTGATGAGAAGATGAGAATGGTCCTAATTGAGGAGTGATCTAATGTCACAAAGAGCATATGGACTTCAAAAGGAGATCACATAGTATTTATAACCTTTTGAAACATTTTAAGTAGGCTTAAAGTGTAAATATGATGATGTTAAGAAACCAAACCATCGTCAAATGTCATGCCAGAATGGATTGGTCAGCTTATTTGAGAATTTTATAAGTTCACTTAGAAATCCTCTTAGAGTCAAATAATTACATGGAAATGATGTATTTCATGCCTAGATCATGCTCTATAAAATTGGTAACTTGATGAGATTGCTATCTCAAGTTACACGTGTTTAAGTTTAAACTAACACTCTAGGACAGACGTGCAAATCTCAAGCTCAAGATTTAGTACATAGTCATATAAATTCAAATGTCTTGTTGAAAATATTTACCCTAAAGGTCAAATTTCCACCATCATTATTCAAAACTTTGCATATCATGTGAGTTTGTCTTGTGAGTCAGTTATTGGTCCTAAAAAGTCCTTGAAATAATCCATGATTAACAGACCTTTTTAAGTCATTCACTTTGGTTTTCAGAGGATTTTTTAAGAAAAGCATTATGGAGGATTATTTGGGTCTAAAAAGGGGTATTTTCATAAATTTCAAGGGGTTCTTTTCCTTCTAAAAATGTCCTTCTTCAAAAGGTCCCTGAGGGTCATCTAAAATAAGTTTGAAGGAAATAATTCTTTTGGGAAAGTCCTTTTCAATAAATCCAAAGACAAGAATTCCTTCAGACAAATTGTTTGAAGGAGGGTGTCAAACAAAAAAGCCAAAGGAAGGGACTTAACAACTTTTTTTAAGGTCCATTTCAACTTTTCTGAAAGGCGAGACAACTTTTATGAAAGATGCTTAAAATAATCTCGACTGTTTCAATTTTTTCGAAGGGTCAATGAGTTTATTTTTTTTAGAAAAGCTCATTTCAAGATTGCGGAAGGGTTATTTTTGGTAAAGAGGGACACTTTAAATTTTTCCAAAAGAGACCATTCCAAATTGTTGAAGGATACCTTCCCCTTAGGAAAAGGATTTTTCAAAGACATTGAACAGTTCTAATTCTTCTGAAGAGTTCTTTTTCCTTTAGAAAAGACCTTTACAACTTTTTCGAAGGGTAAGTGGACCATAGTAATTTTTTTGAAGGGTGAGAGACCATTTCAAAATTTCTGAGAGGTCTATTTTCAGAATTCTGAAAGGTTCATTTCAAAAATTTTGAAGGGCATTTTCATGAAGCTGAAAGGTCACTTAATTTTTTTGAAGGGTAATTTATTTTGGGAAAGTGACAATAAAAAAGTTTGAAGGGCACATTCCAATAATCCAAGAGGTCCATTTTAAAAACCTGAAGACCAAAAAAAAATTAAAGGCCAAAAATCTGAGATAATTCCTTCGGGGAAATTGTTTGAAGGAAAAGTCAGAAAGAAAAGTGCATAAGGAAATTAGTCTCAAACAAATTATCCACAAAAAATAGATATGAAATTGTCTGAGAGGAAAGTACATGGGAATAGATAGAAAAAAAGGGTCTAAATACAAAGAACCTAAATAATAAGCCCATAATAATTAGCTAAAACAAATAAGGGTAAAGGAAATATAAGGTCAACTAGTGCAAATCTGAAGGACACAAGCACATTCAACTAGTGGAATTTCAATAGCCAATCAACAAAGGACAATGAGGAATTTCCCTTTTGACTTAGACCAATGAATTTTTAAAAATACATGTAGAACATGAAAAGTGGCACAAGTAGGATTAGATGAATCTAGGTGGAGAATGAACATGAAAAGTGGCCCAATAAAGATTAGATGAGTCTAGATGGAGCATGAACATGCAAAAAACAAAGACATGCAGTTTCCTTCAAGCACGACTCTCTCATTTCCAAAAAAAGAGACTTAAATGCATGAAGGGCTCAAGGAGTTTAGCATTGGAATATGCTAACAAGGAGTTTAATCAAGAGGCATAGTCCTTTGAAGATTGTGGTGTGGATTTTCATGCAAGATAGTTTGAATTTTTAAAGTTAGGCCCACCATCATTTTCAATGCCAAAGAGCTTTTCATGTAGGATAGAAGACAAAAATATATGATCATAAGGCTTAGTTATATTTTGATAGATAAAATTGGACTTGTGAGATGTGGGAGTTTATCTCCTCTTTTATGTTCAACACCAACCTCTTAAATTTTGTGTGTTTTTTTAATATAAGTTGGATTTTCTAGCCATTTTAAAGATATAAATCCCTCTTTTGGCAAGATCAGACTCTGCCAAAACTTGAGATTTGTAACCTTTTTAGATAAATAGAAGGATTGTTTTTAGATTATATAATGTTGTCATAGTGTATTTATATTAGTGATTTGCATATGTGATAGAATTTTCTTCCTTGTCAAGTCCTAATTCTTACCTAGTTACTAGTTGATTACATTATGTAGGTCATGTTCTATGTTTGATGTCTTTGGGCTAAAGTTACAACAAATATAAGTGGCTAGTTAGTGCCTTAAATTAGGTCTATTCCCTCATTTCCCTCAATATTTGATCACCAGATATAACCTTTTCATGAAATACTGATGTATAGGAGTCAATTGGAATTGAAAGTTCAATATTTTTCTTATCTAATCAATGTTTTTAGGAGCTCAAATTGAATGGATGAGCCAAAATTTAGGTGTATCACCATCATTAGATGAGATTTTTCCTTTAGTTTTCTTTCTTCCCTTTTCTTGACAGTTTTTAGCATAGAGTAGATATCTTAATTAATACACCAAAGGGAGCTAGCCCTTAGAATCTAGAGATTTAATCTGCTGATAAGGCCACCCATAACCTAGGATTATTTCCATGTTTCAATAGACTATGAAGTCCTAAAACTACCTTCACAATGGTGTGAGTCTGATTGACAGTAGTGTTCTTTATGAAGTATTTGGTGATTCCAAGCTCAAGAAATTACTTCTAATAGTCCAGACATAGTTTCCATGTAAGTCTATTTTTATTACATTATCATGAATGAGTTTTGATGGTTGTATATGAAGATAATTCTTATGATATGTTTCATTATCAGCCATATTATGAATCATACCAGCCTTGTGTCCAAGAAAGAATGGGTGAGATAGAGCTCAAAATACTAGCATATGCAAGAAAAGTTTGTTCAAGATTTCCATACGAGGAAGTGAATGTTTTTTTTTCAAAATGTTCCTAATGATCTAGAAAAGATAAATGAGTTATGTATTTTTGTATTGGAGAATATTGAGTTCTGGAGAGGTAGCAAATTAAGTTGAACTAGTTTTCTCAAGAGGGTTCTTATCTTCCTTATTCTCATGAAATTATTAGCCATGCTCAGTGTGTGCCAATAGAGCTTCTTAGTTGGAGTCAAGAGAAAAATCATATGCCTATTGAAGAGCCTATTCAAGAGACTAAATCTTATTTTAGTTCCCTTTCTTCACAAATCATCCCTCAAGTTCATTTTTCCCATGAAGACAAGGAGGTTTCAAACTTTGATGAGGTAATGGCCAAGTGGAAGGAACAAAATGTAGAAGTTTTTAAGAGTTTCTCTTTCCCTCCTCTAAAAAATTCCCTAAATGATTCCATTACCCTCCAAGCCCTAAAATATGATCATGATCAACCTCCCATGCTTCATTTATCCTCTCAAATAAATGAATTTTATCACCCTCCCACCATCTCCCTTATTCAAGAAGAGCCTATTCTCTAGAGGATTAAGAAAGGGGTTGGAGCTACAAGTCAAGTTCTTGTAGAGTGTGAAGAGGATGCTTCAAGTGTGTATGAGGAAGAGTTTCTTGTGAATACTTCACTTGAGGTTGTAGTTGAGAATGAGAAGGTTGATCTTGATGTGAAGGAATTCCAAGAGGAGTTGTTACAAATTGAAGTCATAAATGAGTTAGAGATATCTCCTAATGGGAAGGATTGATATAAATTTAAAGCTTATCCTATTTATATTGATTAAAATGAGGAACAAAAATATGATTGGAAGTTGTACCTTGAATCTCTACAAGATATTGAAGAGATCTATAGGGATATGTTCCCTATTGAAGAACATGTTTATGAGAAATTTTATCAAGAATCACCTATTCAAGATCATAATATAGATTAGGTTGCCTATTCAAAGCTCTTTCAAGAGCAAGATGAACTTGCAATAGTATATAAGAAGGCTGAGGCCACTCAAGGACAATGTATAAATGAGATATCACTTGACAAAGTTGTAGATGACAAGTAGTATGAAAAAGATTCATAAGTACTAGATGAGTTTGTATTTGTTAGTGACTAGTTTACTATTGATGACTCATTTAAGGAGATGATAAGAAAGTTGGTGGGAAAGGAAAATGCTTCATCAAAGGTTATGATTAATAAACATCCTGCCTTACAACTTGTACCATCTCTTGGAGTGAGCAAGTTTATGAATTTCCCTTTTCATCCAGGTGGATCATGCTTTGTCATGGTTATTTATTTAGTTTGTTTTCATCTAAGTGTTGTTTAAACACATTAGTTTAATTCTATTTTGTCCCAAATAAGTTCTTGTTTACACATTTGCTTTGTTTAGTTAGTTTTCTTGTTCTGTGTGTTTCCCTTCTTATTTTGGAGGATGAAGGTTGTCTTTTCCAATTCAAAAGAGAACTTGCAGTCATGGCCTAGATTTTCCATTATTTTAAGAGTTCAAATATCATGTATATGGTCTGGGTTCTTAAGCATAACAAGCATGATTCCTAGTTGAGTCACCAAAATGTTGACAATTTTGACCCTACATGTCAAATTACCACCCTCGTTATTTAAAACTTTGCATATTATTCTAGTTTATCTTGTGAGTTAGTTATTGGTCCTGAAAAGTGTTTGAAGTAATCCATGATTAACAGGCCTTTTAAAGGAAATCACTTTATTTTTTAGATTTTTTTTTTAGAAAAGCATTATGAAGGCTTATTTGGGTCTAAAAAGGGGCATTTTCATAAAGTTCAAGGGGTTCTTTTCCTTCTGAAAATGTCCTTCTTCAAAAGTGTCCTAAGGGTTATCTACAATAAGTTCAAAGGAAACAATTATTTTGGGAAAGTCATTTTTAATAAATATGAAGACAAGAATTCCTTTGAAAAAATTGTCTAAAGGAGGGTGTCAAACAAAAAAGCTGAAGGAAGGGACTTAACAAATTTTCCAAAGGTCCATTTCAAGTATTTTGAAAGGTGAGACAACTTTTCTGAAAGATGCTTAATAAAAGCCCAAGGACCATTTCAATTTTTTTGAAAGGTCGAAGGGTTCAATTTTTTTATAAAATTTCATTTCAATATTTCCAAAGGGTTATTTTCAACAAATAGGGACACTTTTAATTTTTCCAAAAGGGACCATTTCAAATTGCCGAAGGGTACCTTCCCTTGAGGAAAAGGCATTTTCAAAGATAATGGATCATTCCAATTCTTCTGAAGGGATTTTTTTCCTTCAAAAAAGTCCTTTATAACTTTTCTAAAGGGTAAGTGGACCGTTACAATTTTTTTGAAGGGTGAGAGAAAATTTCAAAATTGCTGAGAGGTCCATTTTCAGAATTTTCAAAGGTTCATTTCCAAAAGTCTGAAGGGAATTTTCATGAAGCCAAAGGGTCACTTAATTTTTTTGAAGGGTCTTTAATTTTAGGAAAGTGACAATAAAAAAGTTTAAAGGGCACATTCCAATAATCCAAGAGGTCCATTTCAAAAACCCAAAGACTAAAACAAAATTTGAAGGCCAAAAATCTGAGACAATTCCTTCAGGGAAATTGTTCAAAGGAAAAGTCATAAAGAAAAGTGCATAAAGAAATTAGTCTCAAAAAAATTATCCACAAGAAATAGAAAATAAATTATCTAAGAGGAAAGTCCATAGATATAGATAGAAATAGAGGGTCTGAATACAAAGAACCTGAATAATAAGCCCACAGTAATCGACCAAAGCAAAGAAGGGTAAAGGAAATATAAGGTTACCCAGTGCAAATCTAAAGGACCAATTTTATAGGGATAGGTGGCATTAACACATTGAAATAGTGGGATTTCAATAGCCAATCAGTAGAGGACAATGAGGACTTTCCCTTTTGACTCAGACTAATGCATTTTATAGAATACATGCAAAACATGCACAGTGGCCCAAGCAAGATTAGATGCATCTAGGTGGAACATGAACATGCAAATTGGCCAAAGTAGGATTAGATGCATCTAGGAGGAGAAAAAACATGCAAAAAACAAAGACATGCAACTGACTTCAAGCATGGCTCTCTCAATCCCAAAAATGGAGACTCAAATGCATGAAGGGATCAAGGAGTTTAACATTGGAATAAGATAACAAGGTGTTTAATCTAAGTTTCTACATCATGTATTTGTTATTCCCTTGGAGTTTCCATGTACCTCTCACTCATCAAGGTCATTTTCCATGCAAGCAAAGGCTATCTATTGTTGATTGGTCAATGCTTCAATTGACGGTTTGTTGAAGTCATGCTTATTTCTTAGTAATCTCATGCATTTAATGATCAAACTCAGCTTCAAGTTCAATCATGAGGCATATTACTTTAAAGATTGTGGTATGGATTTTCATGCAAGATAGTTTGAATTTTCATAATTGGGCCCATCATCCTTTTCAACACCAAAGAGCTTTTCATGCAAGATGGAAGACAAAAATATATGATTAGAAGGCTTAGTTATCTTTTGATAACTAAAATTAGACTTGTGAGATGTGGGAGTTGATCTCCTCTTCTATGTTCAGTGCCAATCTCTTGGCTTTTATGTGTTTTTTCTATATAAGTTGGATTTTCTAGCCATTTTAAAGATATCAATCCCTCTTTTGGCAAGATTAGACTCTACCAAAATTTGAGTTTTGTAGCCTTTTCAGATAAATATGACTATTTTCAGATTCTAGAATGTTAGTGTAGTGTATTTATATCAATGATTTACATATGTGATTGAATTTTCTTCCATGTCAAGTCCTGATTCTTACCTAATTACTAGTTGATTAAATTATTTAGGTCATGTTCTATGTTTGATGTCTTTTGGCTAAAGTTATAACAAATATAAGTGGCTAGTTAGTGCCTTGAATCAAGGTTATTCCCTCATTTCCATAAAGATTTGATCACTAGATAGAACCTTTTCATGAAATACTGATGCATAAGAGTCAATTGGAATTGAAAGTTTAGTCTTTTTCTTGTCTAATCAGTATTTTTAGGAGCTCAAATTAAGTGGATGAACCAAAATTTAGGTATATCACCATCACTAGATAGGATTTTCCCTTCAGTTTTCTTTCTTCCCTTTTCTTGATAGTTTATAACATACAGTAGAGATCCTAATTGATATACCAAAGGGAGCTAGCCCTTAGAATCTAGATATTTAATTTAATGATTAGGTCACCCATAGCATAGGTTTGTTTCTATGTTTTAACATACTATGAGGGCCTAAAACTACCTTCATAAGGGTCTAAGTCTGATTAATAACATGTCCCATGGTTTAATGAGAGGATAACAATTGGAAATATCTTAGTAGATAAGACAAAGATCTAATGGTGAGCAAGCAATCTATGGTGTCAGTGGGTCCCAAATATCTAATGGAGAACATTTGATCATGCATCAAATATCAATAGTGAGCATTGAGTCAAAAGGTTAGCATGAATGAGCTCCTACCAAGGGGTAAGATCGCAAGTGTCTTATCAGATGGATCAATGGTACACATCAAATTATAGGCCAATGGGCCAAATTATATCTAAATTTTTTTATTTAATCATATTGAGTAGATCCATGATGAGTAAGAGTCAAAAATTAAATGGATCTTGAAGGCTAATGAGAATCTATGAAGTGTCACAAGCATGTTAAACTAGAAGAAGATCAATGGTACACATTCATTAATATAGATTCATATCAATGGTGTGAGCAAGGTTAATAAGTTAGAGGATCTTGAGGAAGATTGAGAGACTTCCAAGTGTCATGAACATGTTAAGTTACTAGGTAAATCAATGGCTCATGTGCATTCTATGTAAATCAAATTGATGGGTAAGATTGGAAGTCAAAATCTAAGGGGATTTAATATAGAGTTCAAACTAGAGTAGGTGTTTCAAAGAGATATGTCACCATTAGAGTTTAGATGAGCACTACTAAGTAATGAGATGCATTCATACAATCAAGATGAAGCTCCATCACCATTAAAGTTCAATATGAAGCTCTGGTTTGAAAATTTAGAATATATAAGGTCTATTCTCTAGAATTATAGTATGGTTTATCAATTGTTTTCACCATTTATTAAATAATATTCTTTCATATAATAGGTTCTTGGCTTCTATAAATTTTTAGAGGAAAAATAGGTCTTCTAGGCCTAATAGGGATCAAAGATGGGCAACTAATTGTTGCAATAAGATCAAGCAATCATAGGTTTTCATCAATATTCTTGACATATGAAAACCAATAAATGGATTGGTTTTCATCTATCATGGACCAATGATCATGTTTCAAAGTAGGGGTAAATTATGTGATTATTATAGATAAGTATCTCATATTTTGATATGGTCACATTTTTGACAAATAAGTACCTATGGCTACCTAGATTAGATATGGCATGGTTCTATCAGTTCCAAGATATGAAAAGTTTCTCCTCATTAGTAGATCAGGTAGAAAATGTCATAGAGTCCCAATAAGGAGACCTGGTGGTTAGATAAGGATAATGGAGAATTTAATTCTTTTACAAAGCTTTTAAAATTTGGTTCCTTCTTAACAAGATCATGAATCAACATCATTAAATTAATGTTAATCCATCACAACTCCCTTTCTCCTCCCTTTTTTCTATATATGTCCCATTTTATTCCACATTGTGGCTCTCTCTAGAAATTTTTAGAAAATAAATCTCTAATATTTTTAGAGAAAAGATTATTATGCCTTTGGCTTGTTCATTCTATGCTAATATTTATACTGTAACACCTATTTGATGTAATAAAGACTAAATTACTTCTTTTTTACAAGTTGAATTAAAGTTTTTTCTATGAATATATGTGTTGTGGTTAAGTGAACATATGATTTCCTTGCCTCTACCTAATTTTCCTCACCTTCATGAAGTGATTTTTAGTTCTCATAGGTCATTCTAAGTACAATATATAGTTTTTTGATTAGTTTGGAAGTGGACAACTACCCTTCAATACTAATTTGATAGCTAATCAATGTCTTTTTGTGAAATAATTATGCAAGGACTGATTTTATTTAGTCTTGAATGAATCTTATAGTGTGTCTTGTGTAAAGTGTAAGTGTTCAAATTAATGGTGTATCACCTCATTTTACATGCTTTCATAGATTATTGTTAATATTTCTCCCCTTTTCTAAGAAAGTGTTAATTTAGGTCTAGTTTAGGTGATACATCCATAAGGAAGCCAACCTTCTATAGAGATCTAACACAAGATTAGGTAACCTATAGCCTAGGGTCATTCCTATGTTAGACTATATTTGATTAGGAGGACTTGAATAATCCCCTTGCTCAGCTAGGGTGAAATTTAAGACACCAACAAGAAACATAAGAGATAATCAAAGAATGACTCATGTCACTATCTAACATCCCATCTCCCCCTTGAGGATATAACAACAAAGTGTTGAGCTATTTTTAGGTCTCAACTATTAACATTAAGACTAGTCAAGAAGTGAAAAATAGTAAAAATTAAGAGTTCCCAATAAATTTTAAGGATGAGGTGGTCACACACCTACCCCACTCCAGACATTGATGAAGTGGGGAACTAGACCTAGATTATACAATTTAAAAATGTTACATCACCTTTACTAGATATGGTAAATGGCATGCAATCATAAACTCCAAATTTAACTTCTAATTGGGAAATCAAGATGAGGAATAAACAACCCACTCAAGTTTGAATCCATAATGGAGCCACCAAATACCATTAATGGAGGGGGATGAATATGAATTTATACAAGTGTCCCAAGAAAATCTCATTAGTCATTATATATTTGAGCTAATAAATTCAGCCTCCTTGATTTTTTCTCCCACATGATGCTTCCTCTACCTTCTCTTTTGGCCTAATATTTTCACCAAACTTCATCCCACAACAATGGATATTTCCTCTTTGAACCGTAAAGCTAAGCTTGAGTATAGGGATACTTTGTTCCTAGATTGTTTACATCAATTTAAGCATTATAATGATGTATTCAAGGCCATTGACATGGTTCCCAAAGAGTCAATTATCAATAATGATGATGAATTTGAGTTTGAATATGCCTTGTGAGCATACCATAAGTGTGACCTATACCAAGCCATGATCAAGCCCAAAGTCCTCCTTTACACTGACTTGTTTGGCAAGCTACTCCTCACTAATAGGTTGGTGTAGGGTGGCATTCAAGATTGGGTCTACTTGACTGACTCCTAGCACCAAATTTCCAACATCTTAGGCATGGCATACAAAGCTTATTATAGTCCCCCAGACCCCATTTTTTCATATGACTTAGTAGTGGTGAAGACATAGATTGACACTTTCCAAATCTATGATGCCCTCTAATACTAGGTTCATAACCTGGAAGATAAATGGGTTAATAAATAAAATGTCAATGTGTACACAGTTTCCACCTTAAATAAAGGGGACTAGATTTGCATGATTCTATTAAAATAGTTGTTTGGGGCCCTGAATTACCTTCACATTTATAAACAGTGGGTGCTCCTACTTCATATTATCCTAGATGGATCTCAAGTCCCCAACCTAGGAAGTGTGGACAATTTCAATATAGTCAGATCCATAATAGATACAAAAGTAAGGGGGAGTTTTTACATGATGAGTTATATGATATATTTGGTCTATAGGGAATTCACTTTAAGCCCTCTACCTTTCCTAAATGGGTTCCCAATGGCCCTATGGTCCATGTAGTTTTCTACAAACTATATGGCCACCAATATAGAAACAACATCTAGGACAGTTGTGAATGCTTATACCTAGTGGTATATAATGAAATTAATGAGGTACTTATGCCTTACCTATCATGATAAATCATAGATTCATTGGATCTTATAGTAGAATACTAATATATTTATGAAGACACATTCATCTAGGTCACTGTCATCCTTAAAGATCCCCTCCACTTACCATATCACATCCCAAATCATCTTGCATAGGTTGAAATTGCCTATCAATTAATGGAAGATATTTTTAGATGCTATATTAGTCACAAATAGAATTCCTACCCACCTCTCCCAATCATCATTAGGTATCATGTGTACTACTCTTTCCTTCCCTTGAAAAAGATGGTAGTTGGTTAGGACTCTTTAGAATTGGGAAGAGTTGAGCCTTACGATCAAGACCTGAAGGGAATAATCCAAGCCTATTTTAAGAATTAATTGACTTGCTTTAACCTCAATTTATGACACTAGTTGATAGTTGATGATGAGTTATATCTAAACACTATGGATGACTAGGAGGTACTCATAAGGATTGAATCTCATAGGAAGGAGAAGGGTAAGCAGTTTTAAGTCCTGGGCCCTCATGGACCCCATTTATATTTTATTAGTCTTCATAGGATGTCACATAACTACCTTATAATTTATATAAGAATAATCTAATTGATCCTACCACCTTCTCCCTCATGATCGATGACTACCCCTATTGTGGCTCTACCACCCCTCTGATAACTCAAGCACCTATGCCCTAGCCAAGTTAAAATTGGGTGACTTGATGGTAAGTAACCCAAGCACAATTAGCTCCATAGTAGGAATCTTTAACCCAATCCACCTAGGATCTAAGGTTTGACATCAATAATAGCCTAGAAATGAGATTGAAGTAAGATCCATAATAAGCACTAGTACAATTTCCTCCCCTCACTCTTTCCTCTTTCTAGTTATCTTCCTACAACACAATACCTTTTCTAAATTCCACCATTTATGCTCTTCACACTAAAATACATTACCTCTACCATTCTTGGCTTTATGGCTTCTTCATTTCCATCTACCCCTTTCATTCCAAAACTAAGAACTTTCCTAGTGCCCCTGCTAGCTATGCCTCAAATGTAAGTGCCTATGAAGGCCCCATATTTGTTGGCCACCCTAGTTATTTTAGGAGTGAGTGTACCCATTTGAATGTATCCAATGATTTGGGACATACCTATAAATTATATTATAATGCAACAACTCTCACAGTAGGCCCTTGTAGCCCTCATACATTAGTTCCTTTCATAATAATATCTAGAATCAACCTAGGTAAACGGATGATGAAGAAGAAAAAGGTAGTTCATGCCTGACCCATCATACATATATTGGCTACTTTAATTCCACCTCCCCCACTAATCTCTTTTTCTCCTATGACACTTGCGCCATTAGATACTTTCATAGCTCCCCAACCCCATTTTCATCACCTTGACTACCTAGGGATTCAACTTTAATCAACCAATCTCATCCCTTCTGATAAACATCCCCTTTTTAGGGTTCATCACCCCTCAAGTGGGCATGACCTAGAGTCAATGGTGGGCATAAATGTTCTTATGGGCCTCACCATTCATTTTACCCCTTTGCCCCCATGCCTCATCTTCCTCCATTATTTTCATCCTTCACTCCTTCCACTTCTTCCATTTTTCCTCTACCTCATCTTGCACCTACCATTACCATCTATGATACCCCACCAATACCTCCTAAGATCCAAGGGATGGTCTTAGAAATGATGATTCAAGTCACCTAAGAGGTACAATGGGATTTTGACCACACTATGGGGAGCATGCGAATAATCCTCACCTAGAATTTCATTCAAGAGGGAAACCCTATGGTTTGGTAGACCCAACAAGACTTATTATGTCTCACCAAGGTGAGGACTCCCAAAGGAGAAGAGAAAATGTTAGAAGAGCCACTCTTACTTCTCTAGGTGATGCATAATATGTCATATAAGCTTCTTGAGGACATGCAAATATAGGTTATATCTCTCAAGGCATAGATCAAGATATATTTCCCTCCCAAATTAATTGGGAACATCAAATACATCCTCTTATAATTTTTTTCCATTTTGGGGAAGGTGGTAGGGATGATGGAGGATACTCTGATGCTTGTCAAGCAAACCCAAGACTATCTAAAAAGGGTCACTATAATTTATGGGAATTATTAGAAGTTGATAATTGTGATTAATAAAGGCATGTTCTTAGAGCTCAAATTGATGCCAATTTTAGATTTGGGCTTCTATTAAACCTACACTAGGACTAGGAAGACTGTAATGGAGGAGTGGCTTGCCTTATCCCAAATAATCATGGGACCCCTAGAAGATGGAAAAGAGAAGATATTGGCTTATTTCAAAAAAGTCAATATATCAATGTTTTTCTACTTTGATGCCACTCTACTAAATAGATAAAGTTTAGGGTCTACTTGGGTCACTTCGACCAGGTCATTAGTGAAAAAGTAGTGTTGATGACGAAAATTATGCTTGATTCTAATCAATCAACAATGGGAAGTTTCAAGTTGTGGGACATTACGGCTTGAAACAACCTCCAAATTTTAGAGAAGCTAGTCTCTTCTTTTGTATCAAGTGTTTGGGGGAAAAGGGATAGGAAATTAAATAGAAACACAAATGCAAGAATTGAAACCTAACTATGGAAATGCACCTGAGTGTAATCCTAATCCTAACCTGAGCACAGTGAAA
The DNA here is from genome assembly GCA_037957365.1 of Torreya grandis. NCBI lineage: Eukaryota > Viridiplantae > Streptophyta > Pinopsida > Cupressales > Taxaceae > Torreya > Torreya grandis. The sequence continues at coordinate 2,320,364 of JARHVA010002466.1, read as the reverse complement.
CTATAAATAGGATTCAATTACATTTAAGAGCAGACAAGTGCATGATCAATGTAAAATATTGAAATAATATAAATAGAGGCTCACAATAGAGGCTCCTTTCACTAAGACATAGGAAACATCAACAAAGGCATAGTGTTCAATCTTCTTATAAGAATCTTCCAATCACATAAGAGGCACAGAAATCGTGTATAGATATGTAAACCTTCCAACTCAAGAAAATGAGACAAAATCAAATGACATTCCTAATCACAACTCTAAAAAATCTATAGTATAGACTACCTTTAAAAATGACATAGAAAATATCAACCAAGGCATAGATTTCAATCTTCTCAATTCATTTAGCCACATAAAAGGCATAGAAACATGCACAATTACATCAACTTTACAATTCAAGAAAATGAGATAAAAGCAAATGATATTACTGGCCAAAAACTCTAGCAAGTCTCAAACTATAGAATCAACCCCCTTCTTTTGCACACTGATCCTCTTATTTTATAGCCTTGGATGTCTCCTTCCATCGCTCCTTTTCCCGCACAATTCTACTCTGCTCTTAACTCATAGGGGACAAAATAGATAGCACTTTCAATGCCTTGGATGCATCCTAGTCTTATCAAGAACTGCCCTAATTGCGGCATGGCAATTCATGTCTAGTACCTCCATTTGCACCTAAATTTATCATTCCATCACCTATTTGGCTGCTCAACTATCTACTCTACCTCCGCTTATAGGGGACAAACAGACAGCCCTTTAATGCTTGCAAGCCCCAAAAATCTACCCAGTGCACTGTTCTATCTACCAGGAATAACTTTCATCGAGTTTTCCTCCATCTTTGCTATAATAGATAGATGGACACTTTATTCTATTGAAATAGAAGAGGACACTTAGTCAATCCATGAAAATTATCTTTATGGTCTAGAAGGCACTAGAGAATGACACTTGGCACCTTCCACCTGATTTATCGAAGACACTCAGCATTTTTTGCTTTCTCTATATTCTTCTCAAGAACGCTCCACCTTCAACACCTATCACAATCTACATCTTTGATACTTAGTAGTTTTAACAAAATAAAAATCACCACGTTCCTTTCCTGAGCAATTTTTTAGGAAGGGATGGATGCACGTGGTAGTCTTTGCATGTTGACACTTGACACTTCCACAGTCCTTTGAAATAACCTCTAGGACCCACCACAATCTTTATTTGATAATGAGACTCAAAGATGGTCTCTTAGAAGTTGACACATGGTGACCTCCATTACTATTGGGAAGATACGTGGCATCTTCCACTTTTTTAGGGGATGGAGTAAGAATGGGCACAGAGAGTGGCGCTTGGCAGCTTCTACTGCACTTTGACACTTAGGCAAAAATGAACCTGCCCTCTGTGCCAAAATTCTACCACTACAGCCAAGGGATGCAGGAACCAAAATTGCAGTGCTTGACTAAAAAATTTAAATATGATGTAGAGTAAAAAAATACTTTATAGTTACTGGTGACCCCCAAGACTTTTGAGCCTGCTCAAAAAGAACCTGACTCTCTCTCTAGCCTCCTGCTCTATCCTGCGTGTCAACAATTGGCTTATTTCTAGGCTAGATGCAAGGGAGGGATGCCACTCATCCCAGAGTTCTTCCCATCTTTCATCTGAATCTATGCCTCTAAAAGCATGGGTGGTTTGGGAAATTTCCTGCCTATATTTCCAATAGGCCTTAATCTTCTCTGCATCCCAACCTTTGTTTTTCAATGTCCTTCTCAAAATAGAAGTCATCCTGACTTTGGGATCATAATACCTCTATTTATCATAGAAGGTTTCCCATGGCCTATTCTATGGCAGGGGCAAATCTGTTAGTTCAACACAGAGACCAGGAGCATCTTTTGCAGGGTTTTTCCTAGTCTCCCAAAAAGGGTGGCCTTCATGTGCAAGATTGTGCATGGAGCAAGTTCGCACATAATTCAATCAAATCAGGGCATGGGTGCATAGCTAGGATAATGAACTGAGCCAGTTTTGAGGTCCATATCTTCATTTCAAATGTCTCATATTGCCTTGATCTAGCTCTTTGAAGACACCTTTGTTGTGCCCCTTCTCTAAGGTTCTTTCTACTGGCTCTTTGCAAGATTGGGTCCATGATTCCATCTGCATAATCCTTTACCTTTGATGGGTCACTAGCTTCACTGAATCCTAGGATTTTGGTTCTCAGATAGATTCTTGGTAGTTGTGCAAGAGCTACAGTGTATGATTTACTAGCCAGTAACCTATCGAGATATCTAGGTGTCCCTGTTCCTTGTTATGAGGATGATGTTCCTGCCATCTCTATATCCCTTATATAATACCTAGTATATGAGCCTTGTGCAAGATAGAAACACGCTTGTTGAAGCAAACATTACTAGGTGCTAATAATTGTAATGAGCAAGATATTTTCATAGGTACATGAATATTTGAGAGTTTGTAAACTTTGAAACTTGCTAAGGGATATTTATGGGCCTATCAAGTCCCAAATAGCATTAAATTTAGATGATCATTAGAAAATCCTACTCAATCTTTGGGAAACAGTGAGGTGGACATGTTATACAAGTTGCGGCACAAGGTACCTTAGAGATCTCAAAATATTTCGAGAAGCATTTAATGCAATAAAATTTAAAAAATAAAAACTTTTAAGATGCCAACATTTGCATTTAAAACACATATTTTAAAATAAAAGTGGGAAAACAACAATGGAAAACAAAATAATGTGGGAATGGGAAAATACCTAACTATATTAATTCAACATCCTTATTTCCCTTAGGGATTAAAAAAAAAATTCCTAATGTCTTCTTTATGACAAGCCAACTTACGTTGCCATATAAGTGATTGAAATGGGTATATCTTTGGTGAAATGTCCTCTACACTAGCCACACAGATCTGCCTACATTTGAGTGAGTCTAAGTTGAATATGGTTTCAACATCCATAATCTCTTCTTATCCTTGAAATCCCATCGAATACTAGTTGTTCATGCTATTGTGTGTCATCAAGAAATCGATGGCAATTGGTTCTCCACTTTGTGCCTTTTGATATCCATCATCTTTTGGATTATCTCCTTCTACCTTATTTTCAGGTTCCACTGCATCATCATGCTCCTTGATGACTTCTACCTCTTGAAAGGACAAATCTAAAAGTTGGCATCCCCTCTGCATACTCGGTTAAGTTTCAAAGTTATCTTCTCCATATCTGGCTAGTTCATAGCCTTCTTAAAGGATAGTGTCACCTGTCTCAATGAATTGATCAAGGGAGTGTCCATGCTCCTTCATATCCTCTTGTAAAGTGAGAAAAAATTCAAAAATGGTCTCTTCCTCATCAGACGTTAAGACAAAAACTTGTGACTTGTCCTCTTGTTCATTGAAGGGTGCTCTTATGGTGATTTCCTGCTCTTCTGCACTCATGAAATCTTCTTGACTAGCCATGAATTGAGCGCACTCCTCTGAATACTGATCTTCTTCCTTAAAAATATATTCTTCTTTAAAAAAGGATAAAGAAGAAGGTTGTGATGAAAAACAAGAATATTCTTGAGGAATGGTGGGAGGGACTTGAGGGGAAAGTGAAGGTTCAGAGTCCTCCTCCTTTGCTGCAGACATAGGCTCAACATTATTGGGGAAATAATCTTGATAGGTATAACCTGGCTCATGAACAGGGGTGGCGTATGTTTGATATGGAATTTGTGGTGTTGGATATGTAGGTTGACAAATTTGGTAAGGCTGTCTCTCATGAATGCTCAACTTCTCTTTTAGAAATGCAATCAATCCACACACATCTAACATCTCATATGTAAGCCCTTGCCAATTTGCTCTTTCAGTGGGATCCCATTCACTTTTAATCAGATCTACCGCATCCCTTTTTTGATGGATGACATGATTAAGGATTTCTTGGCCATATCCCTTTCTATTGTCAAGCTCCAATACATACCTTTTAAATCCTAGTAATGTTTTTTTGAAGGTGAAAATAAGATTAGGTTGAGCATGGGATGTGACATATTGGGGAGACTAGGCATAAGACTGGTATAGCTCATGACCATCTACATCCATGTTACTTGACATGATTCTAGGAGAAGCTTGTTCTTGATTAAAAATATATGAAGGAGAATAATACCCATAACTATGAGTAACATAATTATACATACCAAAAGGTGATTTCTTGATGATACTAGGACTGCTTGATCGATTGATTTGACTCAGAGTTATTGTTGGTGTTGATAAAAACCTATAAAGTCTAATTGGCTGAAGAACACACCAAAATTATTCAACTCCTTGAAAGATTGGTCCCACCAGGCATGCCAAAAACTGTTGATGATGAAAATTGTGCTTGATTCTAATCAATCAACAATGGGAAGTTTCAAGCTATGGGACATTACGGCTTGAAACAACCTCTAGATTTTAGAGAAGCTGGTCTCTTCTTTTGTTTCAATTGTTTGGGGGAAAAGTGATAAGAAATTAAATAGAAATGCAAATGTAGGAATTGAAACCTAACTATGGTGATGCGCCTGAGTGTAATCCTAATCCTAACCTAAGCACAGTGAAACTACATATAGGATTTAATTACATTTAAGAGCAGACAAGTGCATGATCAATGTAAAAGATTGAAATAATAGAAATAGAGGCTCAAGATAGAGGCTTCTTTTGTTGAGACACAAGAAACATCAACAAAGGCATAGTGTTCAATCTTCTTATAAGAATCTTCCAATCACATAAGAGGCACAGAAATCACGTACAATTATGTAAACCTTCCAACTCAAGAAAATGAGACAAAAACAAATGACATTCCTAATCACAACTCCAAAAAATCTACAATATAGACTACCTTTGCAAATGACATAGATAATATCAACCAAGGCATATAGTTCAATCTTCTCAATTCATTTAGCCACATAAAAGGCACAGAAACATGCACAGTTACATCAACTTTACAATTCAAGAAAATGAGACAAAAGCAAATGATATTACTAGCCAAAAACTCTACCAAGTCTCAAACTATAGAATCCCCCCTTTCTTTTGCACACTGATCCTCTTCTTTTATAGCCTTGGATGTCTCCTTCCATCACTCCTTTTCCCACGCAATTCTACTCTGATCTTAACGCACAAGGGACAAAATAGATGGCACTTTCAATGCCTTAGATGCATCTTGGTCTTATCAAGAACTGCCCTAATTGTGGCATGGTGATTCATGTCTAGTACCTCCCTTCATGCCTAAATTTATTGTTCCATCACCTGTTTGGCCACTCAACTGTCTAGTCTACCTTCACCTATAGGGGACAAATAGATGGCCCTTTAATGCTTGCAAGCCCCAAAAATCTACCCGATGCACTATTTTATCTACCAAGAATAACTTTCATCAAGTTTCCCTCCATCTTTGTTGTAATAGATAGACGGACACTCTATTTTATTGAAACAAAATAGGACACTTAGTCAATCCATGAAAATTCTCTTTATGGTCTAGAAGGCACCAGAGAATGACACTTGGCACCTTCCACTTGATTTATCAAAGACACTCAGGATTTTTCGCTTTCTCTATATTCTTCTCAGGAACGCTCCATCTTCGACACTTGTCACAATCCACTTCTTTGATAATTAGCAATTTTAACAAAATAAAACTCACCACGTTCCTTTCTTGACCAATTTTTTAGGAGGGGATGGATGCACGTGGCAGTCTTTGCATGTTAACACTTGACGCTTCCACAGTCCTTTGAAATAACCTCTGGGACCCACCACAATGTTTATTTGAAAATGAGGCTCAAAGATGGTCTCTCCAAAGTTGACACGTGGTGACCTCCACTGCTCCTGGGAAGATACGGGGCATCTTCTAATTTTTTTGGGGATGGAAGAAGAATGGCTGTGGAGAGTGACACTTGGCAGCTTTTGTTGCACTTCGACACTTAGGCAAAAATAAACCCACCCTCTGCACCAAAATTATACCACTACGTCCAAGGGATGCAGTAACTAAAATTGCAATGCTTGACTAAAAAATTTAAATACGACGTAGAGTAAAAAAATACTCTATAGGTAGCTAAGGTAAACCAAGAGGGAGCTAAGGTAATTCTTGAGCTTCCAATAGTGAGTATAAGCTAAGTGTCATAGATATAGGTGTCAATGGAGGCTCCCTTATAGGTGTACCAAATAATCTCAACCTAGGTTAAGATGATCTTTAGATATCCCCTGACAAACCTCACCAAGTTTGATCAAGATTTTGACCTCATGGTAGATACACTAGAAGCTAGGGAGATGAATTCAAAGTAGTTGGGAGCTGGATCTTCCAAGCCACCTCCACCTATCAGTTGAGTGGTCCCCTACAGATCTTTTTGGGGTGCGATTAAGGGAATTTTACTTTTTACTTGACTTATAGAGTTATAACCAACAAGAGTAGATATCATGGCCCAAGATGATAATCTCATAGTACTTGGAGGTGAATCCCATCCTTATCTATAAAAGTTCAATCATGTTATAATTTTAAGGTTGGCAATTTTTTGCTCAAAAGTGATATTGGAATAAATCCATGATTTCACCTAAAGTTTCCTTAACCTCCTTTTAAATTTTAAAGAGTTGACTGAGATTAATCTTTTGTAATAAAACTGGTTATATTAATGAATGCTATGTTAAGCTCTTCTAAGTGACACATGTTTTATTTATCAACACATATTTCAATCTAGTTTTAAGTGAATATTAGTTCCTAAATAATTATTATAATACTTTGTTATTTCATGAATGCAATTATTATAATATGCCTTCCTGTCATAAACTCTTTATGAATTCCTCTCATTTTTTCCACAATACTGATAATTAGTTTGCTAGCCTACAAGTTATTTTGTAAGTTTAGGTGTGGTTTACTATAGACTTATAGTATTACTATTTAGTGAGGATTTACAAATTAATTTTTTTTAAGATACTTCCCTAGACTCTTCCCATTATGTAACATTGGAATTAAATCCTTTGGTAAGACTCGACACATAGTGGTATAACTATGGTAAATGTTCTTAGCTCAATTGTTTAAGAATTAATTTAGCTTGGTTTTGGAAACTTTCTTTACTACCTTACCCTTCTCTCCTTTTGTGTTTATTTTAGAAATTGAACTATCTTTTCCCTTTTGTTTATAAATGTTAGAATAAATTACCTAAATACCAATAATATATTCAAATAATTCACTCATTAATTCTTAATTATCTGGATTGAACCACCAATGGTGACATTACATCTCTTAGAGATTATTCCACATAGGCTCCATTATGAAGCCAAATATCCATAGTCATGTCCTAGGTAGATTTCAAATTAGTCCTAAAACAAAGGACGAAAGTCCATCAATGTTCCCCACCATTATTTTTGAAAATTCCCAATCTCATGGGCATTTTTAGATAGGGATATTGGAATGAAAAAAAGATAGTGATAGAAGGAGGGCCTCTTTTATTTTAAGGATAATTACTAGTAGGAACCTAAACCTTAAAAGAGTATTTTATTGATTAAATCATGTTCCCCTCCTTTATGCTCTCTCCATTATTATGTGCTTCAAGCACACCTGATTGCATTAGATGAAAGGGAAGGCACCAAGAATTTATGTGTTAAATGATGAATTATTTTAAATCATACCCATTGGTAATAACATACTAACTATTACTTGTTTGTGAATCATCAAGGAGACTAGTTCACCTATCACCATATCTACATCCCATTATAGCTATTTTGGACCATTTCATGAACTATTACTTGTTTGTGAATCATCATGGACCCAATTTAGGAAAGTAATATACCCTAATGTCATGTACTAACAATTTTCCTATATTAAATAGGATCTTAATGAGCCTATTAGGAACTTCAATGTTATTTTTCAAAGATGTATATCCAAGTTACCATGCTCTACCAACCAAACCCCAAAATTATGCTCAAAATGTATAAGAATGCCTTAGACCTTTGGATGGATATGTTTCTAAGAAGATAGTTGGAAATAGTGGATCTACCCTTGGATTATGTAAGAACCATTAAGGTAGACATGAAACTAAACCCACAAGGTTAGATGATGTCTCCCATTCCTAATGTGTTACTATAGATGCCCGCATTGAGCCTCTTACCCAATGCTAATTAGAATACCCTAATGATTTAACCATTACCTATAACACATCAAATCCATCTAGGTCATACCACACTAAACCAACACTTGGATTTACTTAAGCTAGGTATCTATGAAAAAACCCCTTAGTTACAACACCAAGTAACATTGGTAGCAACTAAAAATACCTATAATATACCCTAGGAGTCCACAAATAATGAGTTGGATGCCATTCATTGAATGGTACAAAAACTCAAAAATTATTTCCTTAAACTAAAAAGGTAGATGAATAACTCTAATGTAGATATTTTGAGTAAAAACTTCATATATCAAAGATAAAATAGGAACTACAATCATCCTCATAATCCCTTGGAACCCTCACCTAATAGGTTGGCAAAAATTAATATCTTTAAGATAACTTTACATAGCTGCTACTAAGTGCATAACATGGAAGCCCATATTGACTGCATAGAGTTTTGTTGTGCCTTTGAGATTTTCTAAAAGGAAATGGATGAATACAAGGTGGTTCCCAATAACCCAAAATCATCTAGCACCGGTAAAGCCCTTAGCATTACCATATTACTGGAAACCATGGAATTAATAAGCTAGGAATAAAATGAGTCATAAGAGGGTATTAGTGAAGTGTAGGCATTTCAATAGTTACAAAGGATCAACTACACCTTTAAGAGTATGCAATCGTAACACCCCTTTAGTACCTCAACTCCCTTAAAAAATAGTGTAACCCTACTTGACTAGAGTGCTAAGAATGAACCATTACCTTTAAATCCTTACAAACCTATCTCTCATGTAAACCCCACATATTCAAAGTAAAGGAGGCTATAGTGATGGAAATGAAGGAGATCAAATCCAACATCACACTCCATAAAATTTCTCAGTCACAAAGCAATGTGATTTTATGTTAAATTCATTAACTAAGAAGCTAATTCAACCCATCCATACAAAATATAAAGTGGTCCATACTAATGTGATCATTCATAAGAATAATATGGAAGTACCTCCCTTCCTTTTGACCATCATACTATTTAGGAAAAACCTACATAATTACCTAGTATACTTAGGAGCTTTAGCTAATGTAATGTTAGTAGGCATTTGTAAAAATTTAGGGTTAGTCTTTATCAAGTTAGATAAGGTAGTGGTTCAACTTGAAAAGTCTGAGGTTAGATTGGTAAGAGATATTTTGAATGTCCACATACACCTAGAATTAGAACCTAAGATTCAACACTTCATAGACATCTAAGTAATAGATATTCTCGAGGCCTATAACATGTTCCTTAGTAGAGATTGGTATAAATACCTAAATGGGTATATGGCCATGTACCTCTGTCATATGAAGATATCATAGAGATGGGTAAATAATCAAATTAGGGTAGATAGAGAGCCTCACATGAAGCACATGATAAGTGATTACAATGCCAATAATGAAAAAGTTAACCTAACATCCTCAGACCTAGGAATTCATACATTAAGTATGAAACCATCTAAAGATAAAAATAAAAACCATCAAAACTTTTTAGGCCTATGTCCTTTCTATGTATATGGGACTCATTCTAAATAAGGTAGTGGGGCATGGTGTTTTGTTAATATATCCTCGAGGGAATAAGTACATACATCATATTAGTTCTATTTCCCATGCATAGATAATCTGGTAGAGTATGAAATGTTCATCCTAGAATTGAAATTTGCATTTAAAGACAAGGCAAGAAAATTTAGAGTCTTCAATGACTTTGAATTGGTAGTCAACTAGATTAGGAGTAAATTTTAATGCAAACTATCATAGCTTAGAAGGATAAGCATTGAGATTAGGACTTAATCAAAAAAATTAGTGCATTTAATGTCATCACCATCCCTAGGGAAGAGAACCAAGTTGTTGACTCACTCTCATCTAAAATAGTGAGCTTAACCCCCTAGATGACACAAAGTTGTAGGGTTTATCTTTAGAACTTATCCCTTGCCCCTCTTTCCTTAAAAATGTGATGAACTTTCAAGTCTTTGAAGATGACTAATAAATCATCCAATTTCTTAATATCATATGGGTATTTCAAACCTAGATCTTTGATGAGGTAGATATGAATAAAATTGATAATAAACTAGATAAGGATGATAATAGCATCTATATCAATGATTATTATCTCAAAACAAGTATTAGAGTGGGATGTGTTTTTTACCCAAGGGATGGTAAACCTTTATAAATTTACATGCAACACTAAGAGAAAATTTTATGTACATGATGAAAGTATATACTTTTGATATGACCATAGTTCATTTCTTATTTCATACTTGAATTTTAGAGATCTCAACAACATGAGTGTAAACTTTTCAATTCAACTAGTTTGTGCATTCCATTCTAGGTCTCCCAACTTCACTCACCCTTCTTCTTAGGACATGATTTTAGTGGTTGGGTTCAAGCAAGTACAAGAATCATAAAAGATTGGATATCATTTTAGTCATTTAAAAGGGAGACAATCATGCTATTCTAAAATAAAGGATAACTATTCTAAAAAATAGGGAACTAAACTAAAGAACCATAATGCAAAATATAGGAAAGGCTAAGCTTGAAAGCAATAAAACACTACTCTAAAGAAAGCCAAAAATAGTAAACATGAAATCTATCGATGAAAGAAGTAAAACCTAATCTAAATTTTTACCTCTACCATGGCCCATTTATTCAAAAACATCCTCAGTGGGGGTAGTCTTGAAGTAGTGCTTCAACTACTACCCTTTGACTAGGAAGGCTAAATCCTTACCTTCAAGATCTCTTAGATGAAACTAATTATCACCTAGGATTTCATATAATTATATGGTAGAATCCAAAAGGGAGTAAACTTTTCATGTTGTCCCTTATTCTCATGGGATTTATCCCATAGAAGAACCAATTTTGAAATTATAAAGGCTTTGACCTTGGATATTTTATTGAATCACATTTTTAACAATATCTTGGTGTCTGTTGAAGCTTTGTAGTACTTCAGTTCTTGCATATTCTAGTTGAAATATTTACAACAATTTGGACTGAACCTTAAGATATTATTCCATATAGTCTTGCATAAAATGATAGGTCAAGAGATTGAGAGAAATGGGGAAAATAGGTTGTTTCTCATTTACTAATAAGAAGGATGAGGTCTTGAGGGCTCACTTTTATCTTATCCTATCTTCCCATAATGCATACTTCAACAACAAGTGTCATTCTCTTGGTTTGTCTTAGAAAGAATTTTTTATGGTGTCTATCAATTTATTATTTTTATATTCATCCAGTCCATTCCCTTGGGGGTAATAGTTTAAGGAGGACTTGATTTTTATATGATTATTAAAATCCCACTCTATGAATTCTGCTGAGTAGAAAGTTGGTCCATTATCACTAACTAGGTATATAGGGATGCCAAACATGGTCAGTATATTTTATTTAAGGAATCAGATGACATCCTAAGCTCTAGAGTTTTTGGTGGCCATAGCTTTAGTATACCTAGTATAATAATATATGGTAGTGAAGATGAATTTTTACTCTGTTGATGAGTTGGGATTGATTACCCCAATGAAATTAAGGCCCCATTCTATAAATGGGTGACCTTCAATGACTGGATGTAGGGTCATAACAACATTTTCCTCTCTTATTTGAAAGATTTGGCATTCATGACAAGTCCTAACATGGGTGTCAAAATATTTAAAAATAGTGGGCTAGTAGTACCACATTCTTAAGATTTTATGGGTTATGGCTATTCCAGAAGAGTGTCTATTACCCAAATTTTGGTGTAAGTTGTCCAATATATCCACAATTTATTCTCTTAAGTCAAATCTTAGGTAGATTCCCTCATAGTCTTTTTAGCACAAGACTCCTTATTTTATCATGCAGTGGGAGGGTTTGATCCTTAAAGCTTGCATTTATTCTCTATTCAACTCAAGGGAGCATGCCCCTATGAGTAAATAGTTAATATTTGGTCATACTAATCTCCTCGAATCATTTGGAATTCATTTAATTTCTCAATCAAATGCATGGTTTTGTCTTAGTAATTAGTTACTTTATCCATTTTTCACTTGGCCATACATTTTCTCCTTCTTTCACATAACTCATTCTAATTGAGAATGAACTTGACTATAGGGTCTGGGGCCATGAAATTAGTCTTATTTCTCAATATATAATGCATGAACTTCTTTACATCTTTGATCAATGCATATATTTGCTTATCTATCTTTAAATACTTCAACTTTGGATATTTTAAATTACTACTCATAAAGGATATTGGATGTTTGTTGTCATATACATTTTGAGTGAGTACTATAGTAATGGTATGTTATGAAGTGAAGGAGTACAGGTAGAAGTCCTTGGTGAAGTTAGGACTAATAAATATTGGGGCATAAGCAATGGTCATATTGATGTCTCATAATGAACCCTTTGCTTTTACTATCCATTTTTTTAATCCTTCTTCAGCATAACATTCAATGGTTTAACAATCTTAGCAAAGTTAGAGATGTATTTGTGCACAAAGTTGATCTTATCAAAGAATGATTTCAATTATTTTCTACTATTGAGAGGTGTAAAATTTGAAATGGATTTGACCCATTATGGATCAAAAAACTTCCCTCCTTGGTAATGATGTGGCTTAGTAACTTTCCCTTTGTTACCCCAAATATGATTTTATTTGGGTTAAAGGATAATCCATATCTTCTACATCTATCAAACACCTTTTGTAAGTGGTTTGTATGATCTATCATATTCCTAGAAAACATGATGAGGTCATCCATATAGATAATGATGAACTTACCAATAAGTATCTAGAACACACGGTCCAAAAATCATTGGAATATTACCCCAAAATTAATGAGGTTGAAAGGCATCCTTTTATAAGTATATGTTCCCCACTTCATGGTGAAAGCAATCTTCATATGGTCTTGCACTCCTATCAACACCTAATTTTATACAAATAAACCATCCATAAAGGACATCAATTTCAAACCTGCTAACATCTTGGATTACCTCCTCTAAGGGAGGTAGAGGGTAGCTATCCTTATCTAAAGATCAGTTCAAATTATTGAAGTCGACACATAACCTTATTTTACCATTCTTCTTCCTAACATGTACCAAGTTTGGCATCCAGGTAGAGTGCCTAATTAGAAATATGATTCTATCATCTAATAGCTTTTGAAATTTATTATGAATGAGAGGATCTAGGATGGGATTCATAGGCCTCTAATATTGTCTAAAGGGTATATTACCTAAACTTAAGGGAATAGTATGGGTGATTACCCTGGGATCAACAGTCCTTAAGTCTTCATAGGTCTAAGTGATCATATCCTTGTACTCCATTAGTATTTTCTTTAGCTTATATTTTTTATCATGAGTATAGGCCAAACTGATGTTAACATATTGAGGGCATTCTTGAGTCCCAAATTTTCTTTGTCAAAATAAAACTAATCTATCTTTGGCTACCTTTGGCCATCATCTTATGGATCTATATTGAAGATCCTTTTTAAAGATACCATCCCCATAGGGATTCTATTTTCCTTGAGCTATATGATACTATCCTCCTTAATTTCTTATACTCTTAGACATTCAAATTCAATTTCATCTATAATTTGGTCTTTAAGAGATCTAAAATTATTTATTAATTGGATGATTTATCAATCATCCTCAAAGACCTGTAAGTTTTCCACATTGTCAAGAACTAAAGGGCAAGACACCAACTCCGCAAAAAAATAATTCATCTTAGCCTCTAGGAGTGGTGTTAAGTTGGTAGTTGAGGATGCTAATGAATCTTTTAGTTGATTTTCTTCTCTTGGAATGGTTCAAATGTTGAAATCCTCAAAGGTCTCAATCAAGTCCCAAGTTTTATGTTTTTATTTATTTAGGTATGCTAGTTTGGACTGATATTTCCTTCTAACCTAGTTGACCACCAAATATAAATCACCAAATACTTACAACTATTTGACATCATATCCTGAGGTAAATTATAAGCCTAGGCTCAAGGCATCATATTCAACCTATTTATTGGTACAAGGGAACTATAAATTATATGTTGTTAGGTACTACTTTCTATTAGGGTCCATCAAGGATACACCAACACCTTATCCTTGTTTTGATCAAGCACCATCAGAGTAAAGGTTTTATAACTGTGAAGTCCTTTGAAGTCTTAGTGATAAGAACCATGTTTGGTAGTGAAGGTGTAGATACCAACATGTGAAAATACAATGTTGACCTTCTCTTAGAATTGTATTCCATGATCAAGTAATTAGTATTATGATCTTATTCAATCTTGATTTGATAGGCCACACCCTTATAATGTAGCCACATATGTGAAAAATTAATGGCTACATATCCATTCAATGTCTTTGACTAATCTTGGCTAAGTAATAGATCATAGGTCTCTAAAATGTCAACCACTCGTATGTCAATAAATTGTTATACACATGGATTAGAGGTAAACTATATGTTTACATTTAATAATTACCTAACACAAGGTACTATAGATTTATATAATTATAGGACTACCCTTTTTGACTTATCTAGGGCTAGTCCTAGTTTTTTGCATATGGTTATAGGCATCACATTAGCTGAATATCCTGAGTCAACTAGATAATTATGAAAATTCTTACCAGACATTCTGACTATCATTAGGAAGGTTGTAACCTCAGGTTTGACCTTATATATCATTACATTTGCTTGGGACATCTTAGATTTATCTGTAGAAGATCTTCTCATCAAAGATTTTGGTAGTAGTTCCCTTTGATCAATGATTGAAGCCAACTCATGTAGGGTGATATTGGATTTGATCTTCTTCATATCCTCCATGATATTTTACTTGCCTTTATTTAATGATCATATGGGATGCATTTGATCTCTTTCCTTTTTGGGAGGTGGATTGTTTTTGCTTTTTATATCTACAGGGGTTCTAGCACTATTATTTAGAGGTTTAGAGGTAGTAAAATGATATTTATTCCTTAGATTATAATTATTTATTTGGAACTATAGTAAATCATGGACTTCATCTATAACATCCTCTGGACCATTATATTATTCCAATAGAAATGGATAATTATATGTATCGAAGACCATAATAGTGTTGAATTGACTTGAAGCATCAAGAGGAGATGGCTAAGGCATATTTACTAGTATTTATTATCTATCCATTTCCCTTTGAAATATTTCCAAGGATGCACATAATTATTTGTAATCTAGTTCTCTATGCTTGGTTGTGTTTTAAACCCTACACTAGTTAGATAACATATCCTCTATGATGTTCATCTCTGACATCTTGTTATGTATCTTCTCAACATTATTCCCTAGCCTATTAAAAGGCTAATTGTATATCTAGTAACTAAAGCTCTGGTTGATGTTCTATCTACTAACATTCCCCATATGTTTTTGCATATTTAATAACTCATTACTCAAATTTTTTACCATCCTATAGTTGAAATATATCTCAACCTTATTAGAATCAACAACAATACCTTGAGTAGTGGAAGTATTGACTAGGACTAGATCTTGGCTTCTATGAGGATCAACAGCTTTAATAAGATTAATCAAGAAACTTAGATTCTGGTTAGCTATAATGTGAAGTAATAGAAATTGCATATGAGCCTACTTTTAATTATGAACCAAAACATTTTGATTAGCACTTGGGATTGAGTTTAACATTAGATAGGCTTGATAAAAATTTGGTCCTAATAATCCTTGTAACTGAGGGATCATCTATTTATCAAACTCTATATCTTCAAAAAATGTTTGGATCAATTATAAGACACTAAATACCTTACATAAAAACATTAAAATTTTAGGATATAAAGCATTTTTGTACATCTCTAGAGCTAATTCAAAATCTATATTATATGCATTTTTTTTTATCTAGATATACATTTTTTGTAAGCTTGCATTAAATACTATTATGGGTTCATTAGGTTCCCTTTTCAAACTAAAAAAGAGTTGGTACACAATATTATGGCTAGTGACTTGCACAAATTGTCCTAAAAAGGTGGTTTAGAAATTAGTCTAGGATGTGATGAAACTCTCAACAATATTAAGGAACTAGCCATATGCAACATTTTGTAGTGTAAATGAAAATAAGGTAGTAAGGTACAACCTCATGGAATATGTTTACTATCCCCATAGAATTTATATAGGCTTTCACATGTTCTTCAGTATTTTTGACCCCTGAGGGAGAAAATTTGGGAAGGTATTTCTCAAGATTTCTAAGCAAGTCATAAATACCTCTTAGAATATTAAAGGCAGAACCCATTAACCAAGGTTGGGCCATTAGACATGGGAGTGGTAATCTATTTATATAATATGACTGAATAGGGGACCTCCTTAGAACACTTTTGTCTGAACTAAATTTTACATAGGCATGTAGTGGTATATATATCAGGTTATTACCAAAGATGGACCTAGTTAGTCTTTCAAATATATCTAGTATAACTTAAGAGATAGTCAAGTCTAGATAGTGAAAGAGGCACTCCTTCTAGTGCAAGATTTATGTTTAGAGTTTTACACATAAAAAAAAAACACATACAAGATATCCTCTAACATTTTGGGATCATTATGAAGATTAAATTCACTTTGAGGCATGATTTGTAGGTATTATATTTTGTAGTGAACAATGGTGGAATGGCTATGAGCAAATGCTAACCTAGTTAGTTCAGATATGGATCATATATCTACTTGAATAGAATGGGGTGATTATGGTTCGACTCTAAAGTGGATAGGACTCAAATAAATTTTAAATATAGGGTAATTTAAGGTAGAAAAGGGGATTTGTGAATAGAGAGTACAAATTCTTTATAATTAGATCTAAGACAATGATAATTACCAAATTACTAATGCATGTAAACTACTACTTTAGCACATAAATTTGATAAACATAGTGAAAAGGTTTGAGGGGTATAATACAGTTAACTCTAAGTTATTAAATTAAGGTTGTTTTTTATCAAGACATTTTTAACTTATCTTAACTTCAAGATTATAATTAATACCAAAGATCACCTTTGAATAGCTATGGATTAGTCTAGGATGTTGTACCAAATGGTATCTATACACAAATTCCAAAGAGTAACTTAACTAGTTTTCTACCAAAAACAAGATTTATCAACCTAAATTTCTACTTCACATTGTAATTAATAAAACCTTATTAATCAATTACAAGCTAAATGAAATGACTATTACATATATCAAGAAAGACTAAGTTATTGGTTATATCAAAATACATAAACATGAAAGAGATACCAGTATAACATAGACTTTTAGAATAACCCAAAGGATTTCTTATCTATATTGATATGTCAAAAAATTTCTTCCTTTTATAATTTGGGTTATACATGCATATATAGGCTTGGGATAGGGATGTTGCTAGAGGTACAATAATTGAGAGGGGGTTGAATTAGTGAGCCCAAATAATCCAACTTCAATTTTAATATTTTCAAACTCTTAATCAATTACCACAAGCTTTTCATGATGCATACATATCATTCATAAAAATGAATAAGAGAGACAATTCAAGATCAAGCACATAACACATGACATATGTGGGAAACCCTCTTGGGGGAGAAAACCCACTAGAACCTAAAATTAGACTACTATCCTATAATAACAAGAACTAATTTAGGATCTACTATCCCTTATTTAATGAGACTACAATCCCACAAGGTGCTACAACACCCATCTAGTTGAGCAACCATAACTACTATACTTTTAGCAAGTTTCAGCTTATAAGGAGGCTACAACCCCCTAGATGTTGAGAAACCATAACAATACCAATGAATAAAACATCTCTTGAACATTGAATAACTATCAATCTAATAGAGATACAAAGTATATTATCTCTCTTCAACTCTTCACACTGAATTAATGCAAAGACACCTTTTGGATCACTCTTCACTTCTTAGCAACAACTCTATCACCACATCAATAACATGACCAAATGGTCATAAACATAGTCCATACTCTAATCTATCTCTCAAATCAACCACAAATATTACATTGACACCATCTATCTTTCACTCACTCACAAGACATCCAAAACATCCTTTTGGATAACTCTAGTCCTCTTCAACTTTTATTTTTACTTCATCTTCAAATTCATCTAGAATCAAAAGTTATGGCACAAATATTGAGAGATATTTTTTTCCTTCATTAATTTTTAATGCTAATGGTCATAGTTAAACCTTAGACACTATGCTATCATATTTTATCCTCACATATTAGATCAATCATGCACCATAAATATTATTGTAAGGAGATTAGTTTTTAAGAATGTTAAATAGATATCACTTTGATCTCATTGACTTAATACACACCATTGAACTCTAATTATATGAACACCTGCTTACTATTAGATATTATAAGAAGCTTAATCTTTACCTTAGCTTTATGTTAAACTTTGAACACTTGACATCATCTCACTACACCCTAACATCTTGAAATAAACATGCTCTGTCAATATTTTTTATTTACTTCAATATTTAACATCATTAAATGACTATCATTTTAACCTCTTTGACTCTTCATGTGCCATTCATCTACATGTATGAACTCACGTGAACTGTTAGATCTATATTTGGTATTGATATTTAACATCATGCATAAATGACTAAGTATGGGGACCATTTAAATATGCTTGGAAGGAAAACTTTTCATAGATATATCTTTTACCTTGATCAACTAGGAAAATACTAAACAAACCCATATGACCATTTCCTCCTATAATATCCATGCGTGTGAGATATGCCATCACCAAAATTCTTACTCATATATTTTTTATACTTATACAAATAAAATATTTGAGATTAGATTCATTTTGAATCATAAATATTTGATGATATGAAACATGAACCATTAGATCTTATTTACAAATTTGGTTGTGTTGAAACTTAGTGCACTTCTATCTTAGGGACCAAATTTTCACCCACATATATTTTGATGCGGTAAATCACATGATCTAAAATTTGGACCATATGATCTCCTCATATAGGATAATCCAAAAATATATCAATCTACTCTTGGAACCCTAACACATGTGAGATATAATGACATTAAAATTCCTCCTCAAATTTATCTATCATAGAGCCAATTATGCCTAAATGAACATAATTAAGAACCAAATGAACTCCACTCATGTTAAAAAAAACATAAATCATCTTTGACATCTAATAAGACACCTTTCACATCCTGAAATCACCATACTTATCCCTAAACATCTCTAACCTTGCCAAAATTGAAGATCAACCAAGCCTCCTTCAAACATACTAGGATAAACACATTACACACTTTGTCATTATCACTTAAAATATCAATAAAATTCATCCACTCACTTATAAATCTCTATGACATAACCATGAAATAAATGATAAATATCCAAAAATATCCCCCTTTTTTATTGATTTTAACAACCATCATATAGTAATATACAACTCACCTTCCCTCTCTCTCTTCAAGCACTCCATAATAAGAACTTTCTCCCCATTTGACACAATGAAAAAGTGGTAGATAAATAATTAAAAATACATGAAAATAATAAACACAATATAATACCATCTTATAAATATACTAAAAACTCTCCCTTACCTTGAGCCTACCTTTTCTTGCCTTGACAACAAATTCTTGCTACATGCAAACACTCTTTAACCAAGCACTACAAAAAATGAATAAAGAACACAAAAAACATTGAAATATTATGGAATTAACCAATAAACATCTGAGAGGTACTCCCCCTAAGATATCTGAGCCATTTCACCTCCTGAGCATCTTCAAATCTCCACACACCATGAAGAATCACCACATAGGCTTACTAGCCTTCTCTCTTAAGCCACCTCAAGGATCATCAAGAAAAATTCATCCCACTCACCAAACAAGAAAAATGTTATAAAAAAACATAAAATCACACTTTTAAACACACATACCTTGCTATTTTGGATAAACTAAGCAAAAATAACTCTTCTTCACACTAGGCCTATCTAGTCTCCTTGTAGCCCTACCAGGAACTTGCAGAGCCCATAAATTTATATAGACATAACTTTAAGACCTAAAAATTCATATATGGATCAATACCATATACAAAATTAATCACACAAACTTTCATATCCTATCTCATAGTATGAAACATACTTCCTTCATAAACCTATTAGCCAATTACGCCTATATTTTGATAAAAACTTGAATAAATTTAAATCCAAAAACCTTAAGATCTTTATGAAACTTTATTTGATAACCCATTTTTCCAATTAAACCTATTACAAATCCTAAAATCTTAACTCATAAGGAAAATCACTTTTGTAATAGAGCCCAAAACCCTAGAATATCAAAACAAACAGGGTCAACAAACCTCTTTTTGGTCAACACCCTCCTCTAAAACTTATTTCACACATAGATATAACCATCACACACTTTTGAACCAAAATTTGAGCCTCCATAACTTTGGGAATATTTGACTTCCTATAACCCATTTTAGTCTTGCTTGCCCTTAAGCCAAAACTAAGAAAACTAAGAATACTCAAAAATCTTCAATTGGCACAAATAAGATCATCAAGACAGAAAACTACCTATAATACATCATAAAGAAGTGCACAAACATTTCTAAGGATTAAAATATTATTTATATTGCATCAATATCATTAGGCCACCTAGAAACACCCATTTTGACCTTGTAGACACTACATACACAACAACACTTACTTCACTGAAACGAGTCTCTTAAGAAGCATAGACAGAGACATCCTACTTCACAATGTCCTAGAATATTTTGAAAATATGAGTTACCCATAACTCCTAATATTCCTTCTCCTCTTGGGTCATTTGATACTTATAGTTCTTCTTCTTCTTCTTAGGCTTAATAGAATCAACATGCTCAACCACTACAACATTCTCCTTCTCTTCTAAGATTGAATTGATAATACATGGAGTCAACAAAGATTCATGACACACCTTTTCATCTAAATAATCTTCCTTGTAGTTTAGAACCTCAACACTAGGCACTAACAACTAATGTTATTTTCATGAAACTTTCAAAACAACATTAGGGTGTTCAATTGGATCCATACCTCATAATTAGCCTCAACTAATACATTGGTCCTCTCCTTTAGCTCGATCTCTTTATCCATAACATGAGAAGACAATGACAACCCTTAAGACTCTTTAACTTTTATATAATTCTTCACTATAGAAAATAAATTACTTAGAATAGAAGACCCATCATGACTCATACTTACCACCTTTGGCTACCAAGATTTAACTTTCCTTCTTTACACTCAGAATCCTGATTAAACTCATTTTAACTTGATGGCATTTTCTTGAAAAATCTAGCAATTTGACCAATCTTCTCATAATTGTAGCAAACCATTCTTTTTCAAGTGAACTTAACCTGCCTAACCTAATATGGATACAATCTTATAATGTGCCCTATGTCATAACAACTAAAACAAACTCTTTATTTTGAAGAAAAATCACCTTGCCTTACCTTATTTAGATATTTTTTAGCAAAGTTTCCCTAATCAAGATAGTTAAATAACTTAAATTTGTTCATAAATTTTGACTGATGACCCCCATCATAGGTCCATGCAAACTCATTTCTAATAGGTCTCTTATATTCTCTAGATCTATGCCCAAACTAATTACATGTGTAACAATAACCTTTGATAATTGCATTCTTCATAGCATTTGGTTGTCTAATCTGATTTATCTTCAATCTACCAACAACTTTATTTCTTGTCTAATGATTTGTCTTAAAATTTAGATTATTCTTATTTACATTAGTATTCATCTTGTATTGAGTTGCATTCTTTGGTTCTCCTTTGTATTGAAGATTAGTTCTATCACTTACATGCTTTTTATCATTCAGAATATTTTCTAGATCACCTGAGATCTTTTCAAATCTCACAAATTAATTCACCTTAATAGATGTCTTCTCTAACTCAAATTTTCAATGACTCATTTTCAATTATATACCTTAAACATTCATCTTCTTTATCTTTCAAGATTGTAAATATGATTTCCAATTGGCAACTAAGATATTTGAATATGTCTTCATGTTCCTTAGTGTATTCATTAATTTTTACCTAAAACACATTAAATTTCTCTTCATATTCCTTGATTTGAAAATTCATTTTATAGTTAATCTTCTTCTCAATATTTAGTTCTTTAAGAGCATTCATCAATTCAATCTCATAGTCCACCTCATCCTTATTATCATTTGAATCACTCCAAGTAGACTCTTTTTGATATGATAAACTTCCTTCTTCATCCATGGAAAGGGATTCATCTTCAATACAACCATCATATTCATAATCATACTATGATTCATTATTTGTACTCTCATCTGATGAGCTACAATCTTTATTGTTGTAGAGACTCTCGTTGTTCTTCAAGAACTTATTCTTGTTTTTATATTTTTTGAATCCTTTCTTCTTATATGTCTTCTTTTCTTCTTCTTGGTCTTCAGCATGTTCTTCATCATCAATCTTACGAGGCTACTCTTTATCAAAATGTCATATCTCTCTACAATTGAAGCATTTAAAGGGTAGTTTACCCTTATAATTGCCTGAACCTATTTTCAATTTTCTTGTAAACAAAGCAATTAATTCATCCTCATCAATATCAAAAATTTCATCCTCCTTGGTTTTCATACCTTGGAACTTCTTCTTAGGCCTCATCTTTGTCTTAAATTTTACTTCCTTCTTCGGTGGTATATCATCATTTTTTCTCATCTCATAGGCAATAAGGATGCCATGAAATTCATCCATCTTCAACTTAGTAAGATCATGACTTTCTTATATAACAAACACTTTTGAATCAAACTTGATATTAAGAGACCTTAATACATTTTAAACTATAGTAGCCTCTTCAAGGTTCTCTCAAAGACCTCTGATGATGTTCACAATCTCATCAACTCTCTATAGAAAAGATGCCACATAATCTTCTTCCTTCATCTTGAGAATCTCAAAGTATCTTCGGTGAGTCTGTAACTTTACCAACTTAAATTTTGAGTCTCTTTCATAAATAGTCTTCAATTTATCTCACATTTACTTAGTAGATGTACAATGGATTACCTTGGTGTATTCAATCTCTGAAAGACCACAATTGATAGCATTAATTACCTTAGAATTATTCTCAAACAACTTCTTATCTGCAACACTAGATGGAGGAATAATAGGTACAAAATAACCATCCACAACAAATTACCAAATGTCAAACCTTAGGGACATAATGTAAGTCCTCATCTTTGCACTCCAAAAAGCATAATTGGATCCATTGAACATTGGCGATTTCTTAGTAGATAAACCTCCTTGATCACTACCCATATTGTACCTTTGAACCTTCAAGCTATCAAGCCTTTACCAAAGGACCTACTCTAATACCAATTTTTAGAGATGCAATCACTAAGAGGCAGGGGGGTTGAATCAATGATCGTAGATAATCCAACTTAAATTTCAATCCTTTTAAACTCTTAATCAATTACCATAAGCATTTCATGAAGCATCAATATCATTCATAGCAATGAAAAATAGAGACAATGCAAGATCAAGAATATAACACATGAAATATGTGGGAAACCCTCTTAGGGGACAAACCCACTGGAACATGAAATTTGACTACTATCATACAATACTATAAACTAATTTAGATTAGATATAACTGATCAAGGAACTGCTATCCCTTATTTAGTGAGACTATAATCTCATAAGGTGCTATAACACCTATCTAACTGAGCAACCATAAAAATTAGACTTTTTGCAAGTTTCACCTTGCAAGGAGGTTAAAACCCCCTAGATGTTGAGTAGAAACAAAAACACCTATGAAAAAAACATCTCTTGAACATTGATTGACTACCAATCTAATGGAAATACAAAGCATATCATCTCTCTTCAAATCTACACACTTAATACATCCAAAGCCACCTTTTGGATCACTCTTCACTCCTCAGTAAAAACTCTATGAATACATAAATAACATGACTAGATGGTCATACACATAGTCTATACTCTGATCTATCTCTCAAATCAACCACCAAGCTCACACATACACCATAAATCCTTTTCTCACTCATAAGACATCAAAAACATCCTTTTAGATTACTCTAAACCTATTTTATCATCCTCAACCCATAAGATCACTATTATAACATTAAAAACATGAATTATAGGTTATACACATAGTCCTCAAATTCCTCTACTCATTAATCCATCTACTAGGCACACACCCTCTTTTCTTTCCTTCACGCCAACACTATATATACTCAACAAAGCCTCTCACAAGTCCAGAAACCATCACATTTAGTTTCACTATTTATAGAGCATTCATGATCATCACCATATTCATCATCTAATAGGCATGACTTCACCATTAATTCATATATCAAATTATGACACAGCTAAATAACATCCACATAGGTTAGACATAACACCCATGGGTCACCCTTAAGCAACAACATCTTTCAATTAGGCCTTAGAAGCCTTTATAGGTCTCACAGAGACTTATTCACCCATTTAACACTTCATCAAGAAAAAAATAACATAAGACCACCTTAAATTTATGCCCACTACACATGACCCCTTTGACATCCACAAATGATCACAATCATCTTTACTCACCTCTATGTATGCTCAATAAACTTAAACAATGACCTTGTATATAGGAACACCATAAACGAGCACACAATCAACTTATTAAGCATTTTTCATACTCAAGATATATTGATCACACCTCCATAATCCATATAGATTATAATCATGGAGTCTATAATACTCTCCAATAGCTAAGTCATCATGAGACATTGAAACATCATCAACACAAGCTCAATTATCCTTCTTGGGTCACTTACAATCCATGGTCAAACAAATGGTCAACTTTGAATCACAATATATTTGACTATACAAACATTCAGACCTCTTAATCACATTCGATGGATGCACCATGGATTCCTCTTCAAATTTTATTTTTACTTCATCTTTAGATTCATCTAGAATCAAATGTTATGACACAAATATTGAGCATTATTTTTTCCTTCATTAATTTTCAAATGCCAATGGTCACAGTTAAACCTAAAACACTATTATATCATCTCATGTCCTCTCATATTATATCAATCATGCACCATAGATATTATTATAAGGAGCTCATTCTTTAACAATGTGAAATAGCTACCACTTTGATCTCATTGACTCAATACACAACATTGATCTTTATTTATATGAACACCCACTCGCTGTTAGCTATTAGAAGCTTGATCTTTACCATAGCTTTACATTAAACTTCAAACACTTGTCACCATCTCATTGCATCCTAGCATCTTAAAATAAACATGATCCATCAATAATTTTTAAGTAGATTAGTCTTTAACATCATTAAATGACTATCATTTTGACCTCTTTAACTCTTCACATGTTTTTAATCTGCATGTATGAACTCTCATAAATTATTGGATCTTTATTTGTTCCTAATATTTAACATCATCCATAAATGAATAAGTGTGAGGACCATTAAAATCTATTTGGAGGGCCAAATTTTCATAGAGATATCTTTTACCTCTCTCACTTGCATGTTCTCAAATTTGAACAAACCCATATGACCATTTCCTCTCAAAACGTCCATGTATGTGAGATATGCCATCACCAGAATAATTACTCATATTTTTTTTGTACTTGGAAAGATAATGCATTTAATATTAGATTCATTTCATGTCATTGATCTTCAATGTGATGAAATGCAGATTGTTAGATCTTCTTTACAAATTTGTCTAAATGTTGAAACTTAGTGCACTTCTATTTGAGGGACCAACTTTGTACCCACATATCTTTTACTGCGCTAAATACCATGATCTAAAATTTGGACCATATTATCTCCTCATATAGGATAATATAACCATTTATCAATATATTCTTTTAATTCTCACACACATGAGATATAATTACATTAAAATGCCTCCTCAAATTTATCTATCATAGATTTAATTATGCCCAGATGAACATAATGGAGAACTAGATGAATTTCACTCATTCACACAAGCACTCCCATCATCCTTTACCTTTGATACAACCCCTTACACATCCTAAAATCACCATACTCATCCTTGAACATCTATAACCATGCCAATACTAAAGATCAACCAAGCTTCCTTCAAGCATACTAGGACAAACACATTGCACACTTTATCATTGTCACTTAGAATATCAAGGCAATTCATCCATCACTTGGACACTAACATGACATCATTGAAAAATCTTTAATATATGACTCATCACTCAATCTTTTATCATATTTTTAAAAATATATCTTTAGCTAATACACATGAAACACTTGACAAAGGATGCTACCAATAGATAAAACTTGTTACAAAAAAAATCTGATACCACTAATTAACATCATTCTAGGGGAATTTCCTATGATGAAGTAGTTATAGTGGTGGACACCTATAATCCAATGATTATTGATATTGAAGTTTTTTTAATGGTGGGCTCAGTTGTTGAAGATGTTTGTCTAGTTGAAATGGCTAGTGGGAGTGATGTGGCCTAAGAAACCTGCTTACTTAATTGAATTTACAATTAGAGATCTTAGATTGCCTAAAAATCATTCTCGATCATTGTGAATTCTAACATGGGTTTCTTGAAGAGCTGGGGAGCTTTTTCATTAATGTTTTCCATGTTTTTAATGCATCCCAAATCTTGACATAAATATTCTCTATACCAAGGACCCTGCTTCTATAAAAAATTATTAGTTGTTGTAGGTCATCATGGGTCTTATATATTATGCCCTTGACCTCTTCTATAAAATTATTTTATACTGTCTATAGGATGGATTCAAATATGGTATTAAGGAATAATTTACTACTCTAATTAACTAAACCATTAACTTGCATTTTCCCTAGAATCATGATGGATTGCCTCTCATAACTAGTGAGTTATCACACTAAATTTTGCATCTCCTGATGACAATCAATCAAGCTATCTGTCATAATAACCACATAGTTTTGGGTCTATGCAACATCTAAAGTAGTTATCAAATTTATGTGACTATAGGCCTTATCCCTAGCTATGTAGCCAAAAAAATAAAGCTTGGCTTTCATATTATTCATGTCCTCTACAAGGGAGAATACATCACCTTATTTGGGTTAGGATTACTTCTTTGCATATATGATTAATTATATGACATCATACAACCTTTGGGATACTCCCTATACACTACCTATGAGGTCCCTTAGAGGTTGGATGGTGATCCTTTCTTATACAACCACTACAGACTAATCATAGCTCCTAAACATCTCCTCTATTACTCCCCCTAAAGAGTTTATAAAAGTATAGGGGTCTTCTATATGACCACCCAAGTCAAGGGGAGAGTTCTACATTTTTTATTTAATTAGAATACATTTTATTTTTGTTTTAAATCCACTTGTTTCCCTTGAACCATTATGGTTTTTATTTTTATCTTTCTCATAGTCTTAGTTTCTTTGTCTAAATGAAATTTTACTATGTGCTACTCCATAATGACCGAATCCTACCTACCTC
Organism: Torreya grandis; assembly: GCA_037957365.1. NCBI lineage: Eukaryota > Viridiplantae > Streptophyta > Pinopsida > Cupressales > Taxaceae > Torreya > Torreya grandis. The sequence continues at coordinate 2,292,823 of JARHVA010002466.1, read as the reverse complement.
TTCCTATTGCATATTATGGATCCATTTAAGAATATTCAAGGAAATCGTTTATTGTGCAGGCTCTTCCTATTATATAAGAGTGGAAGATGGGGACTACTCAGGGGGAATCATGCGGCTAGGAGAAGTTGTTCCTAGTTGGGGAAAAGGGGGAATGGCTCTTCTCCATGTAGTGACCTTATTGGGAGCCACCCCTTTTCTAACCCCTTTAATGATGTAATAGTGGTAGACTCTACCTAGGTCACCTAGCCAATTAGAAGGTCCAATTGGGTGGATGGATGGAGAGGAGTAATTTGGGAATCAAAGATGGTATAGGAGACTATATTTTCAAAGTGCATTTATTTATTTATTCCAAAGGACTAATGATTGGAGGCAACAAAGAATTAATAAGTAAGAGGGGTATTGATAAAGTTTTGAAAATAATAATTTGTAGATGTATGAGTAACCCCAATAGGTCCTTCTAAAGTTTGCATAAGGAGTTCCAAAACTTGAATTATGGGGGTTGGTATTTATAAAATTGGTCCTATAATTACATGGGCCTTATTTATTTGGGCTGAAGAATCCAAAAAATGATAAATAAATGCTATAGAACTAAGATAAAATTAATTATTGCAATAGATGAGGAATGATAATTTTTTTCAATCACCCTTTATCTAACAACAATCTAGGAAATTATTATCATAGATACCACTATTGTTTTAGGAGGGACTGAGGTTAGAGATACACTCATTGACTTACCTTGGGTTAAATCTAGAGGTTTTGACTCTGCTTCATCTCCATTGTCCCCACCTTGGTCCTAAAGTAATTAATTTGAGTCTAAATTTATCTTTAAAATTATAGTGTCCCTAGACTGAGTTTCCTCTAGTAACCATTCATCCTTTGGGTTACTCTTTATGGTCTCATTGATGAATTTATATAAGGAGGTTTTCCTCATGTTTTCTCATTATTATTCTATGAACCATTCCCATTTTACAATCTTTTATTTATCATCTTTACTAATATCCAAGATTTCCAAGGGTTTCACTTCTTTATAACATTTTCTCTTATCCTTTTTTCCCCTTGACTTTTCCTCATAGGCTCCCTTTGTTGGCATGCCCTAAGGGTAAATAAAAGGGGTCTTTACATTTTTTTGGTATATAAGATGTAGTCTAGTGGGAGAAGTTAATATTTATAAAGGGGAAACAATAGTAAGTAAACCTAAAGGGATAGTGAGTGGTGATGAAGTGGTGATAGTTGTTGTTAATGGAGGTGATGAAGTAATGGTTTGGCCTAGGTATGGAAATGGAGTTAAACCAAAAACTAGGAGGAGGAAATATGGGAGACCCACATATTATGCTACCTTGAGTGGAGAAAAAGGCAACATATAAAATGGTCCACTAGGGTGAGATATGCTTGCAGTACTTGATATAGTGGCAACATATTACTCATCTAGAGTCTGCATAGGAAAAGGAAGAGTATGACACTTTTGGGGAAGAAGAGCATTAGGATATTTCTAGTTGTCATAATACAATTAATTTAGAGCATATGAAAATATGAAAGATAGTACGATATCCCTAAGGAGAGTGAAATCATGGGATTTCACCAAGTGTCACCATACCAAGGGCCCAAGGTATTAATAAGCATAGACCAAGGCTAAGTGAAAGAATAATGAGGCAACAAGGAGAAAAAATTTCACCATGTGTTCTGGAAACTATGTAAATGTTTGAAAATGGAAAAGAAATGCTTATGATAAAAGTGGAAGGTTGATAATTTTTATATAGTGGATGACAAAGAACTTAGAGTAGAGAGGGAATAACCACCTAGTAGTGTGTTTTGTATAAGGGTGATGTAGCATAAAGTAAATTCAAAATATGAAAAATGTAAAAGCAAAAAGGAGCCAAAGCAATTAGAGAAATTAATTTGCATGAGTTATCCAACTATATTAAATTCGATAAAGAAAGTGAATCCAAGAAGTAATATATGAAATTAACCAAGTCAATTACAATCACATTTCCATAAAATTAATAGTTATAAGCATTAAATTGTTCTTTATATAGATTAGATAATATCCACATAGTTATATAGAGTTATAAATTAGTTATATATCAATGTATTTTTCTTCAAAGTTTCCACCTCCCCCTCTACATATTCCATTACAAGGTATGATTTATATATAGATAGAAAGTTTGATGAAGTGGTTCTCAATTATGATTTCAAACACTACTCAAATATATAAGAGGAAGTTAAGGTAGTAGATCCTTATGGTCCTAAAGATAAAATATTGACCTTTACATGAAGTTATAGGCAAGACCTAGTGGTGATCAAATTAGTGGGCCTACATGACACAGTGTTAAAACTAGATGTAATGCCTTACATCAACCTAGTTTATCATTCATTTATAAATGGCCAATTTTATGGAAAAAATTTGCATGTCCATCAGAACAACACCCCTTTATCCTATTTTAGTTGGTGTGCCTTCTAGAAGTATTACTAGCTCCCCAACCTTGAATAAACCTATAACTAATCCCTAATTACCCAATGGATGTCAACCAAAAATGTTACCAGTATATTGTAAGAGTGGGAACTCAACTCAACCACCTTCAAGTTTAAGTGACTCATATCTACCATCCTAATTGCCACTTTTAGGCCATGAATCAAGATTGGCATGGCCTTGTTGAATATAATCTATGGTTTCCTAACTATAACCTATGTCAATGAGGTGTGGATTCCCCTTTTAGGCACCATCCTCACCTCCACCAAGATCATTTCCATTAGGTAAATCATCAGTGCCAATTTGATCCATGAAGTTAGTATTGTAGATAACCAACTAGATGAAAATTTTATATGATGTCTTATATAGTGGACACTATAATTAGAATAGTCCTCTTAGCTTTTGAATAACCCTAGGAACCCTCCCCTGAATATCCCAAGAATAAAATATGTGATGATTTCAATCTCATCCACATCCAAAAATTCAAGAATAACATAAACAAGATTTTGGGGAAATTATATTCAATGGTGTACCAAGACATTCAAAAAAAGGATATACCCATGGTATCTAATCATATTATTGATGATGGAAATTGCACCCGGTGGCAGGAAAATAGGTTCCTACCCTCTCCCCACAACATGGAAACTCCTCTCTCACCTATGGAATGGCGAAGTAGGAGAGGAGAGTCTCTAGATAAGGGCTAGCTCCCTTTGATGTATCTTATTTGTTCTAGTGGGGAAAAAAACATGAGTACATACAGCTATATAAATTGGGGGGAATGAAAAGGGAGAAGAAAATACAGGAAAACAAATAGCCTACTATAAAGAGGTGATACACCAAAAATGAAATGACCTTCCCACCTCCACACTCAGGATCAAACAAAACATACATACACTCAGATTTGGTAGAAAAGACCAAGTCACTGGAAATGATAGGGAGGTTCTTATGGAAAACACAAGAAATAGGGACTCACTGAGGTGCTAGGAAATACACACTGTAAGTGACCTCTCCTATTCTATACCTCCAAAACAGAACTCTACTCCTGGCAGCAGCAGATAGTGATGCTTTGTAGATCACAGGTTTGTTGGTGTTGAACCTGTGAGAGCATCAAGAGACAATGACTGGACACAGACCAACATTCAAGGCATACTCTACACAATCTATCCAAATAGAGGTAAAAATTGCATTTTATTCAATCTAGGCAAAAATTTTAGTAGGGCTGTACCTGGCTAAAATCGTGAAAAGATCCTTAAAAAAATGACCAAGTCCACAACTTATATGGAAAAAGACAAGGAGACTCATTTTGGCACTCTTTGCTTGCAAGTGGGCATGTTGCATCTTCATTGGGAAGAATAAAAACATTGTTAATGCATCATCTACCTAGTAGAACCATTCCTATCACTTGACTTTTTCCTTGTTTTGTCTCATTTGCTTACTTGGCCCCGTTTGCTAACTTCCTGGCAGGTCACTACAATTCTATCTCTTTTCAGTTGATTTAGTGCTCTCAGTGCCTTTAAAATAAACTGTTACTTCTTTTTTCTAGCTTTGATGTCTTCCTTGATGTCATTGTGCTTTGCTGGCTTCTGGCTGCTTGCAAACTACCTCGTGGCCTGTTCTTTATATTGAAGGCAAATGGCTATATGGCTTTGCTAAATTTTATGTGCCCATGGCCATCAACAGATCCATGCTAGCAGTCAGGTCCACACTGGCCTCCTTTGGCTTACCTTAATCTCTTCATGGCTTGCCTTAGTCCCCCTATGGTTTGCTTTGTCTTCCACACGGCCTGCTGTTGCTTGTGCTCCCGCAGGCTTTGTGTCAGGCCTTGGCTTGGTTCCCTGTGGCCTTTGTATTTTGTCAGGCTTTCAACAGCTCCCGTCAGGCCTTTGAATTTCCATGGACAAATTGTCCATGGGAAATTCCCATGGGCAATTTGTCCATGGAAATTCTGCCCAACCATGTATAATCCACGGACTTTTGTCCGCAGACATTTCCTGCTGGCAAAAAGTCTACAAAAATTCCTTTTCACTGCCTTTGTTAAGCCTGCCCTCTGAAAGGGCTTATTTACTTAGCTGAATTTCAAAGATTGGGCCACAAATTTGGAAAAGTCCACCTGCCCTCCGTTAGGGCACTTTTTTGCTGTCGACTGCCTCCTAGACAAAAGGCACCCCTTTGAACCAAAATCTGTTGGACCAATTTTGGTTCAACGGTTCAAGGTTCAAAGGAGTGCACCGATGAACCATGGAAGCCTTTGAACCTCTTGGACTTTGCCGTTGAACTTTGACTTGAACCTTAGGCTTTGAACCAAAGTGCTGAATCGAACCGTTAAACTCAAAGCATCGAACTTTAGCCTTTAAACCAAAGTCGTTGAACTTGCCACTTTTGAACTTGAAAATGTTGAACCGAGTATGTTGAACCAAGTCCATTGAACCAAGAAATTTGGTTTAATGGTTCAATGGTATAGAGGTTCAATGTATCTAAATTTGAAGTGTTCAAATAATGAACTCCTGAACTCGAACCAAACTCATTAAACCAATATTGAGCATTGGTTCCAATGGTTTGGTTCAACTATATTGAACCAGGAACTAAACCAAAAGATGAACCATTCAAACCAAGCCATAATCTAAACTTTTTGAACCCGCTGAACCCGAGGAGACTAGCACAAAACAACTGGTGAAGAAGGTGACCAAAATTTTGCCAAGGGGGCAAAATTTGGTCAACAAATTGGTGACTCATAGGGGAAGCATGCCTGCTATGCTTAGAATCCAGTTGACTCTGAATATCCATTGGGTGCAGATTCGGATGCAGCTTGAAAAGAATTAATAACAGCATGAAAGATCCCAGGATCAAATACACAGAATTTACGCCCACACACAAATGGAAATACACAAGACTAAAAACACTACTTGTGCAACTGCACTTAGGGAAAGCAAGAGAAGAAACTAAAACAAACTATTATGTACAGCTAACCAGGCATTTTTGATTCCCACCTGGATCAAATGGAAAACTTCTTAAGTCCCCTTCCTGGTAAGAAGACTTATGGCGCTAGGAAAGTAACTGAATCAAGAAGAGAGTTGGTGACTTGTTCTTCTTGCTTGCCACCTGAGTTGGCTGGAAATCAAGTGGATCGAAATCAAACATGCCTCTGACATATATGTATTTTTATTGTTCTTGGAAGCTTGCTGAATGTTGATCCTTCAGATTGGTACACCCCATCAAGAAGTCAAATGTTGTTGGCTCATCACCAAAAGCTTCCTGATATGCATCATGGATTGGCTCGTTCTCCTCTACCTCATGCTCGGGTTCCATGGTATGGCCATCTTCCTTGATGACTTCAAAGAAGAAATCTTTAGATTCACCAACCTCATGAAGGGGCAAATCTGAAAAACTATAGCCTCTTTACATGCTTGTTGGAAACCCAACACTGTCCTCATCATTTTTAATCAACTCACACCCTATTTGGAGAATAATATAGTCTACTCTGAAGACTTCAAAAAAATCATTCAAATCATGAACAAAAGGCTGTTCATGCTCTTCCATATCACTTTGTTTGATGTCATCCTCATTTGTGATCATGAAGTCTCACACATCAGTCACAAATTGAGCATAATCCATATCAGGCAAGGCCTGATAGCTTTCTTCAAAATGTGTAGGTGGGGTGTGTTTAGACATAGAAGGTGTTGTTTGGTCTAAACCATCCATCACACATTCGCTGAGGATTTTCTCTTTGGACTCCAATTTTGTAATTTACCTATCCAAATCTTCCTGGAAAAGCCTTTCCCAGAAGTCATAATCATTATCAGGGGCAGGAGCAGCCTCTTCTTCTTCAAGAATTAGACTAAAATCTTCCTCCTCTTCCTCCTTGTTGTTCCAAGATTCAACTATTTTCACCCAGCTCATGATCCTAGGATTGGACTCTTGCGTTTGTGAGCAGGCAACAATTTTATCATTTTCAGGTTCCTGGGCTGACTCATGATGCTCCTCTTTCTAGCTTGGAATTTGGAGATCATGTCGAAAGACTTGAGGAGGCTGGGAAATAATTGGGAGGGTCTGCTCATGCATAGGGAAATCTACCTAAAGAGAGGCATGCTGGAAAGCTAGGTGCACGGGATTAAGGGTAGAACTGATTGGTGCATTGGATGAGCCAGAATGAGCAAGTGCCATCTCATAGAAAGGATTTGGCACATAAAGGGGATATTTTTATAAAGTAGGAGGGGGAAGACCTTGGGCCAAAACTTCTTGATTTTTGTCCCTCCACTTCACCAATGCTTCATCAATATTGAAATTAGCTTGTGGATCAGTGAACGGAATACCTTTTAGCGTTGCCTAGTCTACAACATTTGAAAGCTCCACCTCTTTCTCTTTCAACAGCATCATCTTCTTCTCTAGTTCCTCAATCCACTTAGCTAGAGCATCCTCAATTTGAATTTCTTCATTTTGGATGATGTCTTTGTTCTCTTTGTTGTCCCATGACTCAACCGCTTTGTTCTAGCTCAAGCAATTTGGGCTGGGCATTTCCTTTGGGGCTGATGGGGCCTCAATGTAAGAAGACAGCGAAGATTTCAATTCCACTTCCCTTACTGCTAGAATGGACTACTACATCTGAAGATTTTCCATTTCAATCTGTCTATCAAGATTAGCCTTAAACATAAGGTTCACTATTTTAGAATTTTCCTCAACACGATTGAAGAACTGACTTTGACAAGGTCGACTTGGCTCAAGAGCAGGGGCTGTATATGACTGATATGATACTTTGGGCAGCGAGTATGCAGGTTGATAGACTTGGTAAGGCTACCTCTCATGCACACTCAGCTTCTCCTCCATAGATGTAATTAAACTACTCACATCTAGCATCTCATTTGAAAGCATGTGCCAATTCACTCTTTCAATAGGAGCCCATTCTTTCTTAACCTGATCCAGTGCATTCCTCACTTGATGGATGATATGATTAGGAATTTCTTGGTCGTACCCATTTTTGGTGTTAAGTTTAATTACATATTTTTTGTATCCCAGCAGCGCTTGCTTGAAAGTAGAAACGGGTTGATTAGCAAAGAGATTGGGCTGAGTGGAAGAAGCGACATACTAAGAAGATTTAGTGCAAGGCTGATATTTCTCATAGCAGGGTTGAGACTGGCCATATTAGGCATGATAAGGATTGCCATAAGGTTGGTAAGTATTATAGCCATTCTGGCCAAAGAAAACAGAGTCCATGACTTAAAATGATGGAAATTACACATACCATAAAAATGTGCTTCTTGAGGTACCAGGCTGCTTAACCAATGGATAAAACTCAGAGTCACCAGATGCTGAAGAAACTTGATTTACTATAACAGGACCAGCATCAATCCTAAAACTTTACTTCATTGAAAACTTGGGTCCCACCGAGCATGCCAAAATTGTTGACGTGCATGGTGCTGTATTGGTGGTTCCTCTACTGTAACAGGATCAACGACTAACCCTGTAACTTTTCTGATTAAAAACTTGTGGTCCCACTAGGTGTGCCAAAATTGTTGATGATGGAAATTGCACCTGGTGGCAGGAAAATAGTTTCCTTCCCTCTCCCCACAACATGGAAACTCCTCTCTCACCTATGGGATGGCGAAGCAGGAGAGGAGAGTCTCTAGATAAGGGCTAGCTCCCTTTGATGTATCTTGTTTGTTTTAGCAGGGCAAAAAAACATGGGTATATATAACTATATACAGCTATATAAATTTGGGGGAATGAAAAGGGAGAAGAAAATACAAGAAAACAAACAGCCTAGTCTAAAGAGGTGATACACCAAAAATGAAATGACCTTCCCACCTCCGTACTCAGGATCAAATAAAACATACATACACTCAGATTTGGTAGAAAAGACCAGGTCACTGGAAATGATAGGGAGGTTCTTATGGAAAACACAAGAAATAGGGACTCACCAAGGTGCTAGGAAATACACACTGTAAGTGACCTCTTTTGTTCTATACCTCCAAAATAGAACTCTACTCATAGCAGCAGTAGACAGTGATGCTTTGTAGATCACAGGTTTGCTAGTGTTGAACCTGTGAGAGCATCAAGAGACAATGATTGGACACATACCAACATTCAAGGCATACTCTGCATAATCTATCCAAATAGAGGTAAAAACTACATTTTATTCAATCCAGGCAAAAATTTTAGCAGAGCTACGCCTGGTTAAAACTGTGAAAAGATCCTTACAAAAATGACCAAATCCACAACTTATATATAAAAAGACAAGGAGACTTATTTTGGCACTCTTTGCTTACAAGTGGGCATGTCGCATCTTCATTGGGAAGAATAAAAACACTGTTAATTCATCATCTACCTGCTGGAACCATTCCTGTCGCTTGACTTTTTCCTTGTTTTGTCTCATTTGCTTACTTGGCCCCTTTTGCTAACTTCCTGGCAGGTCACTACAATTCAGGCTCTTTCTGGTTGATTTAGCACTCTCTGTACCTTTAAAATAAACTATTACTTATTTTTGCCAACTTCATTGTCCTCCTTGATGTCCTTGTGATTTGCTGGCTTCTGGTCGCTTGCAAACTACCTCACGGCCTGTTCTTTATATTGAAGGCAAATGGCTATATAACTTTGCTAAATTTGACATGCCCATGGCCATCAATGGATCCATGCTGGCAGTCAAGTCCATGCTGGCCTCCTTTAGCTTACCTTAATCTCTTCACGGCTTGCCTTAGTCCCCCTGCAGTTTGCTTTGTCTTCCACGCAGCCCGCTGTTGCTTGTGCTCCCACGGGCTTTGTGTCGGGCCTTGGCTTGGTTCCCCACGGCCTTTGTATTTTGTCAGGATTTCAATGGCTCCCATCGGGCATTTGAATTTCCATAGACAAATTGTCCATGGTAAATTCTTGTGAGCAATTTGTCTGCAAAAATTATGCCCGGTCGTGTATAACCCATGGACTTTTTTCCACAGACATTTCCCGTGAGAAAAAAGTCCACAGAAATTCCTTTTCACTGCCTTTGTTAAGCTTGCCCTCTGAAAAGGATTTTTTACTTATCCGAATTTCAAAGATTGGGCCATGAATTTGGAAAAGTCCACTTGCCCTCTGTTAGGGCACTTTTTTGCTACTGACTGTCTCCTAGACAAAAGGCACCCCTTTGAACCAAAATCTGTTGAACCAATTTTGGTTCAAAATAGCATGCCATTGAACCATGGAAGCCTTTGAACCTCTTGGACTTTACCATTGAACTTTGACACAAACCTTAGGCTTTGAACCAAACCGTTGAACTCAAAGCATCAAACTTTAGCCTTTGAACCAAAGCCATTGAACTTGCCACTTTTAAACTTGAAAATGTTGAACCGAGTATGTTGAACCAAGTCCGTTGAACCAAGAAATTTGGTTCAATGGTTCAACTATACGGAGGTTCAATGTATCTAAATCTGAATCATTCAAACAATGAACTCCTGAACTCGAACCAAACTCGTTGAACCAATATTGAGCATTGGTTCCAACAGTTTGGTTCAACTATATTAAACTAGGAACTGAACCAAAAGATGAACCATTCGAACCAGGCCATAATCTAACTTTCTAAACTCGCTAAACCCAAGGAGACTGGCACAAAAAAACTGGTGAAGAAGGTGACTAAAATTTTGCTAGGGGAAAAATTTGGTCAACACATATCAAGAGGACTCTTGGAAGGATTGGTAGCTATTAGATATATTTAGATTGCACAATCATGAAATAGAGGGAACCAAGGCCCTTACCTTGTATCTTCCTTGATTGGTACTAAATAAGGTGGTAGAACTATAAATTATAGTTCAATTGGTAGATTTTATAGATGTCAATCTAAGGAGTGCTAAACAATAAATATTCCACCTAATACCTATTAACATTGGTCAAATTTAATATACCATATAGGAGCATTTACACCCAGTGGGCACGACTAAAACATCTTATGATTTTAAATGGGCACCTTATAGGTAATGGGATATAAGGAAAAGGGTCAGGAACCATCTGGAGAGACTCAAAGCCAAGATGAAAATTTATTATGGCCATATGTCATATCCACATGACAAAGTATTCCTAGATGCTCTAAATGGCACATAAGTTCAAAACAAGATAAAAAACATAAATATGTCAATAGTTATTGAAAAGCATATTTATTATAATCTAAATACTACTAAAAAGGATGATTAAAGAATTGAGAAGTAGCATTAGGATTCAAATCCCCCTCTTTATCCTCTTTCATGGGTTGAAATTTAAGGATAAAAGTAGGTTGGACCATCTAGGAATGCTCATATGGGATGTGAATAAGGAATAACTCATGGGTCCCCTTAGTATTCCATCCTAGTGGTCACCACTATAGAAACTACCATAGTGTACACTTCTCCTCACCCGACTACCACTACATCAAGTACTGTAATCATAGCTTAGCCTAGTTGACCATTTTCTATGTTGCCTTTTCCTCCACTCATGATAACATAATAGGTGGGTCTCCCATATTTTCTCCTCCCAATTTTTGGTTTGGCTTCATTTTCATCCCCATCCAAAACCACTGCATGATCACCTCCATCAAATTATACTACCACCACTTCATAACCACCCATTAATCCTTTAAATTTAGTTATTGTTATTTCCCCTTCATTAACAAATTCTCTCACTAGAGCACCTCTTATGTACCAAAGAAAGGTAAAGTCCACTTTTGTTTCCCCTTAGGGAAATCCAATAAAGGGATCCTTCGAGGAGAATTTAGGGGGAGAAAAAGATAAGATAAAAGTTTATAAGGAAGTAAAACCACTAAAAATGTTGAATAGTAGAATAGATGATAAAGAGAAGCTTATAGAATGGGAATGGTTCATAGAAGAAGAATGGGAAGATAAAATGAAAACATCCTTGTCTAAAACCATTAGTGAGACCATGGAGAGTGTCCTAAAGGATGACTGGTTACTAGAGGAAGCTTAGTTCATAGAAACTAATTCTAAATACCAATTTAGGCTTAACTAAATTAATTCAGGACTAAGGTGGGGACAATGGAGATGAAACAGAGTCAAACCTCTAGATTCAATAGAAGGGAAGCCAGTGAGTACATATCCAACTTTATTCCCTCCTAGAAAAATAGTGGTATCTATGGCAATAATTTTTGAGATTATTTCTACATAAAGGGTGAGTACATAAGATTCTCATTCTTCATCTATTATAATAACTTATTTTTCCCCAATTAGTTCTATAGTAGTTATTTCTCATTGTTTTGGATTCCTTGGCCCAAAAAAATAAGGCCCAAGAAACTATATGGCTAGTTTTACAAATACCAGCCCCCATAATTTAGGCTATTACACCCCCCAACCAAAATTTAGAGGGGCCTATTATGGATAGCCATGCATCCATAATTGATTATTTTCAAAAAATGTTTAATACCCCTCCTACTTATTCATTATGTATTTCCTCCAACCCTTGGTCCTTTGAACTCAATAAATAAGTGCACTTTTAAAATCTAGTCTCCTCCAACATCTTTGCTTAACCAATTACTCCTCTCCATCTATCTACCCAATTAGACCTTTCAATTGGCTAGGCAACCTAGTTAGAGTCTACCACTATTACATCAACAAATGGGTCAAAGAAGGGAAAGCTAATAGTTGATATAATGGCTCCCAAGAATGTCATTAGATGGAGAAAATTTATTACCCCTTTTACCCAACTAGTAGAGTCTTCTCCTAAGCCCATGCTTCCCCCTAGGTAGTCCCCATATTCTAATCATACACAATAGATAGATCCTTCACTATAACTAGTTGCCTTTAATATTCTTGAATGGATCCAAAAAATGTAATAGGTAGAGTCAAGTAGGCATGACTTGGTCATTATGGAGAATCCCATATTCAAATTTAATTTTGACAAGGAAAATAAGACTGTGAGGAAAATAAAATGAAAAATAAAAATAGATGAAGGGAATAAAGTGGAGTTGGAATAAAGAGAAGATATGTTCTAATCAACTAAAAAAATTATAAATCTCCCCTTTGACTTGGGTGATCATATGAAAGACCCTATACTTTTATAGAATCTATAAGGGGAGTAATAAAAGATATTTTTAGGTTATATTATTAGTATTTATAGGTCCTATAATAAAGGAGCACCATTTATCCTCTAAGGGACCTCATATGTAGTGTATAGAGTGTAACCCAAAACTTATATGATGTCCTCTAATTAATAAGAGATACAAAGAAGGAATACTAACCCAAATAAGGGGATTTATTTTCCCTTGTGGAAGACATGCATAATATGGAGGCCAAATTCTAGGCTACACACCTAAGGACAAGGCCTACAATCACCTAAATTTGATAACTTCTCTAGATGTTGCATGGGCCCAAAACTATGTGGCCACTAGGAGAGATAACTTGATTGAATGATATCATGAAATGTAAAATTTAGGGTGAAAACTAAATAATTATGAGGGGTAAGATATCATTATTTTGGGGGAAATGAGATTCAGTGGTGTAGTTAATCAAAGAAAGAAATTGGTCTGTAAGACCGTATTTGAAGACCTTTGGACATTAGCAAATACTTATAGAGCAAAGGTCAAGGGCACAATGTATAAGACCCATGATGACCTAAAACAATTTATAAATTTTTTTAGAATCAAGGTCCTTGGTATAGAGACTCTTTATGTGGAGATTGGGGTTACATTTAAAATATAAAAAATTAGTAGACAAGCTCCCCCAACTTTTCAAGAGACCCCTATTGGACTTTAGGATGATCAAGAATTATTTTTAGGTGAGCCATGCTTTCTACTTAAAAATCCAATCAAGTAAGAAGGATTATTACGATATCTCACTCCCACTTACTATCTCAACTACACCAACATATTTAATGGTTGGGTCCACCATTACAACAACTTCAATGACAATAACCACAAGAGGACAGGTATCAGAGTTTTGTTGTAACAACTTTTTTCTGTTGGTAACATCTTTTGCTAAGTGTCCCATGTGTACTCTTTTGAGAGATATTTTATAAAATAGATGAAAAATTTGAGAATGGATTGAGTGATGAGGCATCCCCTCCCAAACCTATATATACTTGTATCTCCCACATTCCAAAGGGAGGATAAATTTTAACATATCAATATAGATCAGAAATCCTTTGGGTTATTCTGCAATTCTATGTTGTCACTCAATTTTGAACCTTTGGAGAGGTATTTAAAGCCTTATCCAAATTTATTGGAACATTGCATTATCTCTAGACCTATGGGTTACTTATAATAGGGATAAATCTCTAGATTAAAGGGTTATCTCCCTAGATTTATCTTTGATAGCTTATCACTTATACTACTAGCTTGTTGAAATAAAAAGGGATAGAGAGAACTTCAAAGAAACATATTCTTATGAGGTGAAACACCAATTTAATATCAACTAGACTACCATGTAATTTAACTATGAATTATTATTCACAAAACTGAATTTAACATCTTAGACTTCTCTAACATAAGTATTTCAAACATGAAAGTGATATGCAGTGCACTTCTTCAAGGTGGATGAATAAGAGGTCTGATTATAGACACTAATACTTTAATTTTCACTTATATATAGATAAATACATTAATTATAATTCATGAGACCTATTATATATCATAATACTTGCACAAAACATGAAAGAGTAAGGTGAACATAAGAATAGAAGATTATCACTTGTCATTCAACATGCACTAATTCACACACTTAGATAAGAATATTTAGAACTCAAAACAAACTTAAAATATTTTATTCAAATGAAAACATTAGTATTCAAACCATCAGGAATTTTCCATACTAGATGTGGATTCTACAAACTTATCCAAAAGTGGTTTCTTATATAAAAATAGTGAAGAAAGAGAGAGAGGTATGGTAGAAGAAGATTGACAAGTGTACATGATAGTTAAAAAGATAAGAGGAGCTATGAGATAGTCCAAATAGACCTCCAAAGCCATGTGTCTCACTCCTAAATCAACTCCAACCTTCCAAGTGGTATGGGGGTTACAAATTGGCGTGACATATTAACTAATTCTTTGAAAACTAACCTTCCTTACATGAAAGGAGTGACAAATAGACATTAAAACCATGAATTGACCTTGAAATGATATTATAACACTAATTTAACATCTCACATGCCTTATTAAACTCCTTTAACCTACCATTCCATCATTCATGTGCATAGGTGTCTTGAAACTCTTCATTTCCCACACCTAGTTTGGTCTAAGTGGCCTAAAAGTCAAGTGCATATTCTTAGGATCATCCAAAATCCATGAATGGTACTCAAATATGTTTTCAAGTTTTAAATAAACCATTTTGCTTCCTAGAACTCCCAAGAACTTATTTTTCTCCTTAAACCCTCATTAGGTTTCATTTGTTTGTAGCCTTATAAACTTGTAAATATCCTTGTATAGGAATTTTATAGATGATATTTATAAAATATGGAATATTATGTGACCCATTATGTATTTATATCTCCATGTCAAATTTCATACCCTGAATGTAAGTGGAAGTCTATATTTTTTGCCTCTCTTTCTCTTAAATTAGGCCTCAATTAGGCTTCCTTGATTAAGACCCTATTTTATTGATGTATAATTATATAACACATGTGAAATAACACAAAATAATGTAATTAAATTTTTATAGGACATCACTAACCTCAATGTAAAATTTGGGGTCCTAATACCCTATGGAAGTATGCAAACCAAGAAATGGCCTTACCAATTAGTCTCATTTTGAGCATGTTTGAAACTACCTTGGAAAATGGGATTGGTTTGATCACATAAATAGTATATTATGATTTTTTTGGAATTAAATTTATATTAAAACTCCAAAATTACTTCATCTTATGATTTAGAAGTTTTCCCCTTCTGAGAACACCTAAAAAACACCAAAAACATGTAAAAATAAGGTATTTTTGGAAATCCATAAAAGTGATGTCAACATAAAAGTATATGTTCATAACATCCTTGGAGTCATGAAAAACATAAAATAGTTTTTATGAGAATTTTTTTCATTAGATATGATTAGAGGTCCTTTTTTCATGACTGGACACTATCAGGGTTTAAGAGAGGTTTAAAACCTATTCGGAGGATTAATAATTATTCATAAAAAATAAATGACAAATTGACCTCCTTACACTTGTAAAACCACCTTATATTACCCCATCAACTATCCAAATTGGATCATAAACCCATGCAAAGTGTGAGCTATGGTATGAGCATTAGAAGTTGCTCCTTGAGTGGCATGATTAGTGTCTCTTGAGTAGGAGAAGGGTCTAATCTGAGTCTTGGGTATCAAAAATCCATCCCACTAATGGGAGAGGTTAATTTTTTTTATAAATATACACCCACATGATTACACATAATCTAATATTAATTTTCACCCCTTTGTATCCTCATGATATACCAATTAGGGTGTTGGGGTTTAAGACCTATCTCCTTTTTATTATCCCTCAAGGGTACTTGAGTTGAATCCTAGTGTTTTTTCCCACATATAATTATATGTATTTTTTTTTAATTTTTTTATGGTTCCTAAAGATAACCTAATGAGGTTTTAAAACTTGTTTTTGCCTTTAAGCTCAAATGGACCCTTAAGTCTCATGACTTCCCCTTGCCAAAAGAGTGGGCCAAGTATGAGACAAAATAGTGAGCACTTCCACTATTAATATGAACTTTAGTTTACCATGGATTAATTTTTTCACTCAAAAAAACCATATTTACCAAATTTCAAATCATGTTCATGCATATAAACACCCTAAAACACTAATTTCCCTTAAGACTGGTTGTAGGATCTGATTGTGTGTAGGGTTTTGAAGCCTAGACTGAGTTCTTACCTTTTATACCATTTATATCATGTTATGGGTTTTAATGATATTTTATTTTCAATATGAAACCATTACTCAAATATTCCATAATCTCTTAGACTTCTCATAGTCCTGTACTCTCTCCACCAATCAAGCAAAAGCTCATAAGTAGGCAGTAGACCTGTAACTTACCTCCTAACTATGTTTAGGGGTCTTGAAACTAATTTTTACCAATATTTTATGGTTATTTTTGGTTTAATAATGAATTTATATCCTATTTTTATATATGATGTATACCTCAAATTTTTTCCCATGTACTTTGTTCCTCTTTTAGGCTTTGAGACTAGCCTGTGCTTATGTAGATTGTAGGTACCCTATAAGATATCAATTATGTTTTTACCATTAAGATTATATACTCATACCAATATCAATTTCAACACTATTTAAAATATTTGTAATCTCAATTATACCTTTTCCATTCTCTTTACTTAGGTATGTTGTCAATCTATGTCATGTGGCTTGTAGGTACTATTAGGGTAACTTGGCTATGTTCATGGTTTTAGGCCTTTACCCTTGTAATCACTCATATTCTAAAATATTTTTAAATTAGATGAAATTAATTTTAGTTTTCAAATAATTTTCAAACACTCATTTTAATTTAATTTAGGTCTAAGAATGAATTGACCCTCTAAGTAGGAATGTAACTTATTTCTAGGATATTGAATGTATATTATGAGTCTGGACCTCATTTTCTACATACACATGATCTCCTCGATGTACTATAAGTTAGTTTTAGTTATGATATTAGTTTCAATCACCCTTAATACACTTTTTTCCCCCTCATTGTATTAACCTTACCCTACACCTTTAAGTCATGGCTTTAGGTGTTCATGACTTTGTTTTGGGTTTTGAAGCTAAACTCCTTCCTATTGCCATGATGTTTGAACGTATTCAAACAAAAATAATTATATATATTAGAAATTTAGGGTATTTAGACTTATTTTTGACATATTAATACCACTTGTATCTATCCCATTTCTATATAGTCCTATAGATACCTTTAGAGAGTATCAACTCAATCTCACTATCATCTTGATTGTGAGTGACCTAGTGGCTTTTTAAAGGGTTGTGTCTTAAACTTAATTGTATCATAGTCAAGTTTATATACTTTAGCTTATTCTAATGTTGAGTTTAAGTTAACTTTGGTATCAAATGAAGACCTATAGGCTTAGGGAATGTATGCTATTTTTGGACTATTTAGACTACAAAGAGCCATTCCTTGAGTTTTTGAGCTTTCTAAGTCTGTCACACTACTCCAAGACACTTATTATCATTGTCACTTATTCAAGGGTATCACATATCTCAAGACAAACATTTTTATCTTCAACCTACCTTATATTTTTGTATAGACTTCAAGTATTTTCAACCCATGCATATGTTTTATGCATTGAGAATCAAATCTTGTAGTCAATTAGAATCACTTTA
Organism: Torreya grandis; assembly: GCA_037957365.1. Lineage (NCBI taxonomy): Eukaryota > Viridiplantae > Streptophyta > Pinopsida > Cupressales > Taxaceae > Torreya > Torreya grandis. The sequence continues at coordinate 2,275,119 of JARHVA010002466.1, read as the reverse complement.
GTGAAGGCAATAGGGCCATCAAGATCATGAAGGCATGAGGATATGTGGCAATTATTTTCCATAGCTTTGAGTTTCTTCCATTTACTTATATAGTTCATATAATATGCAATTGAAGGAAACAACTATGATGTCTCATTATGAATTAAACTACCATATTGAAATTCTCATGATTCCAACAATGCAATGTGATCTCAATAACTTAAAAATATGATATATTACTAGTATTTGAGCCAAAATGGTATTCAAATCTCTATTATATTATCTAAACACATACTATGTTTTAAAGAGCAAGTAAACTTGATTAAAATGGATAAGAAACACATATTCAAATAAAACACACAAACTCCATGAAACTAAGGGAGATTCCATGATTTATGAATCATTAAAAAACATTTGAGAATGACCACCATGAATACAAAATAAAGACTTGAATCATAATTCATTGAAACAAACTATACACTGAGACATTCTTCTTTCAAGTGAAAGCACTTCATGGATTCAACTGATGAAACCACCATGAATAGGAGATCCAAGACCTCTAAAAACCATCATTAAAATCATTCATTGATCAATTTTTGACTAGAGAAACAAGTGCAATAACTTACCCCTTTCAGATGAATAGGCCATAGTGATCTACTATCACTCTTAGTGATTATTCATAAATAAGAGGTCACCAATATACAAATCAATTTCATTGATTTTAAGTTTTCTTAGACCCATAAAAATGGACAAAGTTTTAGATCCTCTCTCTCTCTCTCTCTCTCTCTCTCTCTCTCTCTCTCTCTCTCTCTCTATATATATATATATATATATATCATTTAATGCAAAATTGACTTCCTAAACTTGTGAAGGTATTAATGGAGGAGAAAAGTTGTCTAGGGTGTCAGTTTGACCTAAAATTTGGTACAAATCTATAAAATGATTTAAGGGATCCCAATAGACACTTCTAAACCTTTTTCAACTAAAAAATGATCTTGTAATCCATATAAATGCTTATAAAGTGTCTTTTAGCCAATATTAGGTGTTGAACTATAGATTTTATCAGACCCTATCTACCCCTAAACATTCCATGAACAACATATAACATCAAAGATGTTTTATCCTCTTTAAATGTTTTCTTCTTATAATGGCACGTCCACCTCTTCCAAATAGGCCAAAATGTGGCCAAAATGTGATTTTTTGTAATTGAGAATTAGATAAAGGTTAGGGAATGATTATATGTCATTAAATGATGTCAAAATAACCTTACATAATGAATCTATACTATAATAGTCCTTTGGACATGTTTGACCATTCTAATACCTTTTACTTGACCATAGGATTAGATAAGTGAACCTAAGATCAGACTTTAGACAATGCTAGATGAGAACAAATATGACCATATAGGACTATTAAAGACCACTTGAGACCATGAAAAAACCATAAAAAATATTAGACAATCCCATGAGGTTTCAACCTAAAGGGGTTGACTAAATTTTGACTTGGGGTCAAATTTTGGTCAACATTCTTGGAAATTCATAGGTGTAGCATGCTTGTAATGATATTGGACTAGTAGCCTTCTCCTTCCATTGGGATATGGAGTCACTCTTTTGCTCAATATGAAACTAGTATGCCTTATAAATATTTAAAACACATACCACATAACACAACAAGAAACAAACACACACTATGCCAAAGCATTTAGGGAAAACCACACATAAAAGACTCAAAACAACACACCTTACCTTATTATGTACATGACTAAACTTCATATCATCAATAGTAGGGAGTCAAGTGAATCCCATTTATAGGGATAAGTAACTCCTCCCAATTGATTATTGCCAATTTAAAGGAATTATTTTTCATAAACATTATGATGATGCATGGCCCACTCTAAAAAATATCAAACTTGGTGTGTCTTCTTGGATTTACTCTATCTTCATCCCATTTTAGCATTATATCATGCTCTTGGAAAACTTTTGGAGTTGATTTATTATCAAAAGAACTCTTCATTAACACTTGATGATTTTACATGGATTTGTGAGCATTGTCTCTAGTCTCTTACATTTCCATCAATTCATGTCAACCTCACCTCCATTGGAGTGTTTTCAAGGAATTCTAACTGATGTACCATCTCTAAGGTAGGTATATCTTGGGATACGTACAACCTAGATTCCATACCATAAACAAGAACAAAAGGAGAGTTATTTGTTGACCTTTTAGTTGTGATTTTATCATCCCATAGGGTTATCATCAACTTAGTGTGTCAAACTCTTTGGTTACTCTCCAAAGTCCTCTTGATGATTCAAATTAGGTTTTTATTAGTAGATTTAGGAAACCCATTACCTTTATGGTAATATTTATATGATGTACTCAAATATATACGATTATTACTTGTCTAATTAGTTGTCTTAACACCCATGAAAATAAGTGCATTATCTAAAATTATGGTAGGAGTTCCAAACCTTGTAGTAATACCTTCATAGAACTCCAAAATAAAAACATCATTGGATTCATTCAATGAAATTACCTAAAACCATCTTGTAAAGTAATAAATTCCTATAAGGATCAACTTGTGGCCAACAATTAATGGAGGATTAATCATGCCAATGAAGTCATTCCCCATTACATTAAGGGTTGATCTACTTGAATAGGCCTTAAGGGGAAAGCTAAAATCCTTTGCTTGCCTACAAATAAATCACATTCAACACACCTTCTTACCGAAGAATAACAGTCTTTGAAGAGGTTAGGCCAATAATAACCTACCCTCGTAATCTTTACAACTATGGTACTTGGAGAGAAATGACCTCCTATTATTCCTTCATAAAACTTTACAAGAAACACTCCAAATTGATCATTGTCAATGCATCTCAATAATACACCATTTATATCTCTTCTAAAAATTACACCATATATAATAAAATAAGTGATAGTTTGAAATCTTAAGTACCTTATTTTGGATCTACTCAAGCCTTTAAGACACTCACCATTTTGAAGGAATTTGATGATGTCTTGTGTTTAACTTTATAGAGGTGTGATATTAGCTAGTTGAGGGTATTCTTGATTGAAAAAAATTTCCTCTTTTAGTTCATTGAGATTGGAAGCCAAGTGATCATGAATACCCTTACCTCTTACCAACTTGGTCTCCTTGATGTAAACATCATACTCCATTACCTTTGTAATCCACCCTGCTCTAATTTCATTGAGGTATTTACTCAATAGGAACTCTTTGGTGCTAGGATGAGAGATGATGATGTGAATCCTATTATTTGAAACCATGTTTCTAAACTTATTTATTCCTATTACAAAAAAAGGACTTGTTTCTCCAAAAATGTATACTTGACTTCATAATCCTCCAAGCCTTGACTAAAGAATGAAATAGTTTGTTAAACACACTCATCATTATTTTGTATAAGCATAGTTGAGATAGTGTCAAGGTTATCAAATGTATATAACATGAAATATTTAGTAAAATTAGGATTTATAAGATTGGGAACTTGTGTAATTTATTGTTTGATGGCTTTAAAACCACTCTTAGCCTCCTTAGTCCAAGTGATAACTTGATTGTTCTTGTAGATGTTTATGATAGGATTCACCAAAGATGAAAAAATAGGTATGAATATTATCATAAAGTTTATCTTGCCTAAGAAAATTTGGATTCCTTTATTGTGTAAGGTAAATTATAGGCTTAGAATATCCTCTATCCTTTCAAGGTCAATGGCTAGGCCATCCTTGGAAATAATATATCCTAGAAGCTTAACTTCATGGACAATAAAAATGCACTTTTTTAGGTTAAGAGAAACCCCATAATATCTACACCTCTCAAACACTTTACTTATATGTTTCATGTGATCATTTACATCCTTTGATAACATGGTTATATCATCTAGATATACTAAAAACATCTCATTGATTAGACCTTTGAAAGTCATGTCCATTTCCCTTTGAAAGGTGGCACCAACATTTGACAAGCTAAAGGGCATATAACTATAAGTAAAGGTCCCATATTTTTTAGGAAATGTTGTCTTTAATTGATCATATTCATTCACCAAAATCTGATTATAACCATAATATCCATCTAGGATTGAGAAGCATTGGGAACCTGAAACAACTTGAAAAATTTACTCCATAGGAAATAAGGGGTAATGGTCTTTGAGTGACATTCTATTAAGATCTATAAAGTCCACAAAATTTATTATTTCCCAATTATTATTTATAATAGAAATAATATTAACTACTCAAGTTGAGTGTTTTATAGGAAAAATTATCTTAGACTCAAGAAGTTTGGTGAGTTCCATTCTCATGAGTTGTTCAACTTTGGGGTTGATAGGCCTTTGCTTTTACCTAACTAGTTTGACTCTAGATTCTAAATAAATGGTATGATGGGATATAATATGATCAAACCAATTTATATTTTTATATTTCCAAGAAAATATGTCATAAAACTCTCTACACAAGTCAATAAATTCTTATTTTTCAGATGGGGGAATACCTTACCTAAGTTGAGGAGTTTATCCTTAAAGATTACAAATATTTCATAGTTTTATTATTTTGTAGACATGCTCACCTTATCTTTGTTCCTTTGGTAATATTCATTAAATATACTCTCTAGAGTGACCAATCCTTTAGGTATATTGTTTCTTCTCAATTGTACAATTTGATTCTCATACTGATCATAGAGTTTCTTATAATTTATTGAGAATAACTTAGCTTAATTTTGAAAGAATTATACAATATGCTTGTCACTATCAAACACATGCAAAAATAATTCATTATCAGTAATGTAAATCCTTAAAAGGACCTTGATATGTGACTAGTTTACTTCCTCTTTTATGGTAGTAGGTGTGTCAAATTGTACCCCTGTAATAGCTAACCTATCAACATGCTTGTTTTGCTCCCTTGGGATTGGTTGTATGTTGAATTAACTAAAGTATTTAAGTAAATACCACACCATATGATTATAAAAATTAATAAAAGGGTTATTTATATCACTCACATTCCTTCTTTGATGCACAATAATTTCACTATCTCCATATACTTACAAATTCTTGATTCCTTTCCTCTTTACCCATTGAAGGCCATGAATCAAACCTTCATACTCGACCACATTATAGGTACAACTAAAATTAAATATATACAAAGGTTAATATTGATTTATATATGGATAAACCAAAATAACAATAGATTTTACAACAATCTTTATCCTTGAACCATCAAAGAACATCTTCCACATTCCATCACTCTCATTCTCCTCCATAGGGAGTGAAGGTATAAGTGTTCCTTCCTCATGTAAGCAATACACTCCCAATTCAATATCTTCAATGAAATCATAGGGGTCATGTTCATATTTCTCACTAACATATTAATCCAAAAATAGGTCAAAAATACTTTCAAGAGGGAAGGATGCCCCATCATCTATGTCATGCTCCTCTTGCTCATTGATAATAAAATTTAGATTGGAACTAGTTTCCACATATGGCTCAATGTGAAACTTGGATAATGGTTATGTCATTATAGTTACCTTTGATACATACCTTATTATAAATTCAAAGGACCAATCAGTATAAACATATCCTCCTATCTTGACAGTGAAGTCTTTTGATAGAAAAATGGAAAAATGTGCAAGCAGGTCTACCACCACTATATCTTGTAAAATTAGAAAGCTTGGACAATCATGAAAGAATATCTTCAAAAAAATTATGAGACATATTTAATTGTATAGATTTACATAAATCTACTACACTCCTTTGTTATATGTCTCATATTTCAAGCCCAACATATCTACAACTAGCTTGGGCATAACCAAAGTACTTGCCCCACTATCCACAATGTAATTATGGGATAGTTTGTCTCCCATAATGAGGGTGAGATAGAAAGGTGGGGGATTTTCATATTTGGTATAGATTTAAACAATATGAGTAGGTGAATTTTTGAGAGGTACACCACCATGATTTGATGGTTAAGGACTGATATGTATTTATGACATCTGCACTTGAAGTAGTTCCTTTTGACTGGGCATGTAGAGCACTTCCTAAAGGGATATAGATGTTTTAGTGTTATTCAAAGAATAAAAGATGTTCAATGAAGAACCAATATCCTTTGATTAAATCTTAGGAGGCAATGAATTACCATGAACTTAAGGTAATGAAGATTGAGTCACCCTTCTCAAGTTTTGATTTTGAAGAGGTGCAAGAGTTATAGAGGTTGCCACATTTGCATTCACACCTTACTAACTTGAAGGAAGGTTGTTTGAAGTTGTGTCTACATCATAATTATCTCCTAAATATATCCTATTTTACCTTTTTTTGGCTGAAATTTAGTATATCTAATTTAGTACAAGTTTATCTTCCACTTAGATGTTTGTAAGCCTCACTCCTTGACTACCATACTCTCCATTTGTTTGTACTTGTATGAAGATCTCATATTATACTATAAAGTAAGGAGTAGGCCCTCATTGAGATACAAAATATTCTCTTTAACCCTCATTTTCATTCATGTATTGTCCTTGAGGATGCTATTCTTCTCATTGAACCAAGTTACTATGGACTAGAACCATGGCTCTTATGTTGGGAGTAGAATTTGGATTATAGGCATTGGGTGGCCTATTGAAATTAGGCTAACCTTGACCCCTTCCTTGACAATTATGTTGATGTGTAAATATATTTTATTATGGAAGGTAGTATTAGGGGTTTTTGTGAACTCCAAATTGTTGATTTAGCTACCTAATTTGAGCTTCTAAGGTTTTACACTTTTCATCCAAATCAATGGCATCATCTAGTTTATTTGGGGTAGCACTAGACTTGTTTCTTGAGCTTGAAATTAGAGAAATACTTGGAGGAGTATAATACATATTATAAAATATGGGCATAGAGAATTTTGGAGGGAGTTTACTAGCTTGGATAAAACCATTCTTAGATATAATGGCTATATCATAGGCCTCAAGTAAAGAATATCCACCCAAAGAATAAAACATGATATCTATATAAGTCCCAATAACTCTAAGATAGGTTGATAAAACAAAAATTGTAGGGGGTCTCATGGGAGGTGGAAGCCTATTCCATTTTAAAAAAATCTTTCATTTAAATCATGCATAATTTCTATGGGCCCTCTTTGAATGAAATGCAATTATTATATGAGTGATGTATGATCACTTTTATCTTCAAAATTTTGAGTCAAAAACTCCACAAACTCATCCCAAGTATTGATACATCCTCCTGACAATGTTTTATACCAATCAAGGGATTTCCCTCTAAGGGACATGTCAAGAAATTTGACTACTATGTTAACTTTAGTGACATTATGGAAATTTTAGAAGTTAGGTATGTTTCTAATATGCTCACTTTGGGTTATAGGACCTTAATTATTTAAGTTGGGAACACTCTAAGTGGCATTGGGAGGAATATCATCATAGGCATTGAGGTTTATAGGATTTTTAGTATCGAAGGTTGGGAAAGCATGTTTCCCTCAAATTCCTCTTCACTCTCTTTCTCTTCTTGACTTTAAAAACCTTCTTGATCTTTAATCTCATATTCAAGGTTACCAAATGTCAAGATAGGCTCAGGATATTGAACTTCAAGAGGAAGTTTAGGATGAAAGGATAGATTTGTGGGATGGTTACTTCTACTAGCAGTTGACCTAGTAAGGACCATAAATCATGAACAAAGGAAATAAGAAAATTTGATCTGCAACTAGATATTACATTTAGTGGAGTTTCTAAATGCTAAGTGAGGAACACTTATGCAATTTTGATGTTGTCAAGACCAACATTCACATTGAAAAGATGTGTTTGAGATAGTAATCCCACCGAGCATGCTTGAATTATTTTAAATGAATTTTGTACCCTTGGAGAGATAGTTAAATCCTTATCCAAATTGAGTGGAACATTGGATTACCCATAGACATATGGGTTGCCTATAATAGGGTAAACCTCTAGATTGAAGGGCTAGCTCCCTAGATTTTTCTTTGATAGATTATCACCTATACTACTATTTTATTGGAATGAAAAGGGATAGAAATAACATGACATAGACCTATCTTGATGAGGTGATACACCATGTTAATATAAAATAGACTACCATGTAATTTCACTATCAAAGATGATTCAAAAAATTGACTTCAACATCTTATATTTTTGTAACATAATTATTTAAAACATGAGGTGATATGCAATGCACTTCTTCAAGGTGGATTAATAAGAGGTCTAATTGTAGACACTGATACTTTCCTTTACACTTAGAGATAGAAAAAGACACTAATTATACTTCATATGAATTATTAGAGAGTAGACTACTTGTACTAAACATGAAAGAGTAAGGTGAACACAAGAATATAATATTATCACTTGTCATTCGACATGAAATAATTCACACACTTAGATAAGAATATTTAGAACTCAAAACCAATTTTAAATATTTTATTGAAAGGAAAACATCAGTATTCAAACCATCAAGCTGTGGTTTATAAAAACTTGGCCAAAAGTGTTTGATTATATAGAGGATGGTGGAGAGAGAGAGAGAGAGAGAGAGAGAGAGAGAGAGAGAGAGAGAGAGAGAGAGAGAGAGAGAGAGAGAGAGAGAGAGAGAGAGAGAGAGAGAGAGAGAGGAGGAGAGGGAGAGAGAGAGAGAGGGAGGGAGGGATGGAGAGAAGTGGTAAAAGAAGATTAAAAAGTATAAATGAGAATTAAAAAATAAGGGTAGTTATGATATAGTATAAATATACCTCTAAGGCCATGTGTCTCACTCTTGAAGTAGCTCCAACCTTCCAAGTGGCGTGGGGGTTACAAATTGGCATAACACCTTGACTATCTCCTTGAAAAATGCCCTTCCTTACATGAAAGGAATTAAAAATGGACCTTAAAATAATGAATTATCCTTTAAATAATATAATAATACTCATTTAACATCTAAAATGCCTTAAGAAACTCCTCTGACTTGCCATTCCATTATTCATGTGCATAGGTATCTTGAAACTCTTCTTTTCCCACACCTATTTTCGTCCAAGTGGCCTAAAACTCAATTTCATATTATTAAGCTCATAAAAATTCCATTAATGGTCTTAAAATATGTTTTTAGGTTTGAAACAAAGCATTTTGGTTCCTAGAACAATTCATAAGAATTGTTTTGCTTCTTAAGCCCTAACTAGGCCTAGTTTCCTTATAGCCCTAAAAACCTATAAACCTGCATGTCTAATGAGTTGTAAGGATGATATTAAGAAAAAATGGAATATTATAGGACCAATTTGTATTTATATTTCCATTTAAAATTTCATCCCTTGAATCTAAGTGGAAATCTATCTTTTCGACCTTTCTCTCTTTTGAATTAGGCCTCAATTAGGTCTCCTTGCTTATGACCCTATTTTATTGATCCAAAATTCTAACACACATGTGAAATAACCCAAAATAATGTGGTTAAATTTACCCAATCCATCAAAAACATCCATGTCAAATTTTGGGTCTTGATACCTTATGTAAGTATGCAAACAAAGAAATGGCCTTACCACCTAGTCTCATTTTTAGCATGTTTGAGTCTGCCTTGGAAAATGGGCCTAGTTTGATCACCTATAGAATATATTATGTAATTTTTTAGATTTTAATAGATATTAAAACTCATAAATTAATTCATCCCACTATTTATAAGCTTTCCCCTTCTTAAAACACCAAAAACATGAAAAATAGGGTATTTGTGGAAATATGTACAAGTGATGTCAGATCAAAGTACATGTTCAAAACCTATTTAGATTAATCAACAACATACAAGAGTTTTAAGGATAAAAATGTGTCATTATATATGAATTAGAGGTCCTTTTTCCATGACTGGTCACTATTAGGGTTTAAGATAGGTTTAAGACTGTTTGAGGTATTAATAATTGTTCATAAAGAATAAATAACCAATGTCTTCCTTACACTTGGAAAAACATCTTATCTAGAAACCTAAACTATCCCAAATGGATTATACTCCCATGAAAAGTGTGAGTTTAGTTATGATCATATGAAGTTGCTCCTCAGGTGGGCATGCTTATTGTTTCTTGATATTGAGAAGGGTCCTAATCTATGTTTTGGGTCTCAAAACTCCATGACACTACTAGGAGAGGTTAATAAACCCTTTGAAAACCATCGCCCCACATGATTCCACATGCTATGATATTAATTTTTACCCCTATATATTCTCATGGTGTATTAGCTAGGGTGTGGGGTTTAAAACTTATCTCCTACTTACTAGCCCTCAAGGGCACTTGAGTTGAATCATGAGGTTTTTTGAAACCTAGAAGTTTATAAAAAAGCTTTTCATGTTTTTATGTTTCCTCAAGAGCCCCAAGTGAGGTTTTTAAACTTCCCATTGCCAAATGAGTGGGCCAAGTATAAGATAAAATAATGAGTATTTAAACTATTCATATGACCTTCGAGTTTACCATGGATGCATTTTTTCACTCACAACCACCATATATTCAAAATTTTAAAGCATGGTCACGCGCTATAGAGGCCCCAAAACACTAATTTCCCTCAAGACTGGTTGTAGGATTTTGACTGTGTGTAGGGTTTTGAAGCCTATACTAAGTTATTACCTTTTAGTATTCTTGTTAATCAATTTATAGGTTTGAATAAGATATTATTTGAAATATGTCACCATTACTCAAATATTCCTCATTATTTCAGACTTCTCATATTCCTTTACTCTTTCCACCAATCAAGAAAAAGTTCATAAGTAGGTAACCGACTTATAGCTTGCCTTCTAAATGTGTTTAGGGGTTCTTAAAACCATTTTTATCAATATTTTATGATTCCTTTTTGGTTTTCATAATGAATTTATAGCCTTTTGTTCTATATTATGTATACCCCTCATACATATCTTTCCATGTGCTTTGTTTCTCTCTTAGGATTTGAAACGAGCCTATGTTTATGCAGCCTGTAGGTGCCCTATAGGATATCAATTATGTTTTAACCATTAATATCATATAATAAAACCAATATACCTTTCACCACTATTTAACCTATTTTTTAATCTCAATTAGGCTTAGGTCCCTTTATCACACACCATTTCCATTCTCTTTACTTAGGTTTGCTATCAATCTATGTCATGTGGCATGTAGGTGCTTCAAAGGTAACTTGACTCTATTCATGGTTTTAGGAATTCACCCTTGTCATCAATCATCTTATCAAATATTTTGAACTTAGTTGAGATTTTCATTTGGGTTTTCAAATCATTTTAAAACACTCATTTTACCTTCCTTTAGGTATGATAATTAATTGACCCTCTAAGTAGCCTTGTCCGCTTACTTTTATGGTATTGACTGTTTTTTTTGAGTTTGGGGACCTCATTTTATACATGGTCATGATCACCCTCAATGTACTCTAAGTTAGTTTCAGTTCTTATATTTGTTTCATGCACCCTTCATAAACTTTTACTCCCCTCATTGTTATGACCCATAACCCTACACCTTTGAGTCATGGATATAGGTGTTCATGACTATGTTTTGGATTTTGAAGATAAAATCCTTCTTATTGACATGATGTTTGAATGTACTAAAACAAAAATAGTTATATCTATTATATATGTGGGGTATCTAGACTTCCTTTTAAACATATTCAAATCACTTATAACTAGCCTACTTCTATAAAGTCTTATAGATACCTTTCAAGAGTATCAAATCAGTCTCACTTATCATCTTAACTATGAGTGACCTAGTGGATTATTCAATGATTGTGTCTTTAGATTACTTTTATCATATTAAATTTTTATATTCTTTATATTATTCTAGTGTTGAGTTAAATTTAACTTTGGTACTAAATGGAGACTTATAGGCTTGGGGCCTATAGGTTGATTTTGAATTATTTAAGATAAAAGATCCATTCCTTGAGTTCTTGATCTCTCTAAGTTTGTAAAACCATTCCATGACACTTCTAATCACTATCACTTCTTAAAGGGTATCATAGAGCTCAAGACAATCATTTTCATCTTCAACCTACCTTACTAGTTTGTACGAACTACAAGTATAGTCAACCCATGTATATGTTTTATGCATTGAGAATCAAAGCCTTTGGTTAATTGAAATCACATTGATGAAGGTAGTAGGGCCATCAAGATTAATGAAGGAATGGTGATATATGTAAAGTATTTTCCATAGCTTTGAGCTTCTTCCATTTAACTTATATAGTTCGTACAACATGTAATTGAAGGAAACAACTATGACCTCTCATTTGAAGGTTCATTGAACTATAATATTGAACTTATCATGCTTAAAAGAGTGAAATATGATCTCAATAACTTGACTTTATGATATATTACTATTATTTAAGACAAAATGGAAGTCAAACCTCTAATAGACTATTTAAACACAAACTATGTTCCAAAGAGCAAACACACTTGAAGAGAATGGATAAGAAACACCACATATTTTTAAAAAACACATGAAATACATGAAATTAAGGGAGATTACATGGTTTATGAAACATTAAAAACATCTGATAATGATCACCATGAATACAAAATAGATACTTGCAGCAAAATTCACTAAAACTGTCTTTACACTAAGACATTTTTCATTCAAGTGAAAAAAACTTCATGGAGATGATTCTATTGATGAAATAATAATGAAAAGGAGATAAAATACCTATAAAAATACACTTAAAATCATTCCTTTCCTTAAATTTATTATCTAGACAAATAGGTACAAGAATAGACCCCTCTCGGATGAATAGGCCATAATGACCTATGGTCACTCTTAGAGATTGTTCATAAATAAGAGGCCACCAATGTAAAAAATAGTCCATCTAATTTTAATATTACTTTGAACCCAAAAAAAAAATCTCCAAAGTTTCATCTCCTAACTCTCTCTCTCCTCTCTCTCTCTCTCTCTCTCTCTCTCTCTCTCTCTCTCTCTCTCTCTCTCTCTCTCTCTCTCTCTCTCTCTCTCTCTCTCTCTCTCTCTCTCCTCTCTCTCTCTCTCTCTCTCTCTCTCTCTCTCTCTCTCTCTCTCCTCCCTCTCTCTCTCTCTCTTCTCTCTCTCTCTCGGCTATACCATTCAATGTAAATTTGCCTTCCTAAGCTTGTGAAGGTAGTGACGGAGGATAAAAGTTGTTTGGAGTGTCAGTTAGACCTAAAATTTTGTAAAAAGTTGAAAAATTATTTTATCGATCTCAAGATACACTTCCAAACCACTTTAAATTAAAAAATGATCTTATAAGGCCCTAAAAGTGCTTGTAAAGTGTCCTTTCATCAAGATTAGGTGTTGAACTATAGATTTGGTCAAACCCTAACTACCCCTAAACATTATCTAACCAGCCTATAACATCAGGGAGTTTTTTTAGTTTTCATTAAACATTATCTTCTTGGAATGGCACATCTAACTCTTCCAAATGGTCCAAAAGGTGTCTAACATGTGATTTTTTGCAATTAAAAATAAAATAAAGGTTGCTGCATGATAATATTCCTTTAAATGATGTCAAAATAATATTTTATAATGAATCTAGAATATATTATTCCTTTGACCATGTTTGATCATTCCAAGATCTTGTACTTGACCATAAGATCATACAAGTGAACATAAGACTAGACTTTAGACAATGCTAGATGAGAATAAATATGACCATATAGGAAAATTAAAGACCACTTGAGACCATGACAAACATTATAAAATCCTATGAGGTTTCCAAATAAATGGGGAGACCAAATTTTTACTTGGGATTAAAATTTGTTCAAAAGTACGGTTATCTTTTTCATGTATGCATTATAGTGTTTATGTATTTTGATCTAACCAATAACTTAGTCTTTCCTGATATATGCAATATTAGTTTCAAGTATCTTGTAATTTATTAATAAGGTGTTATAAATTGAAATGTGTAATAGTAATTTATGTTGATAAATCTTATTTTGTGGTAGAAAACTAGCTAAGTTAATCTTTATAATTTGTGTATATATGCTAATTTGTGCAACTTCTTAAACTTAGCCATAATTAGTTGAAGGTGCTCTTTGGTATTATCTATAATATTGAAGTTAAAATATGTTATAAAATATTGATAATGAGTAACCTTTAGTTAATAACTCAAAGTTAAATGCATCATATCTCTTAGAACTTTTCACAATGTTTATCAATTCTATGTGATAAAGTAGCTGTTTACAAGCATTAATTATTTGGCATTTGTCTTTATCCTAGAGTTGGTTAGAAAGAATTCATGCTCTCTATTCATGGATCCCCTTTTCTACCTTACCTTTCCATTTATTTTAATTTTCTTTGATTCCTATCCACTTTAGAGTAGAACCATCATTACAACATTCCATTCAAGTAGATCTATAATCCATATCCATATCCAAACCGACTGGGTTAGTAGTTGTATTGCTCATAGCCATTCCGCCACTAGTCATTTCAAGACCCAATACCTAAAAATCATGCCCCAAAGTGAATTTAATCATCACAAAGATCATAAAACATCAGAGGCTACCTTGTATGTGTTGTTTGGTGTGTGTAAAACTCTCAACAATAGACAAGATCCTTAATATTTATGGGAATCGAATCCCAAAGGGGATGATTTAATTAGAAAGAGGATTTGACATTTTAGACCTTGCATGCCAAGCAAAGAGGCCTAAGTTAGAAGGCCAAAAATGCCATCTCATCAACCTCAATTTGATAGAAACCCCTTAGATGGTTAATGTGGGCCTTGACTAGATGGAATCTAAACTGGACCAGTTGAGAAAACTACTGATGAGATATAAAGATGTTATTGCTTGAGATTATGGATACCTTAGGGTCTTCACCCTGAGAGTGATCACTCATACTATCCCCCTCAATCTAGAATAAATATTATTTAGATAAAGGCAAAGATTGATTAACATAATTATGGAACCCTTAATATATAAAGAGGTTCATAAATTACTCACTACTGGTATGATTTTCTTGGTTCATCATTATACCTAGGTGGCCAACCTGGTGCCCATGTGAAAGAAAAATGGAGAAATATACCTATGTACAGACTTCTAAAATTTGAACCTAACTTCATATAAATACAATTACCCACTACCTTCCCTTGACAAAGTAATCCAAATGGTGAGTGGATCTCAGATGATGTCCTTTTTGGATGACTTTTTAGGATATAACTAAGTTTTGGCTAATTTAGAAGACTAAGCCAAAATTGTGTTCACCACTAAATGAGGCATATTATCCTACAAGTGAATTCCCTTTACATTGATCAATGTTGGGAAAACCTTGTAAAGACCCATGGAACTTGATTTCAAAGGACTAATTGGTAAGTGTATAATAATTTATATGGATGACATACTATGCTTTCAAATTATAGGTTAGATCACATATTCCACTTGGAGAAAGTATTTGAAAGGTGTAAAAGGTATGGTATTTTCGTGAATCCTAAGAAGAGTGTGTTTAATGTTACTGAAGGTAATATTTTCAGTCATATCATCACAAAATAAGGTATTGTTATAGATCTCAAAAAATATGATGTGATTTGTAAACTATCTCTACCTAATAACAAAATAGAGTTAAGATTTTTCTTTGGGAAAATTAACTTTGTTTGAAAATTCATTTCTATATTTTCTAAAATTTTAACACCCATAAATACTATGTTAAAACATAATGCCAAGGTAGAATGCCATGTAAAATTAAATAAGGATTTCTAGGAAACCAATGACGTAATTATGCAGGCCTCAATCTTGATAAGATCAAACTATATGTAATATTTCTATATCTACCCCTTTGCTTCTGAACACACCATTGATTTTTGCCTCACCTAGATATTTAATGAATAAGAACATCTCATCTCTTTCATGAGAACCAATATCAAGGATATAGAGCTAATATATTATAATCTCAATAAACATGCCTATTCCCTATTCAATATAGTGAAGAAATTTAGGCACGACATTCTCAAGAATAAGGTGCTTTTTATTTTCCTAGACCTAGCCACAAAATAGATGTTGGGGCATATTGAGTTGGGCAAGTGTAGATATTTTTAGATGTCAAAGTTACATGAGTATGACTTGGATATCAAACTAGCCAAGTTGGTCTAAGGATAAGTCCTTACCCAGTTGATAACTAAGATAGACCCAAGACTAAGTGTACACCAAATAGACCAAGAACTAAAGCTATAACTAGATTGGTACACCTCAGTTGTGTATTTATTACTCTAGAAGAATACAACACCTATACTCAACCATATATAAAAGAGAGATTTATAGTTAAAATTTGTGTGGTATATGTTGAAGAAGGGAATTCTCTTTAGAAAGAACCATGAGAGAAATTACCTTATATATTTGTCCCTAGATAAATCCAATGAATTGATGGTAAGTTTCCATGAAAAACTAGGAGCCAACCACCCTATTGAAAATTACACAACACATAAGGTCCTTCAGGTGGACTACTACTAGCCTACTTTATTTAAAGACATTCATGCTTATGTCCATATTTTCATTAGTGCTAGACCTTTTCCAAGAGGGAGACCCATATGGCAATGTCACTTCAGCCCATGGTGGAGTCAACCCCATTTTCCTAATGGGGATTATATTTAATTGGGGTCATCAACCCTAACTCATATCATGGCCATGAGTTTATTCTCATGACCACAAATTATTACACAAGGTGATTTAAAGCAATAGTTACAAAAAGAAACACCACTATCATGGTCATCAAATTCATGGAGAATAATATAACCACCTATTTTATGATCTTAATATCTATGATATGTGATAATGGCTCCACCTTTTAGTCCACATAATTCACATAATGGGCTTATGATAATGGTATCACACTAAGGTTCTCATCCAACAACTATGCCCAAGGAAATTGATTGGTAGAATACACCAATAAGAATCTAATGGACTCCATCAGTAAATATATAGGAGAGAAACTCTAGGAGTGGAACTCATTACTAAAGTTTACTCTATGGGTTGACCACACCAAGGATAAATAGGCCATCAATATATCTCTTTTATTTTTAGTCTATGGATTGGAATCAATCATGTTGGTCACACTCAGCCTGTCAACTTATAGATTCATGTAATAGTTCATGGAACCAAATGACAAAATGAATTCATATCACTTGGATATCATTAAATTAGAGGAATCCGAAGACAAATCTTTGTTAAGATTCAATAAGTATTAGGTTATCATTAAATTAATGGTTTGACAAGAGTGTTAAAATAAAGACTTGTAGGATCTCTAATCTAGTATTAATGTGTAATAAATCCCATCAAAAGAAAGGCCAACACTCAAAGTTTGATCCTTTCTAGATTGGACCATATCAAATAACAAAAATATTAGGCCAAAATGCCTTTCACCTTAAGGAATTAGAAGGCAATAACCTTCTACTCCCAGTAAATGAATAGTTCTTGAAGCACTATTTCTCATATGCTCTATCTAGTCTAATTTTATAATAGCCTTGATGGGTAATGGTAATGTATATAGTATTTTAGTTTGTTTGAGTTGTGTGTTTGCATGCCATATTATGTGTTTCCTTTCCTATTCTTTTATTGTGTTTGTTTGGTTTTATCTTTATAGGTTTCATCTGACCCGAATTGGACCCCTAATTAAAGTTGAGAAAATGAGGCCTCTACAAAAAAAGACAAGTTTATAACCACTCTGAGTGATGATCAAATCCCAAAAATCATTTTTAAATTATAAATAGCCAAGGTTGAGTCCTAGATCCTAACCAACCACAAATGGTGAGAGAGTTATTTACATATAATATCTTGAAGGCCAATGATTCTCACTTAATAAAGTGTATTTTAGAACAACTTAAACCTTGATAGAGGCCATCAATCTGCACTTAATATAACATATTACAAAAAATGGGACCATTCAAGCTAATCAAAAGTCAACTATATATTTATAGATTCTTCTTTATCTTATCATCCTTGGATTGGTCCTGAACCCTTAATGGACAAGGATTAATAAATCTATTTGTAATAAACCTTGAAAGAAGACTTGAAAAATATAAAAAAAATAAATTATGAGTCTTCCTTGAGAGGGTTATTTAGGAAACCTCCATCATAGGCTTTCTATCCTAGATAGTAGTGAAGAAAGGCCTTGAATGGGACTAGAGATATCTATGTTAGGATTATACAAGCCTAGAAGCTAGCATAGCAATACCCATTCCATTCCCCTCCAATCCATGAGATCATTAACACCCCTAATAAATTTAATGCCTTATTTGACTCAATTACTTGAATGCAGTCCATGATTGGATAACTTAATTCAAAAATCACTCCCTAAACACACTAGTGGTATTTTATAGGGTAAGAGATTAGTATGTCACTTGTTATCACATGACTTTAACACCTCTTTCTTTTATAATTAAAGATATTTTTTGTAATATGTGTGTTATGTAGGAATGGTGAATTAACAATTTGGGTTATAAGTTTTTGTCACCACTTTATTTAAGGAATTCACCATTTGGTATGGCAAACACACCTCCTTTTTCATAAGAAATGGGGGACCCCTCTTTTGAAAACTTGTAACTAGAATTTTCAGACCTATTCTCACATTTTATTTGGCTTCACCTATGCCAAATCTATAAAATCCAAGGTCACCCTGTTTATTTATTTTTCTCCACAAGTAAATGATGTGGATAATGACTAGTGGACCGAACTAGTAGGCCTCATTAGTTTATAAAAGAAACCAACATAAATTCTACATATATTACATGATTAGAATGGGGACTCTTACCTTAAATGTTTAATATCCTAATTTTTTAGGCTTGCCCTTACTTGGAGGTTCTTGGAGTCTCAATATTATTCCCATTATATCTGACTTGTAATTATATATGGTGTTATAGGGCCTAGCTAGTGGATAGGTAAATACTTAATTAATAATTCATCCTTTCACTTTCACTTAGTCATTTTCTATGTTTTCCACAAGGTCTTCCACATGTCAAAGTCTTGTCACTACATGGCTTTAAGATATTTGGATTATTTCAAATAAGTTTAAATCTTAGTATTGTTCCACCTAGATGACACTTTACTAGATAGGGGTGAATTTAGGATCCACCTAGGTTACTTAAACCATGTCATGACGGAAAAGGTAGCCAATGCAAACTAGGAGGGATCTAAGGTGGTTCTCAAGATCTTAATATAATCTACAGTGAGTTTAGCTAGATGTTAGAGGTCCAAGTGTTAATGTAGGCTCCCTTTTAGGTATACCATAGACTCATGGCCAATGCCAATATGATATTTAGATATCCATGCTAAGATGTATAAATATTTTATCTTATGGTATCCACATTTGAATCTAGTGAGGTGAAATCAAAGTAATTGGGAGCTAACTCTTCCAAGTTACCTCCATGTATTAGTTGAGTGGTCCCCAAGGATATATTTGGGGTATACTTATGGGGATTTTATCTTTTTTTTGAATTATATGGTTTTAACCACTAAGAATTGCCATCATGGCCTAGGATGGGAATCTCATACTACTTGGAGGTGAATCCCATCCTTATCTATAAAAGTGGAATCGTGTTGTAATTTGAAGGCTGGTAATTTTTAGCTCAAAAGTGTTGTTGAAATCAAGTCAAGATTTCATCTATGATTTCATTCACCTCCTTTTGAATTTTAAAGAGTTGGTTAAGATCGATCTTTTATAATAGAAATAGTTATATTAATGAATTCTATTTTTATCTCTTTTAAGTGACACATGTTTTATTTATCAAAGAATCTTTCATTTTAGTTTTAAGTGAATATTAGTGCCCAAAATAATATTCAAAAACTCTATTACTTCATGAATGCAATGATTATGATGTGCTTGGATATCATAAATTATTTGTGAATTCCTCTTATTTTCTCCATAATATTGATAATTAGTGTGCTATCTTGCAAGTTATTTTGAAAGTTTATGTGTGGTTCACTATAGACTTCTAATATTGCTATTTAGTGGGGAGTTTAAAATTGAGCATTCTTAAGTTGCTTCCCTATAATATTCCCATTGTATAACACTATAGTTCAATCCTTTAATGCGACACACACACAATGGTATAACCATGGTAGATGTGCTCTGCTCAATTGTTTAATAATTAATTTCACTTGGTTTTGGAAACTTTCTTTACTACCTTCCCCTTCTTACCTTTTGTGTTTGTTTTAGAAATTGAACTATCTTTTCCATTTTGCTTATAAATGTTAAGTAAAGTGCCTAAATACCAATAATATATTCAAATGATTTACTCATTAAATCAAAGTTATTAGGATTGAACCACCAGTGGTGATGTTGTATCTCTCAAAGATTATTCCATGCTAACTCCATTGTGAAGCCAAATATGTGTAGTTATGCCTTGGGATAATTTCAAATCAATCCTAAAATAGAGGATGAAATTCCATTACTATTTCCCATTACTCTTTTTGAAAATTACCAATATCATGAGCATTTTTAGATAGGGATCTTAGACCAAACAAAAATAAGCTTAGTCATTTTAGAAAGGTATTACAAAAAGGAAAAATAATTATCATAAATTGGTTCCATGCATGCCAATAAATTTAAAGGATTCTTCTTAGAGTGTGATTTTTATATTATACCTTCATGGATATTTGTTAAAGTGCCTCTCATTAATGGTTTAGTCTTACCTTTTAAGGCCATTAGATAGGTAGATAAGTCAAGTTGTTCTCCCCCACCTGCTAACCTCTTAAAGTTGAACTTTGATGGTGTAGCTAGGGAAAACCAAAGATCATCTTGGGTAAGTTTCATAAGTAGATATTCTAAAATTTCCTTGATTATAACATCATTTAAAAATATAATGGATGAAAAAATAATGAGATTGAAGCATAGGCTACTGTGCTTGGTTTGGACTTAATGGTTCAATGTGTATACACATAATATTTTCAAACTTTTATTGATTACTGATATTTCGTACCTTGTAGGAACCCATCGAGTCTCAATCTCTCTAAGTGCATGCCTTAAGGGGTGCATTGAGAAAAATGTGGGTAGATCATTAGTTCTTTATAATATTGTTGTCCTTTTTTTAACTTTCCATCTACACACTCATCTCCTAAAAAACATTTACCCTAAGCTTACTCTTCTCAGTCTTACCTATTCCAATCATTTTCCATGCTTTATCCTCCTTGATCTTGCTTTGACCCTCTTTCACTAATTGACTATACAGGGTTGACTAGGTTGACCATATACTATTTAGGGGTATTTTTCATTAGGAACTTTGTTAGCCCTTCGGCTGACCTAGCTCGAGACCTAGTGAATTATATCTTGAAACATATAGGGTTGACCTTGTACATCCAACATATTTAGAAGGATTTATAGAAATATCTACCTATAAATACAAGTTCATTTCCAACCATTTGTATGAATATAATCACAAAATAATAAGTGAAAATGAGCATCTGCTTATTGACCATTCTACTCAAGGATTAAAGCTTAGGGTTCCATACTTTCTTTGGAGAAATGGATCTTATCTTGTGGAGAAATATTTTGGATACGTAGATAGGTTGTGTATCCTAGAGATTTTTTTTATTTTTTATCCTTACATACCATAACAATCTCTTGTGAATCACATTGGCCAAGTGAGAGATTGAGGCTTAGTGGGTACATCTTCAAGGCAAGTATTCCTAACTTTATTTCTCCTTTGTAAGAGTAGATAGATAATGTAATTGTTCTTCTTTCTTCCATGTATTAGGATTCCATATACATTAACATGAGTATATGTCTTCTATGAATGTTTAGTTTAGTTTGTTTTATTTCTGATCCCCACTTTGTGCCATGAGATTTGGTGTACACTAGATTAGATTTAATTTCTTATTTATTAGAATAGAGTGAACATTAAACCTATGACTCTTTTAGGGTTGTTGCATGATTGTGTTAGACTATAGGATTTAGAACCCTTCCTATCATGGTGTATTATGACAAGTGATCCATTAATTAGGTCTAGTAGATCCCCATATTTTTCATTCCTTTACTTAACAAATGTGTTCCCAATTGGAAGTGTAAGTATGCTCTATCTTTTTTGAGCTAGGATTTATTTATAGATATGATGCATTTTTGATTGCATACATTCTGTTGAATCCAATGCGAACTAATCCATGCAAGATTTGTTTAGCTTATTTGATTTCTTTCATTATTTCATCATTATTTTTATCATATATTTATCATACTAGATTAACTCTATCAACCTAGTATCTAACTTTTATGTGCAAGTTTTTAGGGACAAGCTACTAGATCAACCTAGTCAACCTAGTATAGGTATTCAAATTTTTAGACATCCAATCTAGACTACTAAGTCAACCCAGTCAACCTTGTAATTTTTAAAACATTAGGTTTAACATACTAGGTCAACCCAATTAACCTTGTACATTCCAAGCACTCAACAACAATTTTTTATAAAGCTTGATCAACCCAGTCAACCTAGTTAGTAGAATTTGCAAGCATATATCAAGGTTCTTGAATAACAATATTCATTCTCTACATCTATGATCCACCAAGGTTCCTTTTTATCTCTCTATATATTTATTTATAGTCTTTCCTTTTATAGTTTGTAGTCTTTAAAACTTCCCCTACATAGTCAATTGGATCAACCTTGCCGAACTAGTTCTATGATCTATGTGTTGTTTGGATAATTGGGTCACTCTATTGGCCATATTCATTTTTAGACCTTGATTTCAAAGTACAATTTTGACCTTATTGACCATATTCTATATTTTTTGTAGACACTATTGACTATATCAACATTGTACCTTGTTTCAAAGTTTAAATTAACCTTATATTCTAGTAATTAATTCACATTCACTTTCTTGTTGCTTTCGTGCTTAGAATAGATCAATAGCTTAATTAGGAGTTTTTCAATTAATCATTTGGTTTCACTATTTTATATTTTATACACACATAGACAAATCACAAAAACTAAACAAACTTTTTAATATTTATCTACCCAAGGCCAACCTACTTGGATTTCATCACCAAGGGGGAAGTCATCTTGATACTCTAGTCAAGTATAAAGCGTGATTAATGGTATATTATGGCTAAACACCCAACACCCTTATCTTTAAAGGGTGTGATGTGAGGGGAGTAGGACCCAATACCAATCCTTAATCATTTCCACTATAGTCCCTTTTATCGCAAATTACTTGAAACCATCCTTAGATTACCTTCTAGTTCTTTTTTTCAACCAACTTCCTATCACATTTAAAATCATAGCTTAATAATATAATATAAATTTAGGTTGACCAATTATTTAGCTATTTACTTTCCAAGTTGATTATTTTTTATTTTCTCAATTGTATTTTGTATTACAAAAAATTGCATTAGCCAACATTGGTGCAAGGTTTTGTGTTGTGTGCTTCAATTAGATTGGCTAGTGTTAATCCAATTGACCATTTATTTCCTTTCATCCATTTCTTTTCAAATTGATTTCAAAATTTATCTTTCTTTAGTCCATAAATATGTCATAAGTTTATTAATTTTTGCTCTTTATTGTACTAGGTTGACCCAATCAAACTTATACCTTTTTCTAGCCTCTGTTCACTGTACTAGATCGACCCTGTGATCTATAGATTTGAATTAAGAGAGGATGGTTAGTATGGTGTTAGTTCCAAAATGAAAATAAAATGAATATACACACTAATAGCATAACATCTCTAGGCCTAGGCACTAGGGAGAGCTTGGTAACAAAAACAAATGACAAACACAACTAAAAAGTAAGGAATCAACACAATAATTACTTAACCTTCCTTAGATGATCCAAATGCTTTTGTAGTGGTGTCTTTCTCAACTTGTTCTCTTGAAGTCCATGGAAATGGAATCTTGGCTACCTCCATCTCTCCTTGGCACCTTTGGCTTATGGCTTGGATTGGCTTGGAATTAATTTGGCATGGTAACACTAGTTTCTTAAAGATTTTAGAACCATTTGAGCATTATAACTTTGCATGATCAAGACTTAAAAATGATGTGGTAAGGCCTCCTATTTATAGATTTTTACAAATGTCCAAAATCAACCTAAACCATCCACCCTAAGATTGAGATGTGTGACTGAAGATTAATTCAATTTTTGGAATTAAGTTTGTAATTATCCTCATCATGACATTGGAATAAGGGGAAATTAAGAGGCATGAAGGGTATCATGGAAGGCATTGATGAGGCATGGAGGGCATGAATCTTGATATTTATGGCATTTATGGCCTAGAGATGTCTTCCCAAGAAATTAGGTCACCTGATGATGTAGTTATTAAATATCCATTTCCAAATATAAGTTTTCAACAAGTTTCCATGAAATTATTAATTAGGCCTTGATTTGGGTTAATTACCTCTTAAGCACTTTGTGCACAAATTACTCAAATTGGTTAGAATACCTTGATATTGTTCTAAAATTTGACTAGATTAGAATTAGAAGGAGATGTCATATGCATTAAATCTGTTATACCATTTAGGATGTTACCAAAAATAAATAATAAAATCATGTGTCTTGTGTAAGATATTTGATAGGAAAGGGCAATCCAGAGCACCCAGATGTAAAATTGGCATTTTGACTTGAATGATTTGATCAAAGTTAGTTGGCTCATAAATTGCATTGTCTCATTTAGGGATACCTTGGCCAAAATTGACACTTGAATATGTTAGTTTCACATCATTTAGTATGTTTTAGTGTTTTTAGGCCAAATTTTACATTTTGGGTGGAAATTAGCCAAAACCCTGGTTAGAGATTATTGGTGGCTAGATTTAGGTGTCTACAATTTGCCCCTATTTGGGAAGGCATTGAAAGCTATAATCATAGTAAGATCTTCTCAAAGAATGAAAAGGTCCTATATGCCTATAAATACAATGATGATAAACTAACTGTATGATTCCTCCTTAAGGGAATGGTTGGCACAAGTAGGTTGGCAAATGATCCCTCAAAAAGAAAAAAGTGAAATGAGGGGACCAAAGAAAGGAAAGATGATGGGGTGAAAACATAATGATATTTAAAAAGTATTCAAAATCACTAAGAATTCAAGTGGGATGGTTTGAAATAGTTTGCCCAAAGGTAGTTATAAGCATTGTACCCTGATAGTGCCAACATGGTATGATAACACAATGATTTGCCTAAAGGTAGTTGTAATCACTGAGAAGATAGAGCTACCCCAGTTAGGATAGATAAACAAGATAATAAAATTCCCTTGTATGGGTATAAAAAGTAAAGTGGTGACAACACAATGATTTTCCCAAAGTTGGTTATAATCATTGAGAAATTCAGGTGAGATGGTGTGCAACGATTTTCCCATAGGTGGTTATAATCATTGGGCCCCGATTATAGCAAACATGATAAATTTTGTTGAGGATGATGATAAATTAAAATAGAGGGTAATGATGAATTGGAACAACCTACTAGTAGGGAGATTCTCATCTAAACTAATAAAGGTTGAAATTCTTTCATGGTTAATTACTCTGATTGGGAGTGAATCAAGATGTCAGTGGCAAATATATGTTGATTTAACTATTGTTAAATAGACTTCTTAAGGTTGAGGTTTATTGTATCATGGTATAACATCATGAGGACTTGGATGAAATATGCATGAAGACTGACTCCTGTAATCTAATAGTCAATAGAAAACAATGCACCAATGATAGAAACCATGATGACAATGCAAACATATGAATATGGATGGATTCAAGTGTAAGTGTGGATAAGGAATCACCCAATGAACACACATAAACTGAATCAAGGCAATAGTGATGAAACCAAACAAACAAGCAGATAAACAAATAAAATAAGCAAAAACAAATAGATAAACAATGTAATAAAAACCCTATGAACATCACCCCTAGAAAATAGGTGACAACTTAAGAAACAAATAAAATTGGGGGATAGAAGAAAAGGAATGGGGTGGCCAAGTTGTCTCCATATGCACTAGGTAAGTGGACGTTGCCTACATAGTTCTATGGATAAAATATCCAGTAAAAAAACTTTAGGCCAAATGTAGTTCTCCTAGGGAATGGGAAGAATGTGATAACTAAGGAAAAAACTTAATGGATGTGATATAAGAAGAGAAATGGTATTGCAAAATATCAAGTGCATGAGAGAAAAAGGCCAAAAAAGATGGGGAGACTAAATGACAATTGATTTTTTTGTAACTTAGTAAGGGTTCCTAGAATCTTTAAGGCAAAGAAGTGGTCAATGTTTTTGTTCTTTTCTAATGATTTTTTAAATGTTTTTAGAAGTGTTTTGGAGTGTCTCAACTCAATCAAGCATGACGAGACACTAAATGGCTTAAGCTCACAAAATAGCGAGAGCATTTAAACTAAAGTTACTCAAAAAATGATGAGAGTGTATGGAAAGGGTGACTGAGCTAACCTCAATAAGTATGAAGCAATGCCTACATAGTCCTAGAGTAGGACCTCATGTCACTAGAGTTCTACCCTTATAGTGGAGGAATTCAACTAATGTAGTAGTCAATCTAAATAAACAAGCACAGTTGGTGAAAAGGCATAGTGTGGCATAAGAAGTGGCAAGTTGGTATGTCAAGCCTTAATATTTCCCCTAGTTTTCCCATAGGTGGTTATAACTAGGACGCAAAAACATATATCAATGGTACTAACTTTCCTAAAGGTGGTTATAATTAGTAGTAAGACTAGTGGTAAGAAATTAATAACAAACGAAGGATGTAATTGCCAAAACTTATATCACACTATCCCAAAATATGGTCTTTATCTAAAGTACTTGAAATAACTAATGAACTAATCAGATACCTTGATGTTAAAAATTTGTAATGATTGGAAAAAACCAAGGTCAAATAGGCTAGGATTTAGAACACACTAGGTCGATAGGTTAGAAGTGGAAAGTGGATATGGAAAAGAGGATGGATAGGGATGGTATTTGTATAAAGAAGAATAGTGATAAAATGGCATAATTGAAATGATCCTTATAGATAATACTCCTTAGTCCTCAAGCATACTACCATTTAAGATGAATAATATTCATCAACTCAATAATTTTATCTCCATCTAGTGTGGCAAGCTTGTATGCTCCTAAATCATAATCTGTAGTGATGATGAAAGGCCATATCCAATTTGGTTTGAATTTTCCTTTATGCTTCTTTTTAGCTATGGTATTATTCTAGTTTTCTTTAAAAATAATATCACCAAGTTTAAATTTTATATACTTAAAAAATAAATTATAGTGGCCTTTGAGTCAATTTTGATATGCTTGAATATTATTGAGTGCAATCATGTGTTTCTCATCAAGTAGGTCTAGATCTTACAGGCAAGCTACTCCATAGTCATGATCATCCATGACATGCTTGAAAGAGATAGTGAAGGCAATTCAACCTTAATGATAAGGATGGCTCCAGTACCACAAACAAGTGAGTATGGAGTGGCTCTAATGAGGGTATGATGATTGGTTTAGTATACCCAAAGGGTAGGGAATATTTGGAGGTGCCAATAATGACTAGCATCATTGACAATATTTTTGAGAATGTTGACAATGGTTTTATTAGATGCCTCAACCTGGCCATTACCTTGAGGGTAATATGCCTTATAAAATGTTGTGTGATGTTATATTTAGTACATAGCTAGTTTGCATCCTTATTCTTGAATGATCCTCCATTATTAGGTATAATGTCAGAAGGGATATTGTAGTGGTAGATGAAATGGTTGACAATGAATTTGGAAATTTGCTTTTTAGTCATGTAAGTGAGGGTTATAGCTTCAACCCACTTAGTGAAATATTTAGTAGTGGTAAGGATATGTTTATGGCCATCAGATGAAGTGAGGTTAATCTTCCCAATGAGGTCAAGTCCCCATGTAGAAAATGACCATGGTGTCAACATTAGTTTCAATTTTTTTGCTGGGGCATGAATTAGATTAGCATGCCATTGACATTTGTCACACATTTTTGCATATGTAGTGGCATCTACATCCATTATGGGCCAATAATAACTAGTATACAAGAGATTTTTGGATAGGACTGCCCTACTAGAATGAACACCACATACTCCATGAACTTCTCTTAACACTAGAGTAGACTCTATCAAAGTTAAACAACGAAGCAAAGTTCCATCAAAACTATGATGGTAAAGGTTGGATCCAAGTAGAGTATAATGAGTGGAATGATGAATGAAGGATTTGGTTTGTTTTTGAGATAGGTTAGGTGGTAGAATTTGGTCATGAAGGTAGTTGTAAAGGTCTGAGTACCATATAGAATTATGACCAACACTATCACAAATCATGGCAATGATTGAAGTTTCATGAGTGGGTGCTGACAAATTCTCAACAAGGAACTGATACTCTCTAGCTTTATCTATTTGTCAAATCAAAGTACCAATAGTAGCCATGGAATCTATAGTTCTGTTATTAGCCCTTGGTATGTGCTCAAACTAAATATTGGCAATTTGTTGCCTAAGAGTGTCAACCATGGCTTTATATGGAACCAAATTGTCATATTTGGTTTGAAAATGATCTATGACTTGATCGATGATTAGCTAAGAATCACCATAAACTTGGAGATGAGATAAATTCCAATGTACTAATTGTCGAAGTCCTACAATAAGTGTTTCATACTCAACCATGTTGTAGGTACAAGGAAAGTTGATTCTAAATGATTTAGGGATTAGATCCACTTATGGTGTAATAAATAATAGGCCTGCCCCTGAGCCATGTGCAATAAATGAACCATCAAAATATAGCTTCCAAGGCTACTCCTTAAGGGGTGTGTTAATGATGGTCATTATGGATTCTTCAAGAAATTGGAATGTGAGTGGTTGTGTGTCTATGAGAGGTGCTTCAACAAGTTGATCTACAAGAACTTGTCCCTTGATTACCTTCTAATTGATATGCTCTATGTCAAACTCACTGAGAAGCATGATCCATTTAGCCATTCTACCTTGTAAAGTTATTTTAGATAGTAGATACTTGAGCATATCTACCTTTAAAATGACCATGGTCTTATTATTCAACATGTAATGGCACAGTTTCTAAGCTACAAAAACCATGGCTAGACAAACTTTTTCAATAGGTGTATAGTTATGTTCATATGTAACCAAGGTATGACTTAGGTAATATATAACGTGCTCCTTTCCATTATCATCATGTTGAGTTAAGAGTGTACCCAAAGCATGGTTGGTAGCTAATAGGTATAACAAAAATGGCTTTTTTGGCATAGAAGGTAATAGAATAGGTAGATTAACAAGATAGTTTTTGAGTTATTGAAAAGTTATTTGGTAGTGATCATCCCAGTGAAATGTAACTCCATTATTCAAAAGGTGTGTAAATGGATAGTACTTATCTACTAACTGAGAGATGAAGCATTGGATTGACTGGATCTTACCCTACAGACTATGGAGTTGCTTCAAATTGGTTAGTGGTGGCATCTCAGTTATAACATGGACTTTAGCCAAATCGACTTCAATACCTCTAAGAGACATGATGAAGCCAAGTAATTTTCCTAAAGTTACAATAAACACATATTTATTTGGATTGACTCTAACTTTGTACTCTCATAATCTTTCAAATATATTACAAAGCACTATTGGATGGTCATCCCTAGTTTTGGATTTTCCTAATATGTCATCGACATAGTCTTTAACAATATCATGCATCATATCATGGAATATGATAGTCATGGCATTTTTATATGTTTATCTAGCATTATTAAAGCTAAATGGCATTATATAATAACAAAATGTTCGCTATGGAGTGGTGAATGCTATTTTATATTGGTCTTATAGTGGTATTCTAATTTGGTTATATCTTGAAAACTCATCCATGAGTGAAAGCATTTCATAACCAACCATGGATTTGATGATCATGTCAATATTAGGAAAGGGAAAATCATCTTTAGGACAAGTTTTGTTGATGTCTAAAAAATTAGTACAAATTCTGATCCCTTCAAGATTTGTACTAATAGGTACCATAATAGATATCCATTATGAGTAGTCAATAGATCAGATACGTCCTGCTTCTAAGAGCTTTTCCAACTCTTTCTTTACCAATACAATAATGTAAGGATGCATCTTACGTAGCTTTTGTTTTATCAGTTTGGCATTAAGATTAACCACAAGATGGTGTAGAACCAAGGTGGGGTCTAAACTTGGTATGTCAGAATAGGCTCATGCAAAGATATCTACAAATTCTCTCAATAGAGCTGTAAAGACATCATGTTCCTCCTCAATGAAGGACACTCCTAATTTTATCAATTTTAGGTTTGATGGAGTTCTAATATTGACCTCTATTTTAGTTTTGAATAGAAGGGTCGAACCATCTTCTAGGATAGTAGAAAATGATTTAATTATTGAATTATGTTAGGTTCCTCCATTAGGACTTGATCTTCAAATTCTCCTAGGTATGATGAATCTGAGTCCCCTAATGGGAGATCTAGCCATGTGATAAAAACAGTTGGAAATTCTTGAAGAATCTAATTAAATACTTATTTTTTATCAAAGCTAAACTTGGATCCATATGTAAGTTCATTATTGGTGGTATCCTAGTCTAAATTTGAATTAGAATGAACACCCCCATCTAATGGCACCTAAAATAGGTTTTTACCACTAGACTAGCCTTTATATTGACTTTTTCCTTGGTTAAAAAGTGCCTCAAAGAGGTTTTCACTTTGGGACCTCGATGTTTTACTTTTTATTTTGCTTAAGGGTGATCACTCACTCTCTAAAATGGGCTATAGGATCCAATGTGATTTAGAATCTTGATTTGTGATCTCCCAATGGAACATTGTCTCTAAGACCTAAAAAGTCATAGAATGCCTCATCATTTTGAAACTCAACAATTGATAGATTGGATTCTTGTTGGTCCCAATCTATTAGTTGGGGATAATATAATGGCAAAGGGTTATGATGAATGGCCAGGGTAAGGGTATAAATGTCATTGATATCAAATAGGTTGGTTTTAGCTAGGTTATCAAAGGTGAGGCTATAATCAGACTCTGTTTTACTATTGGCATCCTCATCACTAGTCATTGGTGATGGAGTTTGAATAAGATATGTGGGGTTACCCCCATGAGGTTTAAATCCAAGTCATAAGGTCTTTCATACTTAGTCATGGAAATTAGCTCGATGGTTACTTAATGATTTAGTCTGAGGCCTCTTCCTTCATAATTGTGATGCTCTATGATCCTATTGAAAATAGGATACTTTGCATTTTTATAACAATCAGCTTGGTTGTCATTATATAACCATGATTAATCTCCTTCAAAAGAGGGTCAGATTCTAGGTTAGATGTTGGTATAATATGATAGGTACCTTATCTTTATTCATTTGTTACCAATGCACATGTGGGGTGACTTTAGGTCACCCAAAGGTTTTTGGATTCTAAGGAAGATTGGCAATATGAAATGTATCATGGGTCACATACTCTCCTAATCCATTATCTAAAATGGTGAAATGATTAGAAGCTTTAGGAGGTAGCATGTGGGAAATAGAATCCAAGGTATTAGGATCTATGTAATTATTTGGTGAAGGATCAATAAGTATAGCCTTTCCTTTATCCTGCTTGGAACTTAGATTCATGTTGTACTGATAATTATAACTTTGAAATTTGGACTCAAGATGCTTGTAATGTTCATATGGGTGTAAATCTCTTGGAATATTCACTTCCATCCCTGAGAGGGAAAACTTGATATATTGGTGCAACATTGATGGGACTATATGAATCTCATGTAACCAAGGCCTTCCTAGAAGCATATTGTATGATAACTCAAGATCAAGCACATAGAAAAGTGTATCATGGGTTAAAGGCTCACTGATAACTAGAAAACTAATGGTGCCTTGTGATTCTCTTTCCTAATTATCATAAGCTTTGATAGTTACTATTTCTAGCTAGAGATCTACCATTGTGTACCCAAGAAGCTTGATGAGCTTTAGTGACACTATGTTGAGGCCAGATCCATTGTCTATAAGGACATGTTTCACTTTATGTCATCTTATATAAACTTATATATATAATGGATTATTATGAAGTGATCTAAGAGAAGACATATCACTTTGGTTGAATGTAACATGTTGGGCTGGAGCTAGGTCTCCAACCAAAGCTTGAAATTTATCAAGGGATATGTCACTAGCAACCGTGGATTGGGTCAAAAACTCACTTAATATGGTCTTGTGGATTATTGACATTCATAAAAAATATAAAATAAATTTTTTTGATGGTGTGCTTTATAATTGTTCCACAATATCAAACTTCTTATATTGGTCAGGAGTGAATGGTTTATTTTAAGGTTGAATGGTTCATTAGATGATAGGTAAAGTGGTAGATGGTTATGGACTTGGGATATTAATCTTTAACCTTTGAGTTTTGATTGCATAATCAAGATTAAATATTAGACCATTATTGCTAATTGATGTTGGAAATGGTGTGGAACCAAATGGGACAAGTCTTGATTACTGGTGCACTTGCATGTGGTCACGTGGCAAGAATGAGTTGTTGATATAAGGTCCAAAAGGGGAAGTCCTAGTTTGTTGGTTTGCCTATATACATTCCCAGGTCAAAGAAGGATTATCCATGTAATTTGGATGAATATTATTGTTTATTAATGGTCTAGGCTGATTAGTGTTTGGTATAAGATTAATGGAGATGGTATTAACACTACCCCCTGTAATATGACCTACAACCCTGTTATATTCATGTGCAACTACATGGTAGGATTTTTGGTTGTTACCATTATGATCTTTGATTTATCCATTATTTTTTCACTATTGGTTTCACTACTAATTTTGTTAATTCTACTAGTTTAGCCTTTTATGTTGATTTTAGTACTGCACTGGCCATTGTTATTGTTGATTATTTTTTCGCTACTGATTATTATGTCAGGGAAAGGGGTTTTAATAAATCCCAAGAGTTTGATTGGAATTGGAATCACCATTATCTAATTTTATCTCCCTATTCTCCTACATATTTTCAATTAAATGCTTGATTTGGACACATCTTTGTAGATTATGCCCGTTGACCCGATAATAGTCAAAAAATTCATTTTCACAGTACCAATCAGGATAAGGAATATCTTGTAGATAATGCTTTGGTATAGACTAACTAATTATATTATTAATATCAATCTTATGAAATACAAACTCAATAGGTTCTCCTAGGTCATTAAAGGCATGATGTGCAGGCACAATTCTCTTAAGAGGAGGGATTTGTAATGATAATAGATAATGTATTTATTGTACAAGTTTTAGTTGTTGTGTTTATGACACTAGTTGAGTAGGAGTAAGCTAAAAAGGTGGTGTAGATGATGTTTGCACCATTTGAACATGATGGGAGTTAGTTACTCCATTTCCCATAACATTCTTATTATAATTGAATTGCTTTGGTCTTTCATGGTTATTGGCCTATGTCGGTAGCGATGCTAGCGCTTGAATGGGATGTTGGTTATTTCCCTAATTAGTACCTTAATTTTGATTAGTTAAATTAATCTTGATGACTCCTTTATTGATAAGCATGCACTCAATCAACAAGCCTTTGTCAATGATTTCCTTGAAAGTATGCACACATTATAGCTCCAAATGATAAGCTATCTCACTATACAAATTTTAGGTAAACACAGTGGCTAATTATTTATCTAGTAAAATATGGGTGAAATAGCATGCAAGGGCTCTCCATCACTGTAAATAAATTAAAAAACTATCACCAATTCTTTATTTGCTTGCATTAAGTCCACTAATGAAATCTCATGCTCAAGATTATAGGAAAAGTTCTGCACAAACTTATCAGAAAGATCATCAAAATCTATTACTAAATTTTTGGGCAAATTCAAAAACCACTCCAAGGCTTGTCCAACCAAGATCCTTAGAAACAAAAACAAAAGGTATATGTCACTAGTTGATAGGAGACAAAAAATTTGGTCAAATGAGCCTTAGGGTCACCTTTCCCTTTGTATTTATCAAATTTTGGTAGTTTGTATCTTGGAGGAAATGGTATCTACAAATACTCCATGTTGAATGGATAAGAACATACATCATCTAATCTAAACTTTTTAGTTTATTTACCAACTTAAATGGTAGTAATTTCATCCTTCATCTATTGTAATTCTTGGGATAGGAAACTAGAAGTAATATTGGTTTGAGGGAGAATTTGGGTTTGGATAGATGGTTGGGAGGTCACAAGTGGGATAATTTGACTAGGTTATGATGGAGATACCTATTGGGTTACATTGTTTGGTTGGGGAATGGACTAGGAATACACATACATGGATTAGGATGTACTTGGAATTACAGACTTGGTTGTGTGATATTCTAGTTCAAGTTGGCAATAAAGGTTTGACTTGGATTATTTTATGGTTAGGACAGAGGGATATAACTATATTGTGCCTACTATGGTTAAAAAGGGACATGCTACTGACTAATCAAACCTTGCTATTGAGTGGGAACTTGTGGACCAACACCCTATCTCTAGATTTGTGGCACATTTTAAACCAATAATTGTCTATTAGGTACCTAAGAAACATGGGGACCTCCTTGTTTCATGAATCCCTATGAGGAAGTGAAATCAGGCTGTATATTTGGCATCAATCATTGACCCATTTCTACACATTTTTGACTAGTCATTGCTTGGTTTTGGATTGGTCTATTAGTCTATAAATAAAGAGGTATGTTCATCATTACCTAATGAGGTGGAACATTTGTTTCCCTTGATTGAGGTGGAAATGTATTTGTCCTCTATTCCATTGATACACTAGATTGTGCTTGTTATTATGGAATACTACTTGTTATTTGTTGAGGAAGAGTAGGATTCATCATGTTATATTATTGAGGCATGACATTAGCCATTGTTTGATTACCTAATCCCATAGGTTGTACACTTGAAGAAGCAATCGATTGAGGTTGGGGTGTAGAAACTCCTATTCCTTGGTATGATGACCTACTCATAGGATTGACTACAAGCACATGTTATTATCTAGTTTATTGTGCATTAGTACCACTTTGATCAAGATTGGATGTTGTTTTCACATTATCTACTATGTTTGGTTCATTATTATACATATAGACTAAAGACACTTCTTCAATAATGGGCATATGTATCAAGTTATCTATAAAAGTGATTTGTATGAATGGGTCATAATTTGGATTTTCTTGTCCAATTAACTCTATCAATACTCTTGTTAAAGGAACTAGGTCAATAAGAGGCTTAGTTACCATATTCATTTGATTAAAATCATGTTCTAGATTTAGGTAGGTTTTATATGCTATCTATATTTGGTTAAAGTGGTCTTCCATGATGTTTTTTCCTTGATTAGATATATTAGAATCTTGGTACATCATTTGGACTAGATCCATAGGATTTCTAAAAGAATCCTATTGATCGTAAATGATATTGTGGGGAACTCTTACTAGACTTGGTAAATTTTCATGGGGGAAGTTTGCTAGAAACTTGGCCCCTACCTCTATGGCTCTAACTAAAATTTCATCTTTTTTCTCTAAAAAATGTTTCTCAAACAAAAATGGATCATATGTGGAAGCCATATTAGTAGAATATGATTGTTGAAATACTGGCTCATCTATTGCAGGTATTGTGTAGTTTTCTCTTGGTCTTGTTGTAAATAAGGTGGTGTGCTAATGAGATAGTTAGCCAATGGATCTTGGCTTTGTGCCAATGATTGAGTATTATAAGAGGGATAAGAATCCATCTCTTAAGCAATCTTATCTGCATAGGGGTCTTGCACCATTTCTTCCTATGCAACTACATTACTAATCACTGGATTATACATGAGTCCACTATGAGTGTAGGAATACATGTTGGGATCCATAGTCAATGCTTTTGTGATAAAAGGTAAAAGAGTTATACAAAATCTAAAAAGGATAATGTCTAAAATAGATAATGTCCCAACTTGGTCTAGATTTGTTAAAAGGATCAAAATGTTTATGCAAAGTTTTATGAAGAAATAAGCTAGTGTGAAGTATCTAACATTTCACTGTTCACACAAAGGTAATCAAGTAAATGGACCAAAAATATAAATGTCAAAGTCTAAGGTCAAATTGTTTCAAATCAGTCTAATCTAAGAATTTAAAAGTTGCTAGGTCCTTTGGTTAAATGTGGCATCAAAATCTAGGCTCAAATAAGGCATGTGTTAGGACTCTTGGCCAAATGGCATCAAAAGCTAACTTTGAAATAGATGAAAGTATTAATCTAATGGATTTGAAACCCTTTTAAAAAACACTAGGCATGTGATTCTTGGACATGAACTTGATCAACTAGGTATAAGGTACGAAACAAAAGGCACTTTAGAGATAGTTTATTTTATCACAAAAATGGGTATAAAACTTTTTTTTTTTACAAACAAGATAGACAAAAGTGAATAGTATAACTATTTTAGATAAAAGATCACAAAAGTACACTTAGATTAGTCTGAATAATGTAGGAACAAATTTGGAACTCTATGTAATAAGGTCTGTGAAATAATTTTCAAAATGTTTTGGGCAACATAATGATACTATACTGCCCCAAAGGTGTGACAAAAAGGTTTTTTTCAAAAATTCTCTAAGGCAAAGATGTTTTCCTACAATTTTGACAGCATAACACTACTTTTCTTGACTCAAAAAAAATGTTATGGTTTATAGACTTTAAGTAAAAGTGTAAAGCACAAAATGGCTCAAGTCTATCAAGTATTGATAATGATTATGAGTCTTAAATGGCTTTAAACCCAAATTGTAAATTAAACCCAAGTTCCCTCAAGTTTAGTACAAATGGTGAACCCAATTAACACATCAACCCTATGAGCTTATAAAGGTGCAATTTCAAATTTAGATTATAAGTGAAAGACTTAAACAACTTTGGTAAAGGTCTAGACTCAATTGGGTAGCATAACTATGACAAAGTTGATGAGATGACTCTCAAGCTTTTGATGAACTTTCAAACAAGGCAAATTGATGATCTCATGTGGACAACATAATGCCTCTTTGTTCAAAGGAAAATTTGGACTATGTGTTTGGTTTGGATTATTTGTTTACACGTAGTTTTGACTCCAAACAAGACTTTAATCTAGGACAAGACCAACTAATTAATCATTTATTAGATCCTAAACTGACAAGGTTGCTTGGTATTGTTGGAATCCATTAATATACACCATTTGAGATGATTTTAAGTGTTCATCCAAAAGTAAATGCACATGATATAGTAGGGTTTTTACACCCACCTTCTCTCAAATTATAGTATTATGACATGGACCTTGAGGTGCACCTTACACCAACAATACTTCTATAGCAAGTGGAGATTTGTCTAAAATCTAACAAGTTTCTAAATGATCTAGGGGAATCAATTACATAATGAATTTCATGCCAAACAAGGCAAAATAAAATCATGGATTTTGGGTTTGTATCACTTTGCTTATTGCAAAAAAGTCTAGTCCTTTTTGTAACCACTACATCTTGTTCTTTGTTCAGTGCAGTATGATGTCCAAAGTGCCACTACATCTTGTGTGCAAATCCAAAGGAACCAAATGAATTCAATGCTGGGAGATGAAACCCTATGTCAAATATTCCCTAAAGAACTTGTGAGAGGTGATGAAGTCCCCCTCACAAGCCAAGTTTGCATAAAAATAAGGAAAGCATGAAGTAGAAAGACTTTAGGGTTATTTTCAAGGTCACCCAAACTTTGACAAGTTTTTGGGGAGTGCTTTAAATGACATTATTTCTAAGCCTTGGACTAGGCTACTTGTAATATTAATGGTTCTTTTGATTCCAAGGGTTCCCTATAGGGGATAAATGGAAGAGCATACACACAACATTCCTATTTTTTCCAAACAAAGATTTAATCTAAATAACTATTGCAAACAATAATTGACAAGTGTATTCAATTTTAAGTCCAAATGAAAGTGAGGTGGTGTTCATTTGACCCCTTGATCTTAGTTGTAAACTTTGAAAACATTCACCAAAACATCTAAATTCTTTGTTAAACACCTAAAACAAGGTTACTAATTGAGTTTTAATCATGAAAATATGATTTAAACATGTTTTGAGAAAATATCAAGCTTGGTACTACAACAAAAATGTCAGCATGTCCTTTAGCTTTGAAGATCTTTTTGTTTTGAAATAATGAACTTTAGAAAAATAACTCTCAGGTCTTGTTTTTGGAAAAACATAGTGATCAACGTTAGTTATATATAACTGATGATGGTTACATTGGCTAACTAAAATATAAATGATGTTGGTTTTATTAACCAACATTAGTTAATCCATGTAATCGATATCGATCTTACTTTCTGATGTCAGTTATTGTGTAAAACAATGGCAACCAAAAAAGGCAAAATAAAGTTAGAAAATCAATTTGCAAGATTTTTAAGGGTCCAAATAAATATTTTAGAGTTATAAAATGATCTTCTTCAGGTGTGAGATGTGTCTAGTCCCACTGAGCATGACATAATGTGATCTATGAATTTGACTCAAGAGAGGATGGTTAGTATGGTGTTAGTTCCAAAATGAAAACAAAATAAAATAAACTTACTAATAACATAACATCTCTAGGCCTAGACACTAAGGAGAGCTTGATAATAAAAATAAATGACAAAGACAACTAAAAGTAAGGAATAAAACACAAGAATTCCTTCACCTTCCTTAAATGCTCCAAATGCCTTTATAGTGGTGGCTTGCTCAACTTGTGCTCATAAAGTCCTTGGCAATGGAAGCTTGGCTACCTCCATCTCTCCTTGGCACCTTTGGCTTGTGGCTTGGCTTGGATTGGAATAAATTTTTCATGGTAACACTAGTTTATTGAAGCTTTTAGAACCATTTGAGAATTATAGCTTTGCATAATCAAGACTTAAAAATGATGTGGTAAGGCCTCCTATTTATAGATTTTTGCAAATATTTAGAATCAACCTAAACCATCCTTCCTAAGATTGAGATGTGTGGTTGAGGATTAATTAAATTTTTGGAATTAATTTTTTAATTATACTCATCATTAAATTGGAATAAGGATAAATTAAGAGGCATAGAGGGCATCATGGAAGGCATTGATGAGGTATGAAGGGCATGAATCTTGATATTTGTGGCATTTATGGCCTATGGATGTCTTCCCAAGAAATGAGGTCACCTGATGATGAAAATATTCAATATCCATTTCCAAAAATAATTTTTCAACAAATTTCCATAGAATTCTTAATTAGACCTTGATTTGGGTTAATTAACTCTTAAGCATGTTTAAGCACTTTGTGCACAAATTACTCAAATTGATCAAAATGACTTGTTATTGGTCCAAAATTTGATTAGATTAGAATTGGAAGGAGATATAAAATGTTTTGGATCCATTATCCCATTTAGGATGTTACCAACATAAAATAACAAAGGCATGTGTCTTGTGCAAGATATTTGATAGGAATGGGCAATCCAGAGCACCCAAGTGCAAAATTGGCATTTTGACTTGAATTGATCTAATCAAATTTAGTTAGCCCATAAATTTCACTACCCCATTTAGGGATACCCTAGAAAAAATTAGCACTTGAATATGTTAGTTTCACATCATTTAGCATTTTTTAGTGTTTTTAGGCCAAATTGTGCATTTTTGGTGGAAATTAGCCAAAATCCTGGTTGGAGGTTATTGGTAGCTAGATTTAGGTGTCTACAGACCCAATCTACCATATACTATTTTTATATTTTTTGTTCTCTTTTTCCAACATTTGTTCACTATATTAGATTAACTTAGTTGACCTTGTATAGTTTACATACACCATTTCCCCTTTTTTTAGCATTTGTTCACTATATTGGATTAACCTAGTCAACCCTGTATAATTTACAGACCTTGTTTCCTCTTTTCCCAATATCTGTTCATTGTATTATATCAACCCAATCGACCATATAGTATTTACAGACCCTATTTTTGTGCTAGGTCAATCCAGTCAGCCTTTTACTATTTCTATCATTTCCTATTTCTTTACTTTCTCATCTCTTTCTTTCCCTTTATCATTTAATTTTTGCTTAATGACAATACTAAGTTGTAGTCAAAAGACATGATGAATTTTACCAATATTCATAAGGTCTCCCTTATACAGAGTAGGGATCCTCTCTTGGATGCTAGTAATGTTCATATTTCCACTCACACAATTAACTATGGGACCCCTCCTAATAATTCTTCATAGTATAATCCTTTTTTCTCATTAGAAGACCAACTTGAATTAGATTATACCCTCAAAATGATCTTCTTTATCTCTAAACTTCCTCAAAATCGAGGAAAATATCCTTCTACCATTTACAATATTATGATTAATGGTCAAGTTTAAGATCCTCATTCACTTACTCTTACATTCTCAATTGGATTTTTGGGTACCACTTTCTTTGATTATCAACCTCTTCCTTTTATTATGACCCCTTCTCATACATGACCTCTTCTCTAGCTTATTCCACTTCCATGCCTTTTATATCTACTAACATGGTAGGTGCTACATCTAGTGGGCCTCTCATAAGAACCACTATCCTTAATCCTTCCACTAGTGCATCATTTTATACCCAAGGTAATCATGCTACTAGTGCTTCTTCTTCTCAACCATTCACTAGTCCATCTTTTGATACACAAACAAATTTTGTCACTAGTGCCTCACATTTTCATAATTCATCTCAAGCTCCTATCAACACCAATAATGGTACCCAAGACATGAATACCACTTCTAATTCTTCTAAGAATGCTAATTAAACACATAAATTATTGTTACAAACACTCAATCAAATGAATGCCTTTAAGTCTCATAATAGAAATAAAATGATAAGAATGCAAAATCACCTTCTTCATCTTCAATCTCATCATCAACCAATGGCTTGGGGTACACATAATTAGAATGTTACCCCTCTTCCTCTTTGATATTCTCAATAAAATCTCATTCCTCAATCTCCTTTGGTAAATAAAACCATTAAGCATCTCTAAAATGAACTTCTCACTACTAAAATTGCTAACATTGATATAGGAGGTATCACACCTACAATTTCTTATAGTGGATTAATTGATCCCACCCTTATTTAAGATTCATCTTAAAACATTTGGAAATATTTATAAGGATTATGTCAAATTAAATACCTTTTCCACTACCAAAATCTTAGACAAAACTCTCACAGGTGATGCCTTGGGTTGGTAAAATAAACTTAGAACTCATTCCATTAGTAGTTTGGAGGATTTAGTGAATTCTTTAATTCAATGATTCCAAAATAGTGATCTTCCCAAAAACACTTTGGTCCACTTCATAAATTACAAACAACTTGAAAATGAAACTACTCAAGCCTTTGTTAAAAGATGGAAAACTTTGTCAAACAAATGTGAACATAACATGGCCAATGACAATCTTTTCCATCTCTTTACCAATGCCTTTTTTCCTAAAATTCAATATTGGGTCCACACTCTCTCTCCACATATGTTGGAAGAGGCTATTGACCAAGCTAAATGACAAGATTTCCTTATTCATCAATTCAATCCACCCCAACCTTATGTGGGTCCTCATCTCTTAGTTAAGA
Source organism: Torreya grandis (assembly GCA_037957365.1). Lineage (NCBI taxonomy): Eukaryota > Viridiplantae > Streptophyta > Pinopsida > Cupressales > Taxaceae > Torreya > Torreya grandis. Next base: position 2,233,810 of record JARHVA010002466.1, on the reverse strand, counting down.
ATAAAAATTAAAATATTACCAACTATGGTGTTACAAATTCTTATGACACCATTCACAATGTTCAAGTTGTCATTCCTACCCTTTGTTGGAACCAACTCTTCCTTCTCAACAATATAATAATCCTCACTTATCATTACCAAACAACATTAATGTTCATAAACCTCTATCCTCAATTGAATTGCTTAAGTGTTTACCTATCCCTCTTCCATGAGATATTGACCCTACCCATCCTATGAAATCTTGGTATGATCTTAACAAGTTTTGTTGGTTTCATGCTAGTTGGGTTAATTCTCATGAGACCTATAGACAACTTCATAATTTAGCTATGGACTTTCTTCTTGGTATTAATTTTGGTCACAATTCTATCATTTGAAAACATCAACAAGATTATGAAATTATTTTTAAGGATTATAAGTCACATAACAAAACTCAAGACTTAAACCAAGCTAATGCTAATTTGGCTATCTACAAAGACCCTATTCCTAATAATCAACATATTCAATAAAATTAAGACAAAGACACCCCTTTTGCCAATAATGTATAGATTATTTTTGAACCAAATTCTAAAGAGAATGTGGTTAGCATGACTAATATGCAAAGGGTGGTTGTTTTTATTGATTCTCAATGTATCTACACTCCATCTACAACATATTGTGTTACCCAAGATTCTTCTCTAACTAATTTAAATTAGTTAGGGAAAGATGACCTTATTAATTTTGATAATTCAATTTCTAATTCTCCTTTGGATAACACTTCCTTTTCTATTTTTAACACTCTTATGTCATCTTCTAACACTAATAATACTCAAATTTCTACTAACACTTCTTCTACCAATTCTCAAAATCACCTTGAATAAACTACTTCATTGTGAGAACATGATTAAAAACCTTGTGTTAAACCTTATTCTTATTACCAACATAATTTCAAATGTACTTCAGATCCTCCTTCTGAGGACCTCCTTAATCACTATGCACCTATATCTAACAACCTTATTTTGGGTTATGATGAGTGGGATCCCATCATGGAACTCGCTAATCTCCCATCCTAGATTTTATTCCTTGAGATTAAGAGGACTTATCCATGTCATATAAATTATCTTATATAACTATTTTTTGAGATGAATGTCCTTCATGATCCCCTAGCAAGATGGGATGTATCTTTATCTGAATATGAGGATAGTATATTACAATAATGTGAAGAGATGTTTATCAACATTGATGAAATATGGACAATTCTCTTTCCTTAAAATTTCATTTAGATTCTATGATTCCTGATGAGATTGTGCTTCATGTGAATGATCCTCCCTTATTTTTTAGTGTTCAAATAGGCAATACCCAAGTTAAGCATGCATTAATTTATGAGGTTTCTGGCATTGACATTGCCTCTCTCAACTTCATTAAGACCTTAGGATATTCAGAATGCAATCTCAAGTCTACATGTAGTACCTACCAAGAATATGATAGAAGGAAAATGCCTCCTCTAGGTTGTGTGTGGCTTCCCATTACCATTTCACCTATCACCATTCACATAAAGGTGATGATATTTAACTTTCTTATAACATCTTGCTTGGTAGGCCATGGACTCATTATATGAGAGTTGTTACTTCTCCATCCTAACAATGCTTTCAATTCCTTCATAATGGAGCCATATATAAGATTTAGCTTGACACTAACTCTTAGAATTTTGAATAATTCTAGGACCATGGTGTCTTTAATATTCCTACTCTTGAACATTTACCCAACATTCCATTCCATAAGTTTTAATGCCTTAAATTTCCCATTAATTCAACTTGAGGTTACAATGGACATCCTAAAATCATTGAGAACATTCCTCCTAACCTCTTAGAATTTGATGATGATGAGCCCAATGATATTAACCCAAATATCAAAACTTTTGATCTCTCACCTCACCTCATCTTGTAGCTTATTACTTCCTTGTAGCCTCATTCTTGTAAGCCTCCTTTCGATGATATTCTTATAGTCTTAACTAAGACTTGACAATCTATTCACCACACTTCCATAGATGACAGGGTTATCCCTACTTGTGTCATTGATCTTCATAATCTATATTAATATTATGGTTATTATTTAGATGATACATTCTTGGGTGGTCTTATATAGGCCCATGATGCCAAGATTGTCCATTATCATTCTTCTTTACTTGAGTATTTTTTTGTATCTTCTCATCTTCCTTCATTTATAGTTCCTAATTTTAGTGTTTTTCCTCTTTATCATAGGGTAGAGATGGCACCAACACCTCAATTTTATAAGTAACCTCATAGGAGTATGCTCATGGATTGTGTTATGACTGGGCCTTACTATTTTGATAAGTTCCCTAATCACCATAGTTGGTTTACTCATGAGATTAGTGTGACCCTCTTTAGACATAATTAGATCCCACCCCTTCTCAGTAGAGTTTTTATCAAAGCCCATTCTTTCTCCCACTATAGTTGATCCCATTCTTTCTCCTCCTATAGTTGAGTCTATTCTCACTCTTGTTGTTACTAAGCCTATCCCTATTTCACATCCCATTTCTCCTTCTATTGAGCCTAGTTCCATTCCTCCTCCATCACCACTTTCTCTTGGTGATGGTTTGCTTCCTTTACATAAGATGGCTCCATTACCCACTAAATGGGCCAATGAGTCTTCTCCAGTTTCTTCCACTCATATTATACCTTCTTCTATAAATGCTTCTCCTAAGACCACTCACAAGCATATCTATTACTTCCATGGGACAAATAATCATTCTTATACCTATTGTCACAAGTTATGATAATATATTAATACTTTGTGTCCTTCCTCTCCTACCTCAGACAAAGCCACACCTCCCCCAAAGGTTTTACCTAAATATATACCTAAGTATGGTGAGATGTATTATTTTTGGCACTAATATGACACCCATCACACCGATCATTATCATATCCTTCAATAACACCTTAAAGACCACCTTCTAGATATTCCTAGACCTTTTTCATTCCTCCCATAGGTAATTCCTATAATAAGTCTTTTCCTTCTTCTCCCATGGATCCACATCCATTGGTTTCATCCCATCTCATGGTCCCTTCATTACCTTCTATGCCTACACCTGTGGACCTTCCCTCACCTGTGGATCCCTATCCACCTATGAGTCCCTCACCCATGGATCCTTCTATACTAGAGATTCCTACATAATCTATAGAGCCTACTCCCATGAATTATCCTAAGTATCCTTGATTAATTTTCATTAGCATGACCCATTGATCATTCCTACTTTTTTAGTTGAGAAGATTAGAAGAGAAGTCTTTTCCTAGTTTTCATTAAAGATTGACGAGACATTAGTAGCAGTTCGTATCCATATTCATAGATATTTATCTAATGTCTTAAATAATGTGTGTGGGAAGATTTATTAGTGATTATGACTACATGCATGGTGATTTTACATTTACATTTTGATTGGATGTGTGCTCCAATTTTATTCTTATCTATCTGTTACATCATTTGACACTATGTCAAATTCATATTTTTAATATATGGTGATGATTATATTGTCATTTGTATTTGCATATGATTGTGTTTATTTATCATTGATTTCTCTTTATTTTTTGATTTTTTATAAAACCTCTCTTCGTGTCTTCATGATTGTTTTATTTCTTATCCCTATTTTTCACAAATAATTATCATTGTGACTTGGTTATACAAACCATGTTCCCTTTCATCCTTGTCTCCATTTATTGTGTGATCAGTTAGAAAATAATCCATCTCATTATAATTTACTTTCACCAATCCACTTTGGATCTCATTTTTTACCTTCTTCCTTTTTCATAAACTAAGCATATACATGGTTGAGACTTGAGATCACATGCTAGTTCATTGTTAAGCCTAGGTGTCCTAGTCAATCTTTATCTTTGATTACTTAGCTTCCTTTAACCTTAACCTAAATCTCATTTTTGTGTATCACTACATCTCTCATTATTGGTCATTCCAAATCCATATGGAGGAGGAATCTTAAAAAGACATAAAAATTTAAAAGCTAAATCATTTTACAAAAGGCAATGATATAAAAGGCAAAAATATTCTTAAAATTCAAATCACACTAAAAGACATGATTCAAAACACATCTCCTTCTTCTAGTCAAAAATCAAACTCTAAATTTATCCTCATGATATATCCAAGGTTCTTTTGGGTATGGTAGGTTAGTAGATTAGAAGAGGAGAATAAAAAAATATTTTAGTGCTACCTACTTTCTCATGCAAGTACATAATCTTTGTAATAGATTGATGGATCTGTAAGGGGTCTTGAAGAATGGGGAACACATCATGGAAAGGTAGGTCCATTTTATTTTTCTTGTACTAATATATATTCATGAGTTGGTCTTATTATCATGCTTATCTACCTAAAAAGCTTTATGTCTATAGCGAATAGGTTTCCTTTGTACATTGATGGTCACTAGTCACTTAGTGTCTTCTCATGTCCTTAGTATGTTTATTGCCTCCTAAATTATTTTCATAAGATTCCTAAGTCTTGATTTTTACATTCCCTTTTTCATTCCATATATCCCTCAGATGTCCTTTTGAGAAATATTATTTTGTCTACCGAACACTCCCCTTAGGATTTCATTTGTGAGTTGCATTATAAGACCATAGTAGGCCCTGACATTGCTCACAAATTACCACCTTTTTGCTTCCTATTACCCACATCCTTCATTACTTGATTTTCTATATTTTTTCATCCTAGTGGTTTTCTCTTTGTTAGTTGTAGTGTAAGACCATAGATAGGACCTAACATTCTTCATAAAAATTTCCAATAATGCAAGTCACAAATAAAATTATGTGTCAATATGAGATAAGATCTGATTGATTATGAAGCTACACATCATTGACAAGCTTACCATCTTGATTTAGTATGTTTTATGCTTCATTTCTCTTTCAATTGTATCTTCTTATTTTCTAAGTGCATGTAAGAATACAACCATTTCTTGAATTTTTCATACTTCCCAGCTTGAATTAGTGTGATAAATTTAAAGCCAATATTTTTACCAATTTTTTTTTTCTCTTATACTTTATAATGTGATATAGTATAACTGATTGAATAAATTTATTTATTTTTATACCATTTGTTTCCTTTTATATACCTTCCATTTTATTACATTGTTTTCATGCTTCCCAACCTGATTTAGTATTATTTTACTTATTTTAATTTGGTGCAAAAATCTTTCACTTTGGTTTAAAAACAAATTCCTTTTTACCATCTTGTTTTACCATCTCTTGGTTCTTTATACTTAGTTATTTTCTTGTTATTACACATTTTCCAACTTGAAATAGTGTGTAGTACATTTTTTATTGATTATATTTTACCAAGTCTTTTTTCCTATTTTTTTAAACCGTGCATATATTCTACATAATGCTAGAAAATAAACCACATCTCATATATTTCCTATAGCATATAAAACAATAGCTAAATACATGTGCTAAAAAGAAATATATCTAAAGCATCCATAACCACAACCATAATGATGACAACATACAAAACCAACATTAATCTTCTAAAATGATATATCATATATATATATATATATATATATATATATATATATACATCTAATGAGTTTTGATACAATAAATATAACTACATACAATGCTACAACTCTATAGCTGGGCTCCATCCTATATATCTCATAGCCTTGCGATGTTACCTATTGAGGCCTTAGTTTGACTCCTCCAAATAGTATACTATAAGGAGACCATCTAATATCTCAATCCCTCTACCTATCCCTATAGGTGTACTACCTACATATGTGCTTGTACCAACTAGGCTTGGGTCACCATATATGCCTATGTCATCTACATCACTTTATCTAGATGCACATCTCTCTCATTTGTCAAGGCCTTCCATGCTTGTATCTCACTTATAACTATCTTTATTGGTGGTTACATCCTCTCTCTCTATGCTAATATCTACCTCACTGCCTCTCTAACTAATACAAACTAGGTGGCAGATGGTATACTAGGGTCCTCTAATGTAGTAAAGTCATACAACTATATAGTCTCATATAGGACATCATGGAGTGTTCCCCTTACAAGGGACCCCCATCTCTCCTCATCCTCAACTATGACTATAAAATCACACCTTGATAGATATTAGATCACTATCATATCTCATAATATCTATCTACCTTTAGTCTCTATTTCAAAATAAAAACTTAAGTAATAATTTAATCATCTTTATTACCTATTTATGTATCGACCACTATGGTCTCTCCATCTACATGACCACCTAACATAGTCTCTCCATCTACATGGCCTCCTAATACCTCCTATGTAGGCCACCTCCTCAACTCAAATCTAGTTATCATGGCTCACATCCACCTCAAATTGTGCCTAAGTGGCCTCTTTATCATCTAGCTCTCCTCTAGGTCACCTACTAGGTCATCAAGGATGGTGATACTCTCTATTCTCTCCTAATCCTCTTACCTCTATCGACATCATGTACTTAGTGGTCTTATCTCATCTCAATATAGAGATGGTGGTGGTATCTTTGATAACACTACCTTTGCACCCCTCTCCTCCTTATCTAATCCTTATCATGTTTGTCTAGTCCATGGTCATTCATGACATAGTCTAAACATCAACCTCATCACTAATGGACCTAATCCCCTCCTCCCCTACAACTCCCTCACATGTTGAGCCCACTACTCAATAATTAGTATAAGTGACACTGTATGAGGTAAACCCATTTTGCCTAGCACCCATGCCACCAAATATGGATTTCTTTACTAGGTATAGTGTTTAATAACCTCTATCCTCACTATAGTCAGTGTAATTGTGTATTAGTTCAAAAATGTAGTCACTATATGATCATATGGCTACCACACTATGTCAACACATCTCACCATATATAGCATTATAATATGGGGCATGGATCATGCTACCTATCCCTCTCTCCATCTCCACACTTTAGGTGACCTATCATCAACTACATGGGGAAACCTAGTTGACTGATACATGGGAAACCTCTCATAGATCTAAACCATCAATAATATGATTGGTCTTATCAACTTCTACCCTCTAACTAGTACCTCAAATAGATCATGTACAAGATAGATCTAGATGACAAAGCTAAGATCATATAGTAATCTATCCTCTAGGATCATCATGCTCAAGGCTACCATGAATAATGGTACCTTGTCATTTGACTTATTACATAACACTCACTATGTCACAATTGTTATCACAGCCTTATATATATCTAGAATCTATGATGCATATATATTAAACATACTAAATCACTTACCTGATAATATTGTATCCAAGTCTGTAGCCCACATGGATAAGGTTCTCGTCTCTTCCAAGCTATTTGGTATGCCTATAGTCACTGGTGCTCTTACTATTAGTATCCCTAGGATGACATCCACATCCTCTAGAGTGATATCTACCTCTACCACATCCTCTAGAGTGATATCTACCTCTACCACATCCCTATCCACCTCCCTGTTAAAGGTGTTAGTCAATCATTCTTAACATTTAAATAATATGAGTAATATATATGTGCCCAAGGGAATCCTACACATGTCAACTATCCTTCCTAGGCCTACAACTACTAGCCTATCTCTATCTCATATAGTTAGATGCTCCAGTAGATTCGGTATCCAAGACACATCTACCAATCTCTAGAACATAACTCATCACTAAAACCACAAAACAACAAAATATTTATGAGATCCTCCATGTCATGTATAGTCAAAAAACATTTTTTTACAATTTTAATAAAAAACAAGCCTAAATTGCTTTAATTCATTCAATTTTACATATTTTTAGCTTATTCAATATTTTTGCCCTTACTTGGCCATTTTGGGCCATTCTAGTCCTCTTTTAGAGTTTTACACACATTTATAAATAATTTTGGTCCTTTGGTTAACCTAGTTTGATCAAAATTTCCCTATTTTTAGCTTAGTTGACTTATAAATCTAAGTCAACCCTCTTCTTTTCCCCTAACTTGTATTGTGTTATCATTTTGTACTTTTTTGGATTAGTTGACAAACTATACTAGGTCAATACTCTATAAAATATATAAGGTCGGCACACCTACTGAGATAACAGTGTGGATTTTGCCTATTTTTAGCCTACTAGGTCGACTGGGTTGACCCAGTTGTTTTTGGTTGCCAACCCCTTGTATTTTCCAAAAAAATGCCTTATTGTAATTTTCTTCCCTATTCCTTAAAATCCATTTGCATAATTGGATTTTCCTATCTATCTACTATAATTTGGCTTCATTCTAACATTTATAAATGCTAAGAATTACATTTTTCTAAAAATACACTTAATTCATCAAAATATTCAAAAATTGGCTTAAGATTCATAGTTGCATACCTATAGTGCACCTGCTGCCACTCCTGGATCTCTTTCTTGTATATCCCATCATCTCCTCACCATTCTAAATAAATTGGTCTCCAGAGCTCTTTCTTATCTCTTTCACGATTTAAAATAACCAAATGACTTCTCTTTCCCCCTATTTAAAAACACTTTTTAAAATTTAAATTCTTCAATTATTTTCCTACAGATTCTTTATTTTTCTTATATATTTGTTTCTACTCATCCATTTTTAAAACCATAAAATTCATTAGATTCATGATGATGTAGAGAATATTTTCTACTATTATATGCCTATATTTCAAAAATTTCAATTTTCGGCTATTTTTTGTACTAACTTCTACATATTCACCTAGTGTTCTTCATATTGGATGCCTTCACTTTCTCTTACAGTTTACTTATTTATTTACAAACTAAGGTAAGTAAAGATATGTGTTTTTCAATTTTGTCCTTTCTTTTATCTTATTTATTGCTTACTGCACTTTACTTAGCATCAACATTGTGTGTTATCACATTCTATTTCCCAAAGCACCATCCCATGTTGCACTTATTTGACACATGATGAGCTTCACATGGATCATATGTATACACATAATATTTTCAAACTTTTATTGATTACTAACACTTTGTATCTTGTAGGAACTTACCGAGTATCAATCTCTCTGATTGCATGCCTTAAGGGGTATACTAAGAAAGGGCTAGATAGACCATTGGTTTTTTATAAGATTCTTGTCCCTTTTTCCACTTGCCATCTACACACTCATCTCCTAAAAACCATTTAACCTAAGATTATTCTTCTCAGTCTTACCTATTCTAGTCATTTTCCCTACATTATCCTCCTAGCTCTTTCCTTGACCCCCTTTCACTAATTGACTGTACTAGGTTGACTAGATCAACTTTGTATAATTTTCAACCTCTGATTACTATATAGGGTCAACTAGGATGAACTTGTACTATCTAGGGATATTTTTCATTAAGATATGTTTTATCCCTTTGGCTGACCTAACTCGAGACCTAGTGAATTATCTCTAGAAAACATATAGGTTCTACTGGGTTGACCCTATATAGCTAACATATTTGGAAGGATTTAAGGTAAGATCCATCTATATATTCAAGTTCATTTCCAACCATTTGTAAGAATAGAAGTGAATAAGAATAACTATGAATAAAAATTTCCTTATTGACCATTCTACTTGAGGAATAAATATTAGGGTTCCATACCTTCTTTGGAAATATGGATCTCGTCTTGTGGATAAGTCTTTTATATGCATAGATAGGTTGTGTAGCCTAGATATGATTTGTGTTTTTTATCCTTACATACCACAACAATCTCTTGCAAAGCACCTTGTCCAAGGGAAAGATTGAGGCTTATCAGGTTTGTCTTCAAGCTAAGTATTCCTAACTTTATTTCTCCTTTGTAAGAATAGATAGATAATGTAGTTGTGCTTCTTTCTTCCATGCATTAGGATTCCATATACAATGACATGAGTATATGTCTTTTATACATGTTTATTTTAGTTTGTTTTATTTATAAGCCCCATTTTATGCCACAAGATTTGGTACACACTAGATTAGAATTACTTTCTTGTTTATTAGAATAGAGTGAACATTAAACCTAGGACTCTTTTAGTGTTGTTACATGATTGTGTTATACTTTAGGATTTATAACCATTCTTAGCATGGTTTATTGTGATAATTTATCCCCTAATTGGGTCTAGTGGATCCCCATACTGGTCATGCCCCTACTTAACAAGTATATTCCTAATTATAATTGTAGTTATAATCTATCTTCTCTGAGCCATGATTGATTTATAGACATGATGCATTTCTGATTGTATATACAATGCAACATAGAGAACATTATTTTCAAAAGGGACTCAATGTTTTTTATTCATGATCTAAAAAAACTAGAGGGCCTATTCATGAAATACTAAAAATATTAGAGGAAAATCATACAACTTGTCAGACTCTCTCCATGTCTAGGAGGTCAATAAATCCTTCCATGAAGCTAGCATAACAATAGAATTCCTAGCTAATAGAGGTATTTCCCAAGATAAAGACTTGGTTGTGGAAAAATCATTAATTTTTTGTCATGATGCAAGGTTGGTGGGTAACTCTATATAAATTTATGGGGCACATGTGTGTAGTGCATCATGGTTGATCATGGTGTTGGGGACAGATACCCCAATGGTATGGTTTTTATTTCCCATCATGTATGTGGTGGGTTAAGCTTACACACTTAGATATATAGTACCTTATTTTGGTCATCAAATTTAAATCATTGGGTTATGCTTTGGCATATTTACAACTTATGTTTCTTATAAGGTGGGTGTTGTTTTCTTATTTCAAGCCTTGGGATCTCAAAATTCATGTTGTAGTTGGTTTATGGCTACCATGGATAGAATGTTTCAAATTATCCTCATTGAGACATTGTTTCATGTCACTAATTTGAAGTGTAAGATGGATTTTTAGGGAAGTATGTTAGAGGGAAGGATGAAGAATTTTTTTATGATCTAATAGATAAGTCATGTAGGTGGTTTAGGAGATTGTGGGTATGGTATACCTAGAGACACCATATCATAACAAGGTCACTTTAGAGATATAATCGATGTTAATTGGCAACCTATTTTTATCTTTGAAGGACAAAGATATCATAAGGTCAATTATGGAGAAACTAGTGCACCAAAGTTTTAGGGTTTGGTTAGAACAATATGTCGAGTAATTTATATTAGGGGAGCTAATTCCTTTCCTTTTTTACAATAAGGATCACCATGGTTTAATCCTTTTCAACATCTTTCATGACTTAGAAAAACATCTATGTAATTTACTAGAGTATTCTATGCATTCAGGGATTCCTAAAGAATCTAATCCCCATAGGAAGGATACTTACACCCTTACACCTAAGCATGCTCAAGGCTCCTTTGGCATATTTTGTGTCATCTATATACAATCTTAAGGATTTCAAGTTGACTTATGTTGTCAATATATTGGTTCATCTATTTTGGAACAAGATCCTAATGTTTCTTCCCCAAGCATAAGATATGGGATTGGGTCACCCTAAAGTGAATCTAGACATAATAATATGAGTTTCCTTAGGTCACATGAGGTATTTATTAGAGGATGTGTATTGTGTTCTAGGTCTAGGAGTTTTATTGTGGAATATTAGTCTGTGACATATCAGTGAAGGTAGAGGAATGTCACTAAGTAGGAGGAAGTAGCTTCAAGTCTTGAGGCCAGTGGTAGTGGAAGGATGGACTAATATAGGTAGATATAGGGTGGTAAAAATACCTAAAAGGTTTCAAGGATAAAAAATATAGGTGATGATTTCAATGGGTAAATCATTAGAAGTAGGGATGAAGGCCTAGTTTCTTTTAACTAGGACTAGATTTTTACCGCCTCTCTTGGTGGCTATATTTTGGGAGCATGTTTTGGGTTATTTTTGTTGTTTTTATTTGGTTTCACATGATTTATCTCTTGTGTGGTCAATTTTTAATCATAATTTATATGGCTGTTGATTGGGTGGTTTTCCTTTTATGGCTGATAGTTTTTGTTTTGGTTTGGTGGACTTGTTCCACTTCTTGGCATATCATGGATATTTATTTGATATGGTCATGAATTTTTGTAATAATTATAAATTTAATGTAGGGTGAGGGAGACATCAACCCTAAATTATTAATTAATAAAAACTAAATTCAAAGTAAAAAATATAATAGTAATGTGCTTATATTGGTTGACATGTTAACACAAATGTTAATGAGCTTGTATTAGCTAATAGGTGAACATACAGACATATTCATTGGTGTGTTTTATATTATACATTTATAAAATGAAAATTAAATTGTACTTATATCATTTGATTGGCTAACATAAATGATAATGCAATTTAATTTTTCTACTGACAAACATAACTAAGAGTGTGATTATATTGGCCTACCATCAAACACAAATCATAGTGTGCTTGTATTAGCCAGCCAACTAATATAAATTATAACCAAAAAAATGTTTATTTTGAAACTCAAAACTAGAAAATAAAGAATGTGATAAAAAAATCATTGGTAAGATGGTTTCACAACATTTAATGGTGAATATCTTATAATTATGTGAAGTGATGGATTTGATGCATGTGGATGAGTGAGGGTTTTGAGTGAATATTTTCTAGTTGTGTGAAGTTACTAGTAAATAATAAAGACAACTTAGATTGAAATTAAAATAATTATATTGTGTCTAAACTAATGGATATGTAACTTATGTCCATATGTTCAAATTAGTTTTAGAGATAACAATATCATGTATGCATCATGTAATGATCAAGTAAATATCAATTATGTATTAGGTAAATATCATGTTAGTATCAAGTAAGTATTCAGTTAGTATCGAGTAATTATCATCAATGTATATCTAAAATATTTAAACAAATAATACTTTCCAATCCCATTATTAAAATTAATGAGTGATTTCCAAGTGTTTATTATGATATACAAAATTTACTCATTTATAATAATATTTATTATTTCAAAGCAAAATTATAAATTTTATGATTACTAAACTCAATCTAAACCACCTCTAACCCAATATTAGGTGGTAACTTTAGTAATGTCCAATTAGTGGGGTAATGATATGGAAAATGTAACATGTAAGATAATAAAATATAATTAAATAAAAGGATTTTGTGAACTAAAAAATAATAATTTGCAAACAATGTTTGCAATTAGAGGGGTATTTCTCTTGGCTTGTTTGTTATACAACAATAGATCATTCTAAGAAATAAAAGTTATACTATATCCTTGTAGCTGAATATAAATATTCTAATATATATTGAATAGAATTACTATCCATACAGAATCATAATATAGTATATACACATTCATAAAGGAAAAAAAAATCATTTCTTGTTCAAACAAAAAAGGACATAATTACTCAACATAACCAACTTACACAATCAACATAAACGTTCCAAAAAAATATCAAATGATGCTAAAGGTTTCTATGCCAAATCATGAGAAAATGTTTTATAAATAAATTCAAATGCACTCATCTTAACAAAATAGATTCATTCATCATAGTCAAAAAAATATGCTTCAACTATCATGATCATATATAGAACAAAGTCAACATCTCATTTCCTTAATAAGTAAACATCGTCTACATTCTAAGACTATAATACATACTCATATGATCCCTTTCAATAAATGTATATTTTTACTAGAGATTTTAGTTTACTTTCAAAGATTTATTAAATGTTTATATCCAATTGGACTCACTTACCATCTCTTTTATTTAATCTTATTTAAATGTTTTCTTAAAACATCAATTTGACATTGTTTTTTATAACTTGATTTAATATTTTTCATGAATTTTTTATGTATTTGGATGTATTATAGGTTGTATTCAACATAATACTTCTTACCAATAAAAAATATTTATCCTCAAGAGTTCATAGCTTTGCATAGCGAGCTTAAAGTTTGTACCAAGTTAACTCTTAAATTTTGTAGTAGGTTATTTTCAACCAAATATATTTTCTTATTTTTTCATTATAGCATGTTAACCAATTTTAAAATGACCCTTAACTTGGACTTATTTTCATTTTCAATATAGGTCTTTTAGTGAACTCAAATAATCAGTTTTATACAAACTTTAAAAAACCCTTGCGATTTAACCTTTAGAGTTTTCCCTATGGTTTATACCTTAATTTTATAATGGATATAAACATATTTATTTAACTAAATATTGAATTCAATCTTATGAGATATAATTTCATGTTTATCACTAAGGAATAGATTGGAATCCTCCAATAGGCTTATAGTTTTACCTTCTATAATCAAGTAGGCTAATATATTTTTCCAAGGTTTAATCACTTAGTAGACACCTTTATTATTATTATTATTATTTCTTGACACTATTTAAAGTTCCAAATTTATTTAGTTTAATGATTAATTTTTACCCAAATGCACTATTATACACTATCTAGGCTTATATACCGATTCAAATGTATATTTTCATTACACTATTCAAATCCTTAAATTTTAATATATAGAATAATTATTTCTTAATAAAAAAATTTCAATGTAGGGTTTACACAAAACATATAAGTATATCCGTACATTACAACCCATTTGAAAATATCATAAAACATAATCCCCTTTATATTTTATAAATAATGTAACACCATATTTTATAACCAAGGAAAAATTAGGAACCCTAAGTTATTTCTAAGGTTTGAAATATTTACTTGTCTAAACTATTAACCTACAATGTCAGCTTGTCCCTTATATTTTTACTAAGACCACTTAAAAATTCTTCTCTCTCTATTTCAATTCCCTGCACTATGCACTATATGTACATCCAATCTTTATCTTTCCTTTTTATTCCTATTTCATGTACATGGCTATGGAATATTCATATATTACTCAAATTAAATGCACAAATGACTGACATTATCAACTATAATAGAAAAACTTATGCAACTTAAATGTAGTTTTAACTACTTCTAAAATTCATCTGCATGGCTAAATTGATGTTGAATGAAACAAATTCATTTTTTTCATGGATATCTCATAATTAAAACCAATAGACAAACTCATAAAATTCACTCCTTCCTTCTTTCCATGTTAGCCAATGTAAGACCTAGTTTAGTATATGTAAAATTGATAACTTTTATCCCAATCAAAACGTAATTAGGCAGTGACTTCCTTAACTCTCATGGGGTTAGACAACCTAAATGGATTCATAGTTAAGTTTTGGAGTGAGTATGTTTCTCTCTCATACCTTTAACTTATCTTATTTATTATTTTTAATAAAATGAATATATGTATTTTCCTTTAATTTAGGCCAAATTTTTCATGATTTAAGTTTTTATGCCTTGGTTCCCCACCTTAAATTTTATGAACATGAGATTCATAGTGATAAATTCAATTCAATCCCATCCCTCTCTAGGGTGTATTCATAGGTTTTAAATTTGCATCTAAAACCACAATGGTTATGTATTTTTCCACAAGATTATGTTTTCAAATTGAATTATTTTAATCATTGGTAGGTTCTAATGTAACCAAGTGGTTGTGTTCAAATTTGTTTACATGTTTACACTTTGAGTGAAACTAAGAAATATTTGTAAGTCAATGATTCATTATGAAGCATCAAATGCTAGTCTCTTTCTTTCTTTATTCAAACATTGTCATTATTTCACCAAAATACTAAATCTAAGCTTACTTGAAATGAACAAAGTATTATGCAGGACAAGAATGACTAAATGATTCAAACATATGTATGAAATTAATGAAATCAATGGTCAATGAAAGCAATGGTCAACTAGGGCTCTCTCTCTCTCTCTCTCTCTCTCTCTCTCTCTCTCTCTCTCTCTCTCTCTCTCTCTCTCTCTCTCTCTCTCTCTCTCTCTCTCTCTCTCTCTCTCTCTCTCTCTCTCTCTCTCTCTCTCTCTCTCTCTCTCTCTCTCTCTCTCTCTAAGGTTTACTTTAACTTTTTTGCCATATTTTTTTTAGTTAAAACTAACTCTTGGTGTCTAATTGAGGTACCTATAAAATAACCATAAAAATCGTTAGTACCTGGTCCAATCATAATAAATGTAAACCAAATGCATAATGATAACTATTGAACTAATAATAATTTTTTAAAAACTCATTAATAATAATAATTATTATTATTATTATTATTATTATTATTATTGTTGTTGTTGTTGTTGTTGTTGTTGTTGTTGTTGTTGTTATTATTATTATTATTATTATTATTATTATTATTATTATTATCATTATTATTATTATAGGGATAAGCCCCTATTTCAAAAAACCCCTTTTTTACCAACAACAACAACAACAATAATGATAATAATAATAATAATAATAATAATACTAAATTGAGTAAATTTTTAATGTTTCAACATACAATCATATATGAATTTAGTATTGAATCAATTGTGTGGAAAACATCAAATATTTTCCTTACACAATCCTTGTGCCTCTTGGTACTTATTATGACATAAAATAGAGTTTTATTAATGGGGATATGCATCTTCCCCCTTAAATTGGTAATGTCTTGGTGGCCATTATTTAAAACTGGTCAAGGTAATTAATACAAAATATTTTTTCACCTTTAAAGGGTACCATTTTCATATATGTATGATAATTATTATTGTATGCAAATTCTACCAGGTGAAAATAATTTTTATTTTCATATTGCTAGTCCACCACATACATTATATGCATATCTTCTAGCACCTAGTTCACTCTTTATAATTGACCATCCATTTATAGATGATATGTAGATCCAAATTTTAATCTTATACCATAATATTAACTTAAAATCTCCAAAAATTGGGAATTAAAAAAAAATTACCTATAACATATTATTACCTCAAGCACTCCATAAAGGCAGAAAACCTCTTTGCAAGAATGGGGCCATCATCCTTGGGATTTCCTAGGATAAATTGGGAAAATTTTGTTAACTTATCCACTACTACCAGAATAGAACAATGTCTTATTCTTCATTTTGGTATATGTGAAATTAAATCCATGGAAATTACATCACATTTATATTTTGGAATATCATGTGGTTAAAATTGTCCTCCAAGATGGAAATGTTTTACCTTAACCCACTAGAATTCTAAACATTATACTATAAAATAAGCAACATATATTTTCATTACAGGATAGAAATATATTGATTTAAAATAATGTGTCATCATTATGACACCGAGATGACAAAAATGAGGAGCTAAATAGACCCATTACATTATTAGTTAATAATATCTACCATGATTTGGTAATAAGATCCTTCTGTGAAATATTAGTTGGCCATATGAATACAGAGTATACTCAACATAATTTTTTTATATAGGTTAACATATAATTGCATAATTAATTTCCTTATAAAAATAATCTTTTCTTGTTATGCTATAAAATAAATCTCAGTTTAGACCTTACACGAGAGATGGTAGTGAAGTGAACTCTTCTACTACAAACATCAACTACTCTATTTTATTTCACATTAACATATTTTATATGCATATCATAGTGAATTATCAATTCTAACTAATTTTTATGTTGGAAATTCATGTTTTCTTAAGTGTACAAATGTTCAAGACTCTTATGATCTATCATTTTAACCTAATTTAGATTAATGGATTTTATTAATCTAATTAAGGTAAAATTTTCAAATGTAGTTTAGATAAATAGATATGGCATTCAAGCATACAAAATAATTTAAAATACTAATATTGATTATTTTGATTTAAAAATGGCATATGCTAAATATTTAAATTACTAAAGAGGTCATGATACTTATTTTTTCTAATTATGTGTCTCACTATCACTATATTTTTAAAGTGAAAATTAGAGACAAATAATCATATGGTTTATTCATTCCAAAATTGATTCACTGTCTACACTAGGTCATTTTGAAAGGATAAGATTAGTTTCATTAATTGATAATAACATAATGGTTGGTACTAACCCACATAAAACTATGGAATTATGACTATATATTCACTTGTGACTCCATATACTTGTTCTATCTTTGCAATCTCAAACCTTGATGATGCACGTAGATCCAGAAAACAACTTTCTTTGATTTAAAGCCCTATATGTGCTTATGAGTATTATTATTTTTTTAAATGGGGGAATTTTGATGGGATGAATTAACACCAAACAACCCAATTTGATGATTGACTGGAGCCTATGTATCTAGTAATCTAAGGATGTAAATTAATCCACATATAGTTATCTCACTTAGTGTGATTTTGAAGTTGTGATTCTTCACTATATGTATACAAATAATGATTTGAATTTTGAGACTTGAAAATTATTTATTTGATTTGGATTTAAATTCTTCAAACTTAACTTGTAACTTCTCCTAGTGATAGGTTTGAAAATTGAGAAGGTTAGGGTATATTTTCTTGGTGTGCAAAAGTATATAGATGTTTATCAGACAAGTTTTTAGTCCCTTTTGAATGAAACATTGATTTATTTATATATGGATACAATTGAATAATTAATCATTCCAAAAACATGTTAGTATTATGGTTTAAGCCTAAGAATGGTGTTGATTTTATAAATATTCATTATTAGGACAGGTTGGCTCTAGCTATATTGGTCAATATCAACTGGAAGTATTGGCTAGGCCTATTGGAACTAACATGTACAAAGGTGAATTGAACTAATATTCCATAGATGTATATTTTATATATTTAGAATTTATTTAACATAATAACATAAAAAAGGTTTAATCATAAGCTAACATGAAAGTGTGAAAGGATAGTATATTAAGACCTTGTTTGAGTGCTCAATTAATGAATGGTAAATGTGTGTCAAACTTGTCATTGTCAAATACCAAAAACCATATTTTACTATTTAAAAATGTCCCCCTTTTATTATTGTAATGTTATTTCTAGAATAAAAGGATAAAATATACTTGATTTTTTACAACACATTTTGCATTTTTGGAGATGGATCCAAATG
>JARHVA010002466.1:2137500-2210000 GCA_037957365.1 Torreya grandis | reverse complement strand
ATGTAAGGTGGTTCTATATAATTTGGTAAATTTGTATTTTGAGATTATGTATAGAGCATATCTTTGTGTAGACACTCCTTTTTGGCCACATTTCATGTCTAAACATATATCAGATCAATTTTTAGAAAACAATGCAAATTAAGCCTATAAATCATTGAAACACCAAAATTCATGTGTACACCTAGTGTTTATCCTTTGAATCATGTTATTTCATCCCTATTAAGGGTAATAAACATAACACAATAATAACTTCTCACTGATTCATCCCCAATTAATTTACGACCTAGCAAATCATCAATTTTGACCAAGTGTGAAAGATAACCATGTCAAAATTCAGAAATGGAAATTAACCTAATCAAAATTATTTAAATTATTAAATCAAATTAAATGGTTAGTTAAAACACTCATGGCTAATTAGTGAATTTATAAAAATACAAATTCCCAAAATTCACCTAAAATATCGAAAAAAGATGACATCATGCATGACATAGGTTGAAAGTTGTCAAGTACTCAAAATTCAATACAAATAAATATCAATTTGTGAAAGACATGCCTCATAAGTGAAAATTAATTTCCATGTTTATGGCCTTGGGCCTCCAAGATTGAATTTATTTATGGCCACACATCTTTATATTGATATGGATGGTCACAAATTAGTCTCCTCATTTATGAAAACCTATAAATAGGAGGATCCTCACATAATTCAAGGGATATTTTTGGTGAAATGTTATTATGAAAAAATACCTATATAAAGCTTCAAAAATCAACACATGACAAAGTGAATAAGGAGATATGATATACATGCACCATTGAAGAAGACACTTTATCCATGAAGTTGAGGATAATCCCCCTAGGCCAACTTGTAATTTTAATTCACAAGGATGGTAAAGAGTGTTATTTTTATCTTTGCAATGTTTATCATTTACTTGTTATTTGCTCCCCCAAGTATCTAGGCTTGGAATGCTAGTCTTTGATGTGCTTTTCATTATATTTCATTTTACCAATGTATAGACTAACATTATCCTTATATTCTTTGATTACATAATAACACAATTTATGGGACCCAAACAACCACAAAAATATTCTAATTACTTCTCATCATATTCTTCTATCATTTTTTTGTTAACTTTTGCTTAAATTGGCAAAGAATTGAAAAAAAATCACTCTCTAATGTTGACTATGGAACTCCAAATTTTTGGCATTATTTGAAGTAATTCTAACAAATAAATTCTAGAATGGGTATTTTTAAGTTGATCCACGATGTCATATCTCTTTGATTGATTAGCTTATTTGGTCTGTGGTAGTGGGGGTTGAGGAGGGATAGGGTAAGTCTCTTTCTATTTACTATTATATGGGTCACCTTACCCCTTTGTGTTTTTTAAACATGGACCCCAAGATATAATATGAGCTTAGGGCCAATATTAGAAGTGGTATGGTAAGTGCTAGGATTTTAATAAATAGGGGGAGAAATAACATGAATTTTGCATACATTTTACTATCTTGTAGTAACAATAGGCACCTCAGATTGGATGATATAATAATAAGATTTTAGAAAGGTTTGTGATTGTTCATTCGTAACTTTAATCTTATTAATTAAATGTAGAAAATATGAAAAGATTAATTACACTACTTGTGTTAATAAATAATGTTCATTTAAAATTTTCATGATTGAAGGTATTATTAGGGACTAATAAATATAAAAATAAAACCCTAAGGCTGAAATATGAAATATATAAGGATGAAACCCTAATAAAAAAACACAGGGTTTTACACTATTTAATAAATGTATAGGTTCACAAATATGCTTTACATTGATTTGGAATAAGTGAGATTAATCTAATTAAGATAATAATTTTAAATATATTTTATATTAATAAATATGGAATTCAAGCATATATTAAAATTTAAAATATTGAAATTGATTCTTATAATTTAACAAAGGCATATGCTAAATATATAAAGTACTAAAGAGATCATGATACTTAGATTTTTAGGTTGACTATCTGCCTGTGACTGTATTATGCAAGTGAAAATTAGAGATAATTAGGACCATAGTTTGTTATATTATATAATTAATTCCTTGTCTATGCTGGGTTAGTTTTATAGGATTAGGTCAGTATCATTAGTTTATATCAACTTTTTAGTCAATACTAGCTTGCATAAAAGTATGGCATATGACTACACAGTCCCATGTGGTTATCTTTTTTTGGTATGTTTATGATCTTAGACCCTGATGGAATGTGAAGATCTATAAATCAACCTAATTAGCCTTAAAACCCTAGAAGTTCTTGTGAGGAATAAAATTTGAAAAAAATAGGGAAAGTAAAATGATCTGACCTAACCTTACTCATCCTTATTTGATGATTGACCACTACCTATAGGTTCAATACTCTAAAGAGGGAATCCAAGCCACATGTAGTTCTCCCATATAGCATGATTGTGAAATTTTAATTGTTTGATATATATAACTGATGATTCAAAATTTTATTATTGGAAATTATTTCTTTGAATTGGATTTAGAGTGCTTCAAACTTAGCTTGTGACTACTAATGATAGATTTAAAATTTAGGAATAATATGGTGGATTTTATTAGTGTGTGATAGTGTATAGATGTTTATCATATAAGCTCTCAATATATTTTGAATGAGACCCTAATTTGTTTACATATAGATCCAATTAAATAATTCCTCATGCTAATGACATGCTAGGATCATGGGCTGGCCATATTAATGGTTTTAATTTTAAAAAATAATTATTACTAAGAGTGGGATGGTTTCAACCAGTTCAATTAGTATCAATTAGAGGTATTGACCAGTCTTGATAGAACCAACATGTGTATATGTGGACTGAACCAAGAGTCTAAATATGTGACTCATATGATAGCATGAAAGTGTGCTATGATGTTGTATTAGGACATTATTTGACTGCTTAGGTCATTCATTGTAAATTGTGTTAATCTTATCATTATCAAGTACCAAAGACCAAATTTTAGTATTTACATATGTATATAAATTTAATGGCTTACATATAAAATAATATCTCAAAATTTTTAGAGAATGTACAATTGCAGCCATTTATAAGTTATGAGGTCAATAATTTTCTTCACTAGGGTTTAATTTATATGACTGGTTAGCTACAACTCTTCTATTTTGAGTATAAAATCCATCAAATCATTCTAGGGAAGCTTTAGTCAAAATCTCAAAAGATCCATTAGGGTCAGGAAGTAGCATAATTGGTGTTTTGGTGAGATCCTCCTTAATATGTTTAAAATATTATTCATATTTAGAGGTCCATTCAAAAAAATTACATTTGTAATAAATGGAAGTGATGGGATGGGATATCTTAGAAAATTCTTTTACAAACCACCAATAGTAATCCTTTGTGTACATTTTTAAAATCTATCCAATTTTTAATAGCCTTGATCTTTATGGATCAAATAATAAATTGAAATTTTGTAAAAATAACACCTAGATGAATTTACAAATAATCGATGCTACTTTAACCTTTTAAAAAATAGTCTTAAAAGGCTATGATGTTCCTACTCATTCTTATAATAGATTATAGTTTTATCAAGATACATCAAGATAAATTGATCAAGATGAACTTGTATAAATATACTCTTGAGTTCCATGAAAGCCATAGGTGTATTTATTAGACTGAAAGACATAATTTTGAACTCATAGTGGCTCTACCATGTATAAAATGTTATCTCGTGGATATCTTCTTCCTTGATACTAGTTGCTGGTATCCTGATCTAAGATGAATTTCATAGAATACTTCTTCCTCTTTCATATGATAAAAATGATCACCAATCCTTGAAAACAAACAATAATTTTTAATAGTTAATTTGTTCAAAAAATGGTAATCAATAATAACCATAAAGTTCAATTTTGTTTACAAACACAAATGGTGCTCCCCATGTGAGACACTTAGAATTATGAAATCTTTATCCAAAATTTATTGTAGTTGAACCTTAATATCATGTACATGTGTTTTGTTCATCCTATAAGGGGCCTTTAAGGTGAGTGCATAGTATCACATAATTTCTATTGAAATTTCAAATTCCATTACTAGTGGTTCCTTGGTAATTTCTTTGGAAAAACATCCTTGAATTCTTATAAAATAGGGTCATATTTCAAGCTATATTTTTCTTCCTTATTTTTCTATTCTATTTGAATAAAATATAGTATACATCCTTTTCTTACAACCTAATTAATTTGTAAGGCTAAAAGGATCTTTAAAAACATCACATTTTTAATTCCTTGAAGAGTTAATAAATTTCCCTTGTCATGTAAACATTGTAATCTTTTTTCAAAATAATCCAAGAATGTATAATTCACATGAAGTAATCTATACCTAGGATGACAACATATGATACTAGTAGTTCTAAATTTAGATTCAACTAAGTCTTAAAGTCTCCCATGTCTATTTCCACTGATTCTAATTTCTCTATTACCAAATACTTTTTCCCATGTCAAACTCTACTTAGCACTTCTCTCATATTTTTTGGTTTAGTTTTACATTAGAATTATCTTAAGGAGTTATGAATCTATCTAAATACCTAAAATAAATTAATAATTATATAAAAACTAAATAATATATCACTAGTTTCAATCAGAGTGGTCTATAATTCTACCTGGTGGTTATATACCATTGAATAAGCCCTCTAGTTGACTTATTTTTTTGCACAATACTTTGATAAATATTTATTATAGTGAGACTCATCACAAATCCAACACCATTTATTTAGTACATGTTGTGATAATGGCACTCATTTGACTCCCCTGGCAGGATTGGAATTATGTGAAGGTGAACAAACATTCTTTTGGTAACCTTAAGGGTGTTTGACCTACTTTTACATTGTCTTGAATTTTTCTAGAGTTGTTTCAGACATTGTCATTTTTTTCATTAAACTATTAGCATTTTTACACCTTATAAAGATAATACTTGATTTTTTTGGATACTTTATTCTCCATTTTTTACTTTTATTTGATTCTAAACTTTACTTTTTATTTAGACACATAGGTTAATTATATGACAACAACCAAAGTCTTGGGTTTGGTGATAATAATGTCATGCATGATTACATACCTAAGGTCCAATTTTAATTTAGTAACATCAATTTCATCAACCCTCAGATAATTAACACACCAAATGATATCCATGATTTTGGTATCATATTTAGCCATAGACAAGATATTTGTTATGGTAGTTGAAATTCAACTTGTTTTCTTTCCCTATAATTGGATGATATATACCTCTTCTTGAAGTGTTTTTTAAAAATTTCCCATGTGATAGTGGTTTTATCATAACATTTTATTTCTAAAAATAAACCCACCACAATAGAGTATCACCCATAAATGATAAATAGTAATCAAGGCTTGCATGTTTGAGCTAATATATTTTATCCCCAAAGCACTACAAGCTAAATAACTAAAATTAAATAGAATATTTGATTCATGTTTCATATTATTAATACCTTGGGAGAGTAAAATTATTAAGTTATATAAAAAATAGCTTTACTTATTGAACCATAGGTTTCCTTGATTTTAATTACATCTGTTAGTCTAATTATTTTTCCATGGGGATTGGATTTTGATTTTTTAGTAACTTATCTAAATGGTTTTCATGTTATTCAAAACTTACTTAGAGATCTTTATAAACATATAAAATTACTTAAAGGGATTTTTAATTTTATCCAAGAGAGGATAAGTAGGGTTGTATTGTTGTTTCTGATTCTAATTTTGGTCTAAGATCTAATTTTAGTCTTATTTTGGACCTCCCATAGGATTCTAGGATCTATACCTTCCCCCAACATGTCATTTATTTTGATTCATATAACTACCAACATTTATTACATTTACCACACTTACACTTTTTTTCCTCACCATTCCTTGTGAGTGTAAGGCAAGAAATTAATTTCTTGACCTAAAGCTCCCTATTGTTTAAACTTAGAAATTTGACACCCAATGAAACAACCATTTAAAAATAACCCTAATTTTTTTTATTTATCTTAATATTATGTGTATTATTATCCTTAAAAATACATACTAATTATTAAAAAAAATTCTTGACCTAAAAAATAAAATTTTAATTTTATATTGGAAGAGAGTGACCAAAAGTCAAAATGTCTAGAGGATAAACAAAATAGAAACAAAAAACCCTATGTGGGAAACTATGTTAAAAATAATGAACATCAAATTTAGACCAATATTAAATCATGATTATAATATAAAAATGGCACCCAACAACAAAACAAAAAATAAGGAAAATAAAGACAAAGTAAAATATAGGTCTAAAATAAGTAACAGTTAAACAATAGGTCCCATTTATGAAACATCAAAACCATAATAAAAAAATATCATGAAAATCATTACCAACATATTTATCTAGTTCAAGTACATCTACATAGTCGTCAAGTTCCTTAATCAACACATCAGGGTCCTTGTCAGTCCCAGATCCTTGTTGGTAATCATCCTTCATCTAAGAAAGTAGTCAGCTAATCATAGACTCTTGAATATGCTATAACATTATATCCCTATCAATTTTTATTTTAGTTTCAATAAAGTTTTAAGGTTATAAATGAGAGTTTTTGCATTTCTTTCAATAATATGTTCAATACAATTGTAAAAAACACCCACATATCCCTCAACAAGGAGTCCACCAGTAGATTTAGATTCTTGTGAAGAGATACTAGTAAAAAAGGAAACACTATCTTTACCCTCAGTTCCATATTTAGTTGACTATTCTTACTGAAAATTTTGAAGAGAAGACTAAAAAATAGTTATAAATTCATTGTTATTTACATTAACTTTATCCTTAACATCTTCATCTGAGAGAGTGTGGCCTACTAAGGGTCAAGATCAACTACCTACTCAAAATAGGCATCATTCATATTATCCCATTTGTATTTTGAGTTGTTAACATCAGTCACATCTCCATTAAAGGTTCTCCACTCTAGTGGAGGGATCATTCTAGGAGAACCACCTATGTCTAGAATAAAATTAGATGTTAACTTCATCATCCCAGTCTTTAATATTTTCTTCATCTTAGCTTGCAACAAATTTAGTTGAAAATAAATTTACATAGAAACAAGTCTCATGATAGCTTCTATCGATAAGTTAGCAAGTACCCTATTCTTAAATTGAAAAAAATACAAATTCTTTTTCTTCTAAAGAACCCACAAATTCTTAGTTAAAAAAACAAAACACAATTTTTGAAAAAATAAATGTGTTTTATTTTAAATAAAAACATAACCAAAAGCCACATTGAACCAATTAATATCACAATAAAAACCTTAGACTAATCATTTAAATAATTTTTCCAAATAAAAGAAGCAAAAGGGATAGTAAAAAAATATGCTTGATCCTTTCCAACTCCCCACACAAAGAACAAAATAGAGTACCAAAACTAGTTCTTGCTAAGACTTCACCAACAAAAAGTTTATTGTGAAAAAGAAACCACATAAATAAAAACTTATTAATCTCTATAAACATGGACCAAATGACGTCAAATCTTCACTTATATATATATATATATATATATATATATATATATATATATATATATATATATATATATATATATATATATATATATATATATATATATATATATATATATATATATATATATATATAAGGATTTATAAGTAACCCATTCTTTTATTAAGCCTAAGATAGATATTTTTTATAAGTTGTTTTAGTGTGGTTATTCCTTGAGTCAATTAGACTCACTATATTAGGCTTAGGGATAACATAAGATTCCTTATTTATAGGAGATCTGATCCTTATATATTTTTATTATATTATATTATATTATTGCGTAATGTAAATAGTTCATGTGTTAGTTTTAGTTTATCCAAATCCAGAAATTTCATTTAGTATAAGGTCAATTTAATCCAAGATGAAACTCTCAACCTGGTCTTTCATAACAACCCCAAGCTCCTCAAATCTAGTTTCTCCTCTTGTTGGTCATTTTTCATGGCCATGGTAGGTTTTGACACTTATTTTGTTTTCCCTATAAAATTAAATTTGGAAATATCACTTATTGACTATGTATAAACCTTAGTCATTTCACTATACATATTTTACATCAGGTTTATGACTTGATAATAATATTCAAGTGGAATTATCTTTGGTTTTATTTTCATGTGACCAACTGATTCATATTTTTTATTCTACCATACAATCTTCAAAATGTCATGTGTATTTATTTTTTGTTTATTTTAAAATATGGACATCCTAGTAAAAAAGTATTCTAGTCTCAATTTTCACACTTGGAAAGTGAAAATCTAGATGCAATTAATTAATAAATATTTATGGGGAATTGTAAGTGGAAAATAAAAACCACCTAAAAATAATAGTAAGTTATTGGAATGGTAGAGTATGGATGATAAAGCAAAGGCCATTATTTTTCTTTCTCTCTCAAATTCTAAATTATATTATTTAGACTTAGAAAATCCATCTACAAAAATTTGAGATAATTTGAATAAATTATTTGGAGTAAAAGTAATAAATATTAAGCTCTCACTAAAACTCTAGTTATTTAGATTCAAGATGGGATGGATATTCCATGTCAAGTGATATAAAAATATAAGGTCTCTCATTAGATAACTAGTAGAAATCAAAGCTACAATAGAAGATGAAGATGTTAAATTGATCCTATTAAATAGTTTGTCTTATAAATGTAAATTTATTTTCACTCTTGGATACATGCCTTCTCAAACCTTGGAAGACATGATCTCAACTCTTTTAGCTAAAGAAAAGAGAACAAGTGTTGAAGATAGAAAAGAGGAAAGTGCAACAATAGCAAGAAATAAGGCTAGACCATCTTTTCAAGTAAAAATGATTAAAAAAAAAATTCTATAAGAAATCTTCTTTGTCATTATTATAAGTATCTAGGAGATAATATTATGTATTGTAATAAATGAGCACAAAATCTCATAGATGATAAAGTAGAAAAAAAAATTAATTGTTGAAGAGACTGATTGGAATGAATATCTTCCCTACACTAGTGGTGAAGATTCTTCTCAACATAGTTATGAATATTATGTATACTAACTATGTGTGTGAATGAATAATAATATATGATCATTCATGTTCACATGTGTGTGAATGAATAATAATATAATGATCATATTATAATATCAAACATGTACTAGATAAGAACAATTACTCATTGGTTATTGTGTTTATATAATTTGGTTGATGGGTCCCAATTCATAAACATGTATTCACATGAATACGATGATAGGATCCTATTCATGTCAGATGTAGTTCCCACAGTCTATATTTATATCATGGTCATCTACAAGTTCCATGACTACATGATACAATTTATTAGTATGAATCTTTGATGTATATTTACACTAGGGGAGGGAATGATAAGTTATTTTAGTGTGATTGTTATGTGAGTCAGCTAAACTCACCATCTTAGGCTTAGGGATAACATAGGACTTATTATTTTAAGGAGATTTAATCCCTATATATTTTTATGTTATTATATTATTGTTTAATGTAAATAATTCATGTGTAATTTATGGTTTATCCTAAACTAAAACTTTCATTTTTTAGTGAAAGAGATATTATGGTATAGCATTTTAATATTCAATTCCTCAAGGGGAAAACCATTCAACCATTTTATGCTCTCCCAAAACTCCTCTAACTACAAAATGGAAATATAGATGCTATTATATAAAGATTTAATAATTAGTGAATAAGTTCTTATTTGCATGGAAGGAATTAGAAATATGTTCTTAATCTCAGTCCATGAGGCCCATCTACCTTGAAAGAAGAGATCATTGAAAGCTTTTAGACCCTTATAACACAAAAAATGAGCAGAGAAACCCCTAGTCAAGGCCAAGGGGATTTTCTTGATTTTAAGGTTCTAGCATAATGATCTAAATCAATGGAACCTTGATCCGAACCCACTAAAAATTAGTTTCACCACTAACATATGTTTAATGTTTTCCAAAGATTTATATAATTATTGAAAAATAACATAGCCAACCACTTTAATAGAGAAAGACCAAATCAAAATTTCACTAATAAACAATCAGAAATTTTTTTGATTACCTTTTGGGTATCCCCTCACCATATTATTCCTAATTAGTATTTTTAAGGTTCATTACCTTGAAGGGCTATAACAAACCACTTGATAGCTGGGGTGATACCTTGGATTTTTAAATCCTTGAAACCTAGTCCACCTATAACTTTAGGATTAAAATAAACATATTATGAAATCACAAGATGTTTTATGTTACCCTTTCCATCAAACCAAATTAAGTCCATAATGATAGTATGAAGCTCGTTAAATTGAGGCTTATTAAATATCCAACAAGAATAATTGTATAAGTTGTAGAAAGAGAGATTTTTCTAGTAAGCTTGGATACTACTTGGTAAGGATAACTTTTGACCATTATGTTTCCCAATATTCTTATTTACCTTAAAAAATAAGTAATCTTGCATTTATTTTAAGGAATGAGAGAGTGAAAATGGGATACCTAAATATCTAATCGAATTATTAGGACCTTTCCAAATCCATCCAAACTCAAACATCCATTCAAGAGGGTTTTATTTCCACCCAATATCACATGACTTAAGGTAAGAAAATGTACAATGAAAAGTAGATAAATACACTTAAGTCTATAGGTAATGTGATGGTAATTATTTTTCTCCAAGATTTGGAGGTGAGTAGTATCATCTGAAAAAAAAACATCCAACATCTTAGATGATTTGGATAAAGATATCCCTTTAATAGGGAGCCCCAAAGAGGCATATCTAAGAAAATAATGTAGAGCATGTGCTACAATAATAAAGAGGGAAGGGGATGAGGGCACCCTTGCCTAATAGAGTGTTCTAGGATGAGAGATTTTTTAAGGGTTATATTAACTTTAATCACTAATAAGGCATCTTTTAATGACACATTAACCATTTTTCAAAAGATGTATTGGAAACCAATTGTGCATAGCATAGTGTTTATGAAAGGCCACTAAATTATGTCATATGCCCTTTAAAAATTAAGAAGGGTCATCCCCACATTATTATAAGAGTCATGTGCCCATTAAATTCTTTCCTAGCTTGACAAAATATTATCAAGAATGCATCTCCCCTCAACAAATCTTGTTTGGGTATCAAAAATTATCTATGGAAGCAAGAATGAAATTATCCTAGTAATTATTTAGCTAGGATTTTTGAGGAAAAATTCCAAAGGGTGATTGGTCTCAATTTATAACTTGATATTGATCCCCCTCTTTAGTGTTGAATTTGAAAACACACTTATTTACATCATAGCCAAGAGAGGAAACTTACATAACTCAATATAGACATCAAGGCAATATTTATAAATCCATTATATGTTTTTCTTATAAAAATTAGGTGGCAAACCATCAATATCTAGATCCTTGTAACTTTTGAGAGAGTTAATGAAAGTCAAGAATTCATCAAGAGAGAAATCATTGTCAAGGAAAACAAATTGATTTAGGGTAACCTTTTTTAAAAATGCACTTAGAACAAATTTTACTATTTAATTCAAGTTGCTAGCTGATCCATCTAAAGAGAACATGTTGAAGTAAATACAAAGAAGGCATTTTTTATTTCATTGATATTTTATGTAATAACATCACTAGTCCCAAATTTTTGAGTTTTCTATTTATTATGTTTAGCTTTGATTAAGTTGAAGAACTTTTTAGTGCCTTTCTTCCTCGACTTCAACTAATTAAATTTGAACCTAATCTTATCCCCTCTTGTAATATATTATTGTGTCATTCTTATATTATTTTTGAAGGTAACCCAATTTATTAGAAGATAATCATTAGAGGGGTCATCTTGGAGAGCATTTTAAACTGAAATTAATTTTTCTTAAGAGTCTCTAAATAATTTTATCCTTATTTTATCCATGATTTTCCCATAACTTCTCAAATTGAATTTGTTTATATTCACAACTATTCTAAGTATTAATGTTGGAAGTAGAGTTACTCATCATTTTGGCGATATTTCATTAATTTTTAATTCCCTCTACGCACTCTCTATCTTTAAAGTGTGAAACATTGAGCTTATACAGACATTTCCAATCATATTTCTTACTATCATCATCAAATTTAAGAGAATAAATTATTTCAATGAGGTGGTAATAAAAGATAGTAAATGGAAGAAAATTCACCAAGTTACCCTTAGAAATATGTTTGATGTTACATCTTGATTTCACCTTAAGTTTTATAATCTTTGAATCCATGGATTAAGTGGTTATTATTTTATTATTATTTCTTTTATTTGATATTTATGACATATATTGGTTATGGGATAGTGATATATTGATTAGTTTACATGATGTGGTAGTTGTACTTTATTCTTTTTGTACATTGTGGATGAATGTTTGTTAGTTATGCATTATTAGTTTGATATATACAATGACACAAACTAACTACCTACTAGTTAAAGGTGGATGCAGGATTGATTCTACCCTTAGAGCCTGATGGAGGGAGAGTATCATCAAAGAGGATAGCGTAGATGGGATGTTTGGGATATAATAGAGGAATAACTAGTAACCCAAAACACACCATAGTAGAATAACTTGTTTAAACTCCTTGTTTTATTTAGATACTTTGTTTTTGAGTGCTAATATCCTTCTACTATGATCATGTTTCAATTGATGCTTATGATGATTTGATTGTATGATTTAATAATGCATAAATATTATCATAAAAATGTTATTTACTGATCATCTAGCTAATGTGGACACTAATATAGTTGCTTACACTGAGTGGGATTATCTAACACTGTGAAAGGTTTAAATGATTTTTGGTAAATGTCATTATCTTGGTTTGGTGTCTTTTTATATAAGAGTATTAATAATTGTGTTAATCATAGAATTTGAAATATTAAAATTGTTTGGATATGACTCGAGTGGTATTTAATAGTCATCTTGAAATAATTAAATTATTATTTGGTTTGATTTATCTTTAAAAGAGATAATTAACTTTTACCTTTAAGTCAATGAAATATAACTATAATGTTGATGTTAACTTAAGTGATAAACACCAATGCATGGAATATGTGCCTAATTAAAGGTCTAAAAATATCATTTTTTGACTAAAGTGAACTTAATTTATAATTTAACTTAGTATTAAACTTAAGTTTTAAACATGAATGAATATTAATAAAAGCTTAAGAGGTTATATTAATAAAGCTAAACTTGAAACTCTAAAGAAAAGAGATTAATTCATGATTAAATAAATTAAACTCAAAGTTAAGTGGGAAACATGATATTGAAAACAAAAAAAAATCTCTAAGATATGAACATGCACAATTTTTTTAAAAAAAAGAATAAACCTCAAAATGAGATTTGGGAAAAAAAATAGAAAAGCAGTGGCCATCCTTGCGTGGAATTATGCATGAAAAGAAAATATGAAAGGGTAAATTATTATAAATTAAAATAAGTATGGTGACTTGGAGGGATTCATTTATAAGAGGATTAAATTTTTAAAAAAAAATAGTGACTTGCATGTGAAAGGATAAAAATAAAGATTATTATTATTAAAAAAAAGAGGACAACATTTGCATTAATAAAAAGGGAGATCGATGCAGAAAAAACATGGAGGAAGATAAGTATTTTGAAGTAGAGATAAAGATTTGGGGGTATGATGAAAGAAGGAGGTAGTATTTAAGATAAGGAGATACAATGAATGAAAAGAGAAATACAATGAAAAAAATTAAGATAAAATAATATGATGGTATAAAAAAGGTAAGTATGTTTTCAAATCCATGTATTTGACTGTCAAGTTGATCTATAGCTATATTTGAATCTGTATATATCTTATTCTAGACAATATTATTTGAGTGAGTCACTAAAGTTAGATAATGATCTTGTATATTTTACATATTTTATTTAAACTTGTCTATATTATAAGCATAATTTTTAATAAGGTGATATGTTTTAAAAATGGTTTTTGATAAAAATATTATTTTTATTGATCTTATAAATGGTGATATACATAAGTATGATTGCATATGATCATTAAAATTAAACCTAAGATGAGTCTAATTAGTATAAAAATGGCACTATTTGTTATGCAACAACCCCCCCTTGAATCAATACACACACACACACACACACACACACACACACACACACACACACACACACACACACACACACACACACACACACACACACACACACACACACACACACACACACACACACACACACACACACACACACACACACACACACACACACACACACACATCTCTGTGTGTGTATACAACAAATGAAATAGTAAATGTATGAAGGAAATCATGTTTTATCTTTAATGCAAGATTGAATGTTGGCTGGAACTTTATTTTTTCTTTGGATTTTTGTATTGCATTTTGAGCCAAGTTGTGTTGTGATCCTGAGTTATTTAAAAAAAATATAGCTAAGTTTAAGAGTAAATAATTAAATTAAATCACTAAGTTGAGAGAGGGGTTGAATTATTTTTATTAAATCACTAAGTATTTTACCTAGATGTTGAGCTTGGGTTTTCATGTTAAATAACTAGCCTCATAATTGTTTTATAATTTTTGAATGATCTCGATTTGGGTTGAAGAAAATTAATATTATGATAATAATATATTTTTTTTATGGCTGAGATATATCTCAATAACAATGTTGATTTTTATTTGACTGATAAATATATGATAATATATATATAGATAAAATCAGAAGAAAATTCTATTAAGTATATGTATATTTTTTAGAAATATAACTTCATCAAGTAACCATGTTATAGGTATAAATATAACACTAGGTGGTAACATATTATCTATGGCATCAACTAATAATCAAGTCATTTAGTGAAGAATTACGATACCCCTGAGTTTAGTGGTAGTTGTATACAAAGTCTCTTAGAGGGATAATATGATTATAATTTATATTGTAGCAATTATAAGTAATTTTATATAAGCATGAACTCACAAGTATATTATGTTAATACAACTATGGTAATTACCAAAATTAATCTTATACTATGTTAATACTTCGGATAGTATTTTGATTTTTTTATATGAGGTAACTTAGAAATGTGATATTAGGATTATATATATTACATGCCCCTCATTAATAGTTAGTTGTTGTATTTATGTTTATAGGATTATATCTAGGGATAATTTAAATGTATTTTAGTGTTTTTCTAGTAAATTACCATACATTTATTAACTCATAATAGTTATGCTATGTTACTAGTTCATTACCTAACTTATCTACGATACATAAGGCATATTGGCATATGTCACTTGGAAAATTTTGGAGGAATTCCATTGTATTATGATAAGCCTTATATTTTGGGATCAATCATGGGAAACAAAGTGTAATATAGATATAACACTAATAGTAGTATGTAATATAAATACATAACCTCAATGGATATGTGGGGTCATATACCAAAACTTGTGACTAAAAGGGGACGATTAGTTTTGAGTCTTAGAGTGTCTAAGGGACCAAAATAATAACCATAAACAAGTAGTCTCTAAAATTAGAGTTAGGATATCTAAAGGAAATTTTATGGATGAGTATTATCTGACTCTTCAAAAATATCTTGAAAAATTATTTCTTATAGTAATAGAATCTAGTGAGTGGTATATGTTGTGAGAGTATTAAAATGTGCAAGTGTTTAGACATATATATAATATAATAATGCATCAAAATGTGTGTTTATAGGTTACATTTCTTCTATTTACTTAAATGTAATATAAACCTAGGGTATACCTAGGTGGTATAACCCATGATAGGTTGATTATTATTCATATGTAAGGGTTATATGATTTTTTCAATCATAATTTGGTTGTGTGTAATTATTTAGTTGTGAACTATGATAATACAGGATGTCATAGAGAACTATAGTATAAATGTACATTATACCCAAATGGTACATACTGCAATTAATATGTCAAGACTCACATTTACATTTGATTGATTTAATATATGTATGTTGGTTATTACTATGAATGACATGTTTTATGACAATTAGTAGAACTTTATAAATGCATGCATACAACTCCTAAGAATATTAAAAATGCTAAAATGGAGTATTGTGTGTTTCATGGAAACTATGACTTGATTTTCTATATTTAGTTTCTTGAATATAATCTTATGGTTCCATGTATTTAAGACTACTTTGTATGTTTGATAGTAGAAAACTAGTAGATTATGTGTTTAAAATTAAAAAGAAAAACTCATTGTTTCTAGTTAGTACACAATGGGTTGTCACATTTGAGGTTAAATGAATTAATGTGTAGGCAAAAATTTTCTATCCTAGAGTAAAATATTTTATTCTTAGTCTAATTATTACACCAAGTGTACCAAATTCATTTTCTAGAGGATTTATCTTTTCCAAGGGGGTTTTTGAGCCTATAAATATGTTTCATCTTAAAATAAAATAACAACTCATTACCTTTATATGAGAGGGGTTCACCACCTAGTTTATTATATTTATCTTCAATCATGTTGAAATCACTACCCAAAATCTGTTAGGGTGTGTGGAGCTAAAAGCTTCACCAAGGAGCATACTAAATAGTTTCGGGTCTACACAGACACCGGCGTCGGTCAGGAGCGACCGACGTCGGTCAGTTGTAGTTGTAGAGGCACTGACGTCGGCAGTGGGTCGGCTGGCGACGGTCACAGGAGAACAGGCAGGAATCGATGTCGGTTACCTGTGTGTCCAGAAAGTGATTTCTGAGGACAGAAGCGAGTGTTTGCATGATGAGTTTGAGTTGTAGACTTAAGCTCACGTCTCTATTGTTAGCAATATTATTTTTAGAGCCCTTGTTGAAGAGGCTTAACTGTTTGTTGTAAGAGCATGCTCAAGTTTCCTAATTCTATATGTAGGAAAGATCTTCTTAGCTATTGAGTGTAGTATGAGTAGAAAATTGTGAATGTTTGAAGGACAGTACTGAGTTGCATCAATCCAGGTTGTTGGATTTGAGTGTACTTGAGAGAGAGAGCTCTTGAGGAATAGAGATCTAGTGAGAGATCTTGTGTGCATCTGAGAGAGGTGTGGAAGAACGAAGTTTCTTCAATTGTATTCCTATTGTAAAGAGTTTTAATACAAGTTTTTAGGGTGTTTTCTTGTATATCTTATTCTGTGCTATTTATCATTTCAGTTACTTATCTATCTGATTTATTTCTACGTTTATTGCTTTCACAAGTGTAATCCATTGTTGTTTGATCCCCAACAAGTGGTATCAGAGCTCAAGTTCACTAACAGGTGGTTTAGATCTGTGTAGTGTGTTTGGATTACAGGTTGCTCACAGGGGTTTCTGCAGGGATTTCTGTTTGAGTGGGAGAAGCAATGGCAGAAGAAAGTAAGTTGAGAATGGAAAAGTTTAATGGCAAGAACTATCAACATTGGAGAATGCAGATAGAGGACTATCTGTATCAGAAAGATCTTTACTTACCATTAGGTGGGATTGCAAAGAAGCCCAAGGACATGGAGGATGAAGAATGGGAAGTTCTTGACAGAAAGGCTTTGGGGTCTATAAGACTGAGTCTTGCATCCACTGTGATATCCAATTTGTCACAGGCTAAAACAATGGTAGAGTTAATGACTACATTAGCAAATTTGTATGAAAAACCCTCCGCTTCTAATAAGGTATATCTTATGAAGCAGTTGTTTAATTTGCATATGCAAGAAGGTGGATCTGTTTCTAATCACCTGAATGATTTCCATGGTATTGTTAACCAATTAAGTTCAGTCAATATTGTATTTGAAGATGAAATAAAAGCTCTTTTAATATTATGTTCTTTGCCTGAAAGCTGGCATGGCTTGGTAATGGCAGTTTCTAATACTGCTTCTGCTTCGAATATTTTAAAAGTAGAGGATGTGGTTAGTGTTATCTTGAATGAGGAAATTCATAGGAAAAGCACAGAAGAGACATCTGGGAACGCTTTAAATCTCGAGAGCAGGGGAAGGCAAAAAGAAAAGAGCAAGAGGAGATCAAGATCTAAATCTAAGGGAAAAGGCAGATCCAAATCCAGAAATGGCAGAAGGCCACAATGCTGGAACTGTGGAAAGTTGGGGCACATAAGTAGAGATTGCTGGTCAAAGCCTAAGGAGGAGAATCATCATGAAGGAAAGGAAGAGACAAAGGTTGCAGGTATTGCACAGGATGCTCTTATTTTCTCTTTGCATAATAATATAGAATCTTGGGTATTAGATTTTGGTGCATCTTTCCATGCTACCCCTAACAGAGAATATTTCAGTGACTATATCCATGGAGATTTTGGAATAGTATACTTAGGGGATGATGAGCCTTGTAAGATTATTGGCAAAGGTAAAGTGCAGCTGAAGATGCAGAATGGCAACACATGGGTGTTGAGATATGTGATGCATGTTCCTAGTTTGAAGAGAAATTTGATTTCTACAGGTAAGCTAGGTGATGAGGGTTGTACAGTAACTCTCACAGCAGATTCTTGGAAGGTGACCAAGGGTGCACTTGTTATGGCCAGAGGTAAGAGAGAAGGTACTCTCTATTTGTGTAATTGTGTTACTAACAAATCTCCTTCCGTTTTATCTACTCCAGATGTGGATGCTAAATTGTGGCACTCAAGGCTTGGCCACATGAGTGAGAAGGGGATGTCAATTCTTAAGTCTAAAGGTATGCTTTCAGATTTGAAAAGTATGGATCTAGAATTTTGTGAGCATTGTGTATTTGGAAAATAGAAAAGGGTTAGTTTTCTCAAGACTGGGTCTACTAAGAAAAGGCAGAAGTTGCAGCTTGTTCACACAAACATGTGGGGACCGGCTCAGGTAGCCTCTATTGGAGGATCACGGTACTATGTTACATTCATAGATGATGCCACAAGAAAGGTATGGATCTACTATATTAAAAATAAATCTGATGTTTTTGAGACTTTTAAGATTTGGAAAGCTATGGTTGAGAATGAAACAGGCAGAAGATTAAAGTGCTTGAGATCTGATAATGGCGGTGAGTTCTGCAGTCTTAAGTTTAACTGGTATTATTACACTCACGAAATTTGTAGGCAAAGGACAGTTCCAAGGACACCTCAACAAAATGGTATTGCTGAAAGGATGAACAGAACTATCATGGAGCGTGTAAGATGTATGAGATTGCATGCAGGGTTGCCCTTAGAGTTTTGGGCAGAAGCAGTTGACACCGCAGTGTACCTGATTAACAGAGGACCCTCTACAGCTCTGGATGGTGGAATTCCAGAAGAGGCATGGACAGGTAAAAAGGTAGATCTCTCATATCTCAAAGTTTTTGGTTGTGAAGCCTTTGTGCACATAGATAAGGAAAATAGAAAGAAGCTTGATGCTAAGTCTATGAGGTGCACTTTTATTGGCTATGGCTCAGATGATTTTGGTTTCAGATTTTGGAATCTAGAAACTAACAAGGTAATTAGAAGCCATGATGTTGTTTTCAATGAAAGAGTGATGTACAGTGATTAGATAAGGAAGCTGGATCAATCTAGGTAGAGCAATGGTGAATTGGATGAAGTTATGGTCCAAAATGAGCTCGCGGGAAAAAGAAATAATCACTTACAGGAAAACACAGAGACTGACATCGGCAGGTTAGGAATCAGCATCGATAGTACAGAAACCAATGTCGGTCATACAGAGACCGACGTCGGCAGACCAGGCACCGACGTTGGCCAGGAAGAACCGACGTCGGCCAGTAACAGGTCTACAAGTGGCCGAGGTCAGTCACTGTCAAAAAATTTGGGTGGACAACGTGTTGAGAACGAGTCCAAGACACCCATCAGGAGGTCTGAAAGGGTAAGTAAGCCTCCAATTAGATATTCTCCTTCCTTATATTATTTATTGCTAACTGATGGTGGAGAACCAGAGAGTTTTGAAGAAGCATTACAGGTGGAGTCCAGGAGTAAGTGGGAGCGTGGCATGGTTGAGGAGATGGAGTCCTTAAGAGAGAACCAAACATGGGATTTCGTTGAGTTGCCAGCTGGTAAGAGAACACTGAAGAACAGATGGACCTATAGGTTAAAGGAAGGTGAGGATGGACAGATGAGATATAAGGCCAGATTGGTAGTAAAAGGATTTGCACAAAAGCCAGGTATTGACTTTGGTGAGATTTTTTCTCCTGTTGTTAAGATGATTTCTATAAGGGTTGTATTGTCTTTGGTTGCTTTTGAGGATTTGCATCTTGAGCAGTTAGATGTTAAGACAACATTTCTTCATGGAGATTTGGATGAGGAAATATACATGGAACAGCCAGAAGGATTTGAGGTCAAGAGAAAGGAGAAGTTAGTGTGCAGGTTGAAGAAAAGCTTGTATGGCCTCAAGCAAGCTCCTAGGCAATGGTATTTGAAATTTGACAGGTTTATGACTGAGCATGGCTACAGTAGATGTCAATCTGACCATTGTGTATATTTTAAGAGATTTGATAATGGTAGATATATTATTCTATTTTTGTATGTAGATGATATGTTGGTTGCAGGATCTCACATGCAGGATATCTCTGAGCTTAAGGTGAAATTAGCTTAAACATTTGCTATGAAGGATTTGGGAGCAGCAAAGAAAATCCTTGGCATGAGCATTAAGAGGGACAAGAAAGATCACAGGTTGATATTGTCTCAGGAGGATTATGTGGACAAGGTGTTGAAACGGTTCAATATGCAGGATGTTAAACCGGTAAGCACACCTTTGGCTGGACATTTTAAGTTGAGTAAAGAACAATGTCCTAATTCACATGATGAGGTAGAGTACATGAGTAAGGTTCCATATTCTTTCGTGGTAGGAAGTTTGATGTATGCAATGGTGTGTACTAGACCAGATATTGCCCAAGCAGTGGGAGTAGTAAGCAAGTATATGGCCAATCCAAGTAAGGAACATTGGAAAGTAGTTCAATGGATCCTTAGATATCTGAGAGGAACTAGCAGTAGACACTTGTGCTATGGAGGTTCAGATACTTCTCTACATGGTTATGTAGATTCAGATATGATAGGTGATTTGGATGGCAGGAGGAGCACCACAGGTTATGTTTTTACTGTAGGTGGAATGGCGGTTAGCTGGATATCTAAGTTGCAGAAGGTTGTAGCCTTGTCAACTACAGAAGCAGAGTATATTTCAGTGATAGAAGCTAGCAAGGAGATGATATGGATGACACGGTTCATGGAAGAGCTTGGAAGGGAGCATGGGAGTTGCAGATTGTATAGTGACAGTCAGAGAGCAATCCATTTGGCTAAGAACTCAGCCTTTCACTCAAGAACCAAGCACATATAGCTAAGGTACCACTTCATACGGTAGGTATTGGAAGATGGTGAGTTGAAGCTGGAGAAGATCCATACAGACAAGAATCTTGCTGATATGCTAACAAAGCTAGTTACTAAGGAGAAGTTGAATCTTCATTCAACTTCTATTGGTCTTCATGATCGAGTTGAAGATGGAGGAGCTAGAAGATGTTGTTGTACAGGTACTGGTGCAGCTGTTTATCTTCAAGTGGGAGATTGTTAGGGTGTGTGGAGCTAAAAGCTTCACCAAGGAGCATACTAAATAGTTTTGGGTCTACACAGACACTGGCATCAGTCAGGAGCGACCGACGTCGGTCAGTTGTAGTTGCAGAGGCACTGACATCGGCAGTGGGTCGACCGGTGACGGTCACAGGAGAACAGGCAGGAACCGACATCGGTTACCTATGTGTCCAGAAAGCGATTTCCAAGGACAGAAGCAAGTGTTTGCATGATGAGTTTGAGTTGTAGACTTAAGCTCCCATCTCTATTGTTAGAAATATTATTTTTAGAGCCCTTGTTGAAGAGGCTTAACTATTTATTGTAAGAGCATGCTCAAGTTTCCTAATTCTATATGTAGGAAAGATCTTAGCTATTAAGTGTAGTATGAGTAGAACATTGTGAATGTTTGAAGGACAGTACTGAGTTGCATCAATCTAGGTTGTTGGATTTGAGTGTACTTGAGAGAGAGAGCTCTTGAGGAATAGAGATCTAGTGAGAGATCTTGTGTGCATCTGAGAGAGGTGTGGAAGAATGAAGTTTCTTCAATTGTATTCCTATTGTAAAGAGTTTTAATACAAGTTTTTAGGGTGTTTTCTTGTATATCTTGTTCTATGCTATTTATCATTTCAGTTACTTATCTATCTGATTTATTTCCGTGTTTATTGCTTTCACAAGTGTAATCCATTGTTGGTTGATCCCCAACAAAATCCAAGGGATCTCATTTAGGTGAGAAGATAGCATGTTTTATAGTTTAGTCATCTCTCTATAGCCATTGGGGGCATACACATTATAGATCCCAAAACCCTAGTTTTGATAAGAGAAAGTCACCCAAATAGATATTTGACATGGTGAGAAACCATATTCAATGATGATGTTAGACCACTCAATGCTAATGAGGACAAAGGCACCACCTTGACTTCTAAAGTGGCTAGTTGAGAATTTAATACAATTTGGCCATCTAAAGTTCAAGGCCATAACAAGTTTAGGAAAAACTTCCTTAAATAATTACAATAACATAAAATCAAGATGGCCTCTCAAATGTCTAGTTTTCTTAACAATGGGCCTTCTATCAAATGATTCTATGCCTCTAACATTCCAACTTATAATTTCATGGAAAATAGAAATGTATTACTTTATCTAATTTGGGGAATTAGAATATCCTTTATTTTTATATAGCCTATTGAAGTACTGATGGATTATTTTATTTGTCTTTAAGCTCATTTTTAGAATATTTAATATTTTGAGAAACTCATTCAATTATTTTCCCTCATCATCACTACCAAAAATATTAAGGTTAGAGCAGTAATTCTCAGTATTAAGCCTCTTGACCCCTATTTTAAGTTTTACTAGGGGCTTCATCTCACTAGTATACAATAGGGCCAAAAAGATATAAATCAGATAAAGGCATTTCTTTATCAAGAATCATATCAGGCAGAGAATGAAATTTCCATGGATGCAACATTATAAATAAGAGGCCTATTTGGAGGAGTAGTCAAAGAGCCATGGGTAGATATCTTCGTACCTTGTGGAGCAATAATAAAAATAACATACTTATCAAATGGTCTCTCATAAATAGGAAAGTTAACATTTAATGGAAAATCCTTATGAAAAAACTCCAAAGAAGCCACCAAATATTTAGAGGGAGGTTCAGGAGGGGCAACCTCAATAGTAGTTAAATCATACTCTCATGGGGAGGGTATAAAGTAGGGTGAGGGGAGGGTTCTATGAGAGAGAGGTGGGACACATACCCATCATTCATATTTACCACATAGGGAACAATCAAAGAATACCCTAATTAATTTTAATATATTTCTTTATCATATTTATATTATAGTTCGATTTCATCTCTACACCAACATTAGTCAATCTCAAATAAATATCAACCTCTACCTTTGAATTTTGAGGAACAAATTTCATTTTTTTTAACCCTCTAGACATTATGTTAAAAATGGGGTGGTTTTTTTGTACCCATATTTTTTATAAAATAAAAAAATCATTTATTCCACCAAAACTATTAATTTAGCAAGAGAAGGACCAATATTTATTTTAAAAATTAGATTTTTTTGGAAAGACTTCAAAAGGTTGCAAAGAGATTAAAATTCTTGCATGCATGTGGGATAAATATAATCTAGTATCTTCTATCTTGAGCACTTCCCCCAGTGATTTGATAGCGTGGGAGAGAAAGTTTTAGATTTAAATCAGGACATTTTTAATATCAATCCATCTCAGGTATGCTTTATAGATAATAGTTTTGCAGTCAAGGTTTGGGTTTTAGGGAATAGTTTTAAACATAGACTAGCCAACATCCACATAGTTTTACTAATTTACCTCCTTTACATATTATATTTATTAACAAGCACTATGAAAACATATTTCTATTTCATTCTAAAAAAACTAAAAAACATACCCATCTTTTCCTCGATACTATGTACATCCAATTGTTAATTTAATTCCTAGATGGGAGAAAATATATATTAAAAAACACAATGAATGTCTTAATATTTTAAATTCTAAGTTCTTCCAACTTCAAATATTTTTCCATAAAT
Source organism: Torreya grandis (assembly GCA_037957365.1). Classification (NCBI taxonomy): domain Eukaryota; kingdom Viridiplantae; phylum Streptophyta; class Pinopsida; order Cupressales; family Taxaceae; genus Torreya; species Torreya grandis. The sequence continues at coordinate 2,185,989 of JARHVA010002466.1, read as the reverse complement.
TTATTAGGAGACAAGGTTAGGTTTTTCATTAGGGGGGGGGGGGGGGGGGGGGGGGGGGGGAACTTACCAATTTGTTTATTGATCTACCTATCACCTTTACGTTCTTTTACATTGAAGCCATAAAAAATGAACACCACTCTTTCAGAAAGTCTCAAGTTCTCTTCTACCCACAAGACCTCACTAAATTTTTTTCATTGTCCTTGAAAATGGATTTTTATAAAATATAATCTCAAATGAGAACTTTCATGAGATTAATTTTTACTAGGGTCATTATCATGCATGACTTCATTAATTTTTTCACCATTGTTCAAATCTTTTTCATAAATTGCATGATCCTGACTACCATCATCACCACCTTACATAAAGTGGGGATGAGGAAAATTTAACCAAAGATCTCAAACTTAAAAGTATCATACCTTGACACAAAAAAACAAGATATTACACACAAAATAATGTAAAAAAAAAATAAAAAAGATACAAAAATAGAAGCAAGAACCAAGAGAAAGACTATGGGGCAAAAAAAAAAGGACTAAGACCAAAAAAACAAAGCTAGGTAATTAGACGAAGGTGATGAATAATACAAAGGAGATTAAATAAGAATCTTGAATCTTCACTAATGGAGAAATACTTTTCATATTCCCATTTATATATCTCTAAGTTTCCCTGGTCTTTAGCAAGATTATTTGAAAAATAGACTTGTTAATTATTTCATATCATTAATGCCTTACACAAGTGGTGTCTTCGGTCAAATTAATTTCTTCCTAATTCAAGTTTTTTTTTAATCATGTTTTCATCATGTAGTGTTTTAAATTTGACCAAGTATTTAGATTTGTTGATTTACTCTTATTAGAATCCATGAAGTTCATAAACCATTTCTTGCCTATAACGCATTATTTTTAGAATGGGGTATAGTAACCTCAAGTGTTTATTAGGATTTTAATAAAAAAGGTATACTAGATCTTTTGGTAATAATGGCTGAGTCTTAAGTATTTATTCCCACATGTACTAATCTAAGATACCATATTGTTAAGGCATGCATGTAAGTCGTGTAAGTCCTTACTTAGCTTTACTCCCAACAACATATATATAATTTAATGATTCCTCCAAGGAAAGTATTAAATCAAACTACATGTCCTTTTTTTAGATATTAATATCTTAATAAAAATAGGGTCTAATTACTCATTTAAATCAATTCATGCTTGTTTATCTATTTAATACCATGCCTTATTATAAATATTGTTGCTAGTAGTATGAATGTTACTAAACTTTATATTATTCTTCAAACCCTCATTAACTTTGAACAATTACTAATTGACTATTTGGTACTTTTTCATATTGTTCTACATAATGAATCAACTCTATTTATCTAGTATAAATAGTTTGTAATGTTTGTGTATGTATCAAAACAAATAAGGATAAGTACAACTCTATTCAAGGCCATAATATGAGGTTGTAAAGCAGTCCTAATAGATTTTTTTGAAATTTTTAACTTACACCAAATTATAATCTTTTAAGATTTTGGATTCAAATATCAACTTAAACCGAATTCTCAATCAATACATATTTTTTAATAAATCTCAAACTATTTACATTTGAGATTACCTATCTTTGTTTGGTACATAAATAATAATTTATGTATATCATGAGTAACACATGTTCTTTTGAACATTAATTTCAACCAATAAATATTAATTACCTTTAATAATATGACCATGTAATGAAACTCAAGATCTATAATTATAATACTTACAACATGACCAAATTTCTTATAGAATGGAACATTCTAAGAATTATAAATTATACTAAATCCTTGTAGCTGAATAGAAATATGCTAATATATATTGATTAGAATACTAATTTCTCTAGGTCAAAATATAATGTATACATAATCCTAATGGAAATCAAAACCGATTCCTTGTTTATACATAAAATAATATAATTACTCAACATAACCAATCTAAACAATCAATATAGATGTCCCATAATAGTATCAGATGATGCTAAAGGATTATATGCCTAATCACCAAAAAATGGTGTATAAACAAATGCAGTAGTCCGTTTGGAAAACAAATAACACACCTAGATTTAACACTCAAGAATATAATTCAATATAACAAATGTCTTTGAAATAATAATTAGACCACATTTACCAAGTAGCCTAGAACTGATCCAAAATTGAATTCAATTTTTAAAAATACTTCATAATCACCATCTTAACAAAACAAATACGCTCATCAAAATAAATGAAATATACTTCAACTATCATGTTCATATACAAAACATAATTAACATCTCTTTTCCTTAATAAATAAAAAGGTCTTGCATTCTAAAATTGCACTACATGCATTATAAAGCTATATCATGTTCATAGACATGAAATACATTATGTGTTTTGGAGAGAGAATGTGTAAGAGATAATTTATATGAAATGAGGTTGATATTTTTAAGAATATAAGAGGGTCTAAAAAACCTATGGAGCTAATTTGGAAACTTTATCAAACTATTTTAAGGGTGTACCCTTAAAAATACTTTATCTCCAACTTAAACATCCTTATGAGACCTTTTCAAATTTATTAAACTTTTTATCTATTATATGCATCCTTGAGAATTTTTCTAATGAAAACAATTTATTTTTCAAATTCTTTCAATAATTTTGGTCTTATATTCACTATGTTTTCTAATCTTTCCCACCCAAGGGGTGTTATACACTTCCTTCCATAAATAGCTTCAAGGGGTGTAATTTTTAGCAAGGCGTGATAATTATTATTATATGAAAATTATAATAGGTGAAGGTAATCCTCCCATTTATATTTTTGTTCCATAACATACATTCTAAGCATATCCTCTTTCACTTGGTTCACTCTATCTGATTGACTATCCATTTCTAGATGATATGTAGAGATGACATTTAATCTTTTAACAAAAAATGAAGTTAGAGTCTCCCAAAACTAGGAATTAAATAACTTGTCAATATCAGATATTTTTACCTCAAGAACTCCATAGAGGTAGAAAAACTCTCTAAAAACACTTCTCTACATGAATAGGAGCATCATCCTTGAGATTTCCTAGGATAATTTAGGCAAGTTTCATTAAATTATCCACTAATAAAAAAATAATAACATGCCTTTTCCTTAACTTTGGTAGACTATAAATGAAATCCATGGAAATTACAACCCATTTATCTTTTTGAATATTTGAGGGTACAACTATCCTCCAAGATGTAAATATTCTACCTCAACCCCTAACATTGTAAAATTTTGGAAACAAAATGAGAAACATTGGATTTCATCATTGGCCAAAACTAGAATTATTTCAGCTCATGTGCCATCTTTGTGACACTAGAATGAGTGAAATGCAGAACTAAGAATATCTCTTACATAATTATTTCTCTATATATTCCTTAATATGATGAAAAAATCTTGCCTTGAAATCTTAGGAGGCCATATAAATCAACAACATACCTAGCATAATTTTTATCTCTAGGTCTATGTGAAATGGCATGACTGATTTCCTTACAAAATCATCCTTTTCTTATTATTCTATATTTTTTTTTCAGTTTAAAATTGAGACAAGAGATGTTGGAAAAGTAAAATCTTCCACTAAGAGTATTTTACGCTTTGTTTTATTTCCCCTTGACATATTTTAGATCCATATAATAGTCACTTATCAATTCTAACCATATATGTTGTTGGTAATATAGGTTGTCTTAAATGTACAAATTTTCAAGACTATTATGATATGTTAATAACTTGAATGGATTGCCTAGTAAATAATTCCTCCAAATTTTGAGAGAATATACAACTCCTAAAAATTCAAAGTGATGTTGTGGATAATTTTATTCACTATTACTCAATTTGCATGCCTTAGAAGCCATAAATATTTACTTTTGAGTAAAAAACCCATCAAATCCTTCCAATTAAACATCAAACCAAATCTCAAAATATCCATTAGGAGAATTTTTTTAAGATTTTGATAAAATTATTCACATTTAGATGTCCATTCAAACTTCTTGCCTTTGCACTAAATAGAAGTGATGGCATGGGTTATCTTGTAAAATTATTGTACAAACCACCAATAGTAACTAACATGGCCCATAAAACTTCACACCTTGTGTGCATTATTAAGAGCCAACCATTATTTAATATACTTGGTATTCTTAGGATATACTACTCTATTATCTTTAAAGGTGGTATGGCCCAAATATTGAATTTCACTTTTATAAGAAGTACACTTAATTAACTTTCCAAATAATATATGCTACCACAACCTTTAAAAACCAAATCTTAAATTATATTCACTTTCCTTCTCATTCTTAGAATATATTAGAATAACATCAAGAAACTGTCATGTCCCCTTTTTAGGTGACATCGCTCAGAGTTGATGATTAGCCTATTATACAACCTTCGTAGGCTGATTGGATGGATAGAGGGTCATGATGGAGATTGGATTGGCTTCAATTTGTAGAATTCCTACAGTTGGCTTTCATTCAGGCTATTTCAGACACATTTGGCTTGAGCTCCTATTATTTAGGGATATTTGACATGCAGTGGAGTGCCTTTATTTTGGTATGGTCATGTGTGGAATCACTCTCTGGTTCACCAGCTTCGAATGGTTCGAGGATCCGACATGTATTGAGGGAGCTATTAATATTTGATTGATTTAATCAAATATTAATTATTTGGCCTATTTTTAATTAGAAACCCTAATTCTAATTTAAGAAACCCTAATTAGGGAAAGCATATCTTTTTAAGGGTATAAGGGTTTCTCATGGAGGCCATTATTGATTATGCATTGATTATTGATTTTTGATATTGAAGAACTCTTCTATGAAGACTGAGCCAAGGGTTCCAAGATTCCATCTGCATTGGAGAATGTCCACTCTTCATTGTGTGCGATTCAGAGGCTATGAAATATTAGCTAATCTATTGCCAAATTGAGAGATAGCTTCACACAAAAGTTATCACAGAGGTTTATAGATTTGAGAGGTAACTTCATACAAAATTTGTCACAGAGCTTTCAAGGTATTTATTTTATTAGTTTTTTGATTCAATAAATTATACAGATAGAGATTTTCTATATTAGAGCCATATATCTTCAGATCAAGGGTTGAAAATAGATAGGTTGTGCTTTATTGGCAGCCATACGAAGTCTGTATAGATCCATGAAAAAATCTGTAAGCATCAGCAGATTCACTCAGACACTGACATCGGCAGGCAGAGATCCCCAGTGATCGACATCGGCCGACTAAAGACCGACGTCGGCAGATAAGGACCCACAGTGACCGATGTCGGCAGTATATCAACCAACGATGGTGACTGTGTCTTCGACACAGTGACCCGAGATGTCTAGATTTAAGATTAATTTCTAGATTTGCAAAAGCCCAGGGTTTTAAGACAAAAATTTCAAATTATTTTATTTGTATGACAGATACTCAATTGTGTAATCATCTAGAAGAACAAGTGATAAGATCTTTGATTTGCTATTGAGAGATTATGTTGTGATTTATTTATTTATTTGGAAATTATTTTGGCAAAATTTGTATCTTTGTTCAGAGCTTTTGTCTTTCTATATTCCCTATTGGTTGGGGATATTACAGTGGTATCAGAGCTTTTGCAGAAAAAAGGAGCCCCTAAGTAAGGGACATTACAGAAACACCAAAACAAATTGATCCAAATAGTCCCAAATAATGTTATTTATAGAGTTTAAGGAATCCATAGGTATATTGGTTATATGGAAAGGCATAATTGTGAACTCGTAAAAACCATACCATGTTCTAAATTCTTTCTTGTGGATATCTTCTTCCTTGATACAGAGTTGGTGGTACCTTGATATATGATCAATATTAGAGAATAATTCCTCTCCTTTCATCCAATCATAAATATCATTAATATTTATTAATGGAAAAGGATATTTGATACTTACTTTATTTAATATATGGTAATCAGTACATAACCTTAAATTTACATCGTTATTTTTAATAAACATGATTGGTTCTCCCATGGTGAGACATTTTTCCTTGTGAAACCTTTATCCAACCTTAAGCTCCTAAAATGTCCAAACCAATATTTCAAGATTTATCCTTGATAAAAATTGACTATTAATTTTACCTTTTATGACCTAGGATGCTCCTAAAATGTCCAAACCACTAGTTCAAGATTTTGACCTAAGTCCTAATCAACCCATCATGTTATCCCCTTAAAATTTGGGTCATTTTTTCCTTGTTTGTAATCTTTTACTATATTTTAAAGTTTTCCCATGTGTATATGTGCCCTTATGAAACCTATATGTGTGTGTGTGTGTGTGTGTGTGTGTGTGTGTGTGTGTGTGTGTGTGTGTGTGTGTGTGTGTGTGTGTGTGTGTGTGTGTGTGTGTGTGTGTGTGTGTATATATATATATATATATATATATGTATGTATGTATGTATGTATGTATGTATGTATGTATGTATGTATAAAATTACCCTTACCAATTTCAAGATAGATTCCTATCAAAATCGCAAGAGCTCAAAAATAATAATAGTGGGATCAAATAAATACTCAGGTAAAGGTGTGGGGAAATAGGCCAATAAATTTTAGAAAAGATATCTATGTTAGGATATCCAAGAGGCCCAAATATATTAAAAAAATTATAAGTACACATACATTTTTAGTGTTAATCTTGGGTCCCCTAATGCAGAGTTGGAAGTACCAAAGTTCAAAATTAGGGCTCAATGGGAGTGCAGTTTGGCCTCAAACCCAATCTTATGACCCTTGAATAAAGGGATCAATGGGGGGATCCCTCTAGTACAAGCATCCAATATTAAATGATAAAATAATTATGTGGTGGTTTCATCATGAACAATGGTGTTTTAGAATGGGTATTTCATGGGCATTGTTATGAATCTAAAAAGTAGAGGCATGATTGGGAAACTTGTAATAAAGTGGCCAACAATAGGCAAGGTGGAGAGATGGATTAGATGCACCTAGGGATCAAGATGTATCATTAATTTTATAATGAAAGGGTTTTTTATTATCATATACCTTTCAATAGAAAATAAAGAGGTTTACAGTGTAGGACCTTAGTTGTTGGATGGTGTAGCATTATGGTTACAAAATTGGTGCCCTAATTTTCACTTATTAACTATAAAGAAATGTAACTTCCCCATTTAGGCTAGATTGTATGGGATTACCATGGAATTTTAGATTGATAAATGCCTAAAATAGATAGGATACTCAATGGGGGAATACATCAAAATATATCCAAAGACTATGGAAGGAGACTATGGAAGGTATTTTGGCTTCATATGCTTGAGTGTGTGTTTTCTTGGGTTTATAAGAAGGCATACCTAAAATAATTTTCATTTAAACTAGTGAGTGGAATTGGGAATAAAATATCAATGTGTAAAGGATACCTTTAAAATGTTTTAAATGCAAGGAAGTAGGAAATTTTTGGTGGGACTACCCAAGAAGGGAAAGGGCAAACCCTAGGCCCTGATTTGGAAAGTTAAGCCTAATCCCCTTTTGGAAGGTTTAAAATGTCATGATGGAACCCATGATCACAAACCAAAACTAGATGAATCACTTGAAGGATAAATTCTAAACCTTTATGTGAATGAAATGCTCAATGAGAATGGTATTAATACTATGGAAAGTAAAGCTCTTAAAGATATACTAGAAGGTCAGTTGTCTCCCAACACTATGTTAAAAGAATGAAACTTTATTTTGAAGGAGGTACAAAAATTATCATCCATTATTGTGAATGAGAGTGTGGGGAATAAATATATAGTAGAGATTTTCTCAAAGTTGGTCAATTTGGGAATGGTAGGGGATTTTCATCTATCCCCATTGGTTGAAGACTTTGAGGATGATAAGGAAGATGAGCTAAACTTTGTGGAGGTTCCCTCCTTAGCACATAATGATTGAAAATTATCCCAACCAAAATATGGGGGTGTGAATAAGAGAGGAATTAAGATAGATAATTAGTTCATTGAGGTAGAGGTTTTAGTTAGTAAGTAAAAATTCATGAATCAATTTTTTGTAAAGTTGGGGGTGTAAGTCCTCTCTTTCCTATAATTAAGGTAATTTCTTTGAATTGTATAGGACTAAATTCCCCTAACAAGAGGTGCTTAATGAGGTGGTAATTATACTGTCAAATTTTTATGTGTTTCTTCTTTAAGAGACTAAAATTTTGAAGGATAAAGTAGAGGGGCTTATGAAAAAAAATTATAATAGGAGGGACTAGTTTTGGGATTGTGCAAGTGCTTTAGGGGGCTTGGTGACACTCTAGGACCCATCAAGGGTTTTGGTAGAAGCCTGTAAATCTAGAACCAATAGGTAGGTCTATAAGGTAACTATGTTTTCTTTAGATATTGCATTTTTTGTCTTTAATGTTAATAGGTTGAAGTTAGTCATGTGGAAAACCCTTGTTTGGGATGAAATTCACTATTAAATTGACCTATGAAAAAATGTGTTAGGGGTGATTTTAGTGTCATCTTTTCTAGAGTTAAAAAGAGAAGTGGGTTATGTAAAGAGACACAATCACATAATTTTTTTTTAGATTTGTGGATGGTGTGAGACTGAATCTTATATATTTCCCAAGAATGGCTTGTTGTCATGGAGTAATAGGTGGTAGGGATTCAACAACATCATGGAAATTATATATATGTGTAAATCATGCTCAAATCAAACTCAAAACTATTGAATATGGGGCTCCACCCAAATTTTATTTCAAGTTCAAAATCATGTGGCTTAGGGTTCTTTCTTTTCCTGATCTAGTTAAGAAATGGTGGAATAATGCACTGGTGGGGGATTTTTTGAAGATGTTTGTCATTAGTAGAAAACTTTGACATGTCAAAATGTGTCTTAGATCTTGGTTAAAGACTCCTTTAAGAACATTTTCAAATAAATTTCAATTTTGGAATCTAAATTGGTAGCTATTCATCAAGTGGTCATGGATGCTAGTATGGTGGGAGGCACATATATGCATGAAAAAGAATTTCTATCATATTTTTAATATGTACATTAGGGAATAAGTTTTCTTAGAAGTAAAAATTAATAGATAAATGGCTTAAGGAAGGTGATGATAACACTAAGTTATTCCACAATTAGATGGGGGCAAGAAGGATCTCAAATTACATCTCTACGATTAAGGTAAGGGATGGGAGGGTGTTAGAATTAGTTTCAAAGATTAGGGAGGAAGCAATGGCATGCTTTCAGGAGTTGTTGGCTGATACTAATGCATCATATTTAGAGGCTTAGTCTATAATTATATAACACATCCCTAAATTGGTCACGAAGAGCCAAAATAATATGATTATGGCCTGCTTCTCCCATGAACAAAATTTTAAGGTCATCTTCTCTATGGATAAGGATAAATCAACAAGGATAAATGGGTTCCCATCTACCTTTTTTATTTTTTTATTGTATATTATGTGGGAAGAGACTATTGAAATTGTGGAAGAATATTTAAGGAATTAAATGATTTGGGTGGGTATCAACTACAATTTTATATATTTAATTTCCAAAGGTGAGATGCAAGAAAACTTTGGGGAATTTCAACAAGTTTCATTGTGTAAATTTTTTTCTAAGATCATTTCCAAGGCCATATATTTTACATTCAAATGCCTTTTAGATAAGTTGATTTATAGAAAATAATAGGGTTTTTTCCTTAGTAGAAAGTTTCAATATGGGGTTGTAATTACCCATGAAACTATCCACTCACTATTTTTTGGTCTAGTAAAAGGAATGATTCTTAAGTTGGAAATTATTAAATCTTATGATAGAGTTAATTTTGGTGAAATTTGTGTTTTCTAAGGACTCATGTAATTGGATCTTTAGTCACATCTCTAGTGGGTTTTAAATCCTTGTAAATGGATAACCATCTAGGTTTTTCAAGGTTTCTCAAGGCCTTAATTAAGGATATCCTCTCTCCCTATTTCTCTTAATTCTAATGGTAGAGGATCTAGGGAGGGAAATTTTAGTATTGGTGTCTAAAGGTGTGATTAAAGGTCTCAATATGATTGAAGGAATCAAAAAATGACTTATCATCAATTCACTTATGACACAGTCTTATTTAGTAGTCTAACTGAAGGAGAAACCATCTCTATCAAACAAATGATAATTGACTATGAGAGGGAATCCATTCAATGGATCAATTATACCAAATTGAAATTATACTTTATCAATACTCCTAGTCATTTACAACTCATTATCTCAACCATTCTAGACTTTGAAATAGTAAAATTACCAACCAAATATTGGGGGGTCCCAATTTTTTAAGGGAGTAAGTAAATCATCTTTTTGGGACAACCTAATATGGGCCTTTTGAGATTTATTAGTGGAATGGAAAGGTTAGTAGATATCTTTGGCTAGGAGGATCACTCTCATAAAGTCTATTCTTAACAATCTTCCTATTTACACCTTGTCAGTGTTTTAGCCACCATTCAAGGTTTTGAATAAACTTAATCACACCATGAATTTTTTTTTGACAAGTAAAATTAGAGAAAAATAAGATAACTTGTAAATTGGTACAAGGTGTACTTACCTCAGATTAGTGGAGGTGTTGGAGTAAAAATGTTAGCAACTCAAAATTTAGTGCTTAGTTCAAAGTCAATTTGGGGAATGTTAACATAGACAAAGGCTATGTGTAATCAATTACTACAATTAAAATACTTTAGGGACTTATCTCTTACTATTATCATAAATATTCAAAATCCATCCAAGGGGTATTACCTTTGGAACCTTATTCTCAAGTGTTGACCAATAATTAAAGATCATGTTTCTTGGGTGGTAAATGATGGTCACTCGGTTGAGTTCTAGAGTGATTCTTGGAATAAGCATAAGCCCTTAAAGGATCTATAGTATTTATACTTTTATAAAGAGGTGTTAGAGGAGGTGTGGAGAATTAATTTTAGGGACTATGTTGAACACATATTTATTTCTGGAGTGGAATGTTATAAAGGGAAAGAATTGGAGGCAATGTCGATTCTAAATAACCAAAAATGCCTATTGATGGACAATTTTTCCCAAAGGTAAATTTTTATCAGTAATAAAAAATGATTTTATCTAATGGATTTGGGCTAATACAGGTGTGAATTAAATTAGTTTAGGTTACAATATGGTAGATTAGATGAATATTTCTTGTGTTTGGTCTAAATATTTATGTTAGAGCAAAGCAAATCTACCTAAAATGGGGGGCCTTTGCTTGGCTCACCAGGTAAGGGAAAATTATAACTCAAGATTGGATGTGAAAAATGGTTATGGTTGGGCCATAAAGATGCATTATGTGTTTGGTGGAGGAATAAGATTTGAATCATTTTATTTTGATTTGTTTCTTTATGGAGATTGCATAGAATTGTATTTGTAATAAACTGAGTTCATTTTGGGCTAGATTAGAATCTCTATATAAAATATTTGGGACATGGTTGATGGGGTCAACCAAAGACAAATTTTCATGCTTTTAGTAGCCATGTCTATCCATTTTAATTTAGACTTTACGAAAGAATCACAACCGATAAATTTTCTAATATATGATCAATAACTTTAAGGTGGTGATGAAATGAGTGGAGCTAGAAATATTTGAAGTTGGATCAATTCATTATAAGAGGTATAAGGGAAATATTTCATAATAATATTCATAGATCATATTATCTTAGTGTAGGTTAAATGTGTTACCTATTAATGGGTTAGTTTTGTATTCAAAGGCCTTGAGATATAAGGGCAAGACAAATTTGTTGCACCCCTCTAGGAATGTTCAAATTAACTTTTGATGGGGTCACTAGGTGCATCATGTGTAGGATGTGTTATTCATGATTTCATTAGTTTAATAATATGGGTAGCCTTAATTAATATCATTGATGGTATTAATAATGAGGCATAGACATAGGCAATTTTTTTAGGGCTTGATCTTTTGGTGCAATGTGGAATTGATGAGGTAGCTATCAAGGGTGATTTGATGGTAATCATATAGGCTCTAAAGAATAATAGATTTGGATATTATAACATTTAAAACATTTTTAGATAGATTTTAGGTGTGTTATATGATCTCATTTTCTATAAGTACTTGCATTTCTTTCATAAAGCATATTCTATGGTGGATGGTCTAGTAAATAGAGTAATTTTGAAGGTTGAAGAGGTCATCATTAATAACAATTGGGAGATATAGAGTACTAATGGGACACATTTGGAGTGATTTAGGGTGGAAAAAGGTGTTTAGATAATGTTAACATGATTGGGAAAGAAATCATATTTTATGAGAGTGGATTCATTTCCTATGCACATGGTGGATCCTTGTTATTATTTTTTAGATATTAATGGGGCTAACTATGCCTTCATTATGGCTAGTTTTTTGAAGCTTTCACTTGTCTCTCATGCTTTGTTTTGAGGTGTTAGTAGAAATGTTTTCAATATGGATCAAGTCCTATAGGTGTCATTGAGTTATCTTTTACTTCAATTCAAGATAGTGTCGAGGGATATGGAATTTAATGGGCATGTGTTTGATTACCTTTTGAAGCAACTATTCATCATTCAATCTGGGAGTATTTTACAAGATATAAAATAACTTATTGGTTTAGTGTTCATGGAGATGAATTGTAGGGTGAAATTAAACTCTTCAGTATCATCAAACTTTGTTTGTAATTTTATTTTGGTTTTAAAGGACAAGAATTTGACATTGATGATGGTAAATAAGACTATTTATCTATACTTTTATGTTGGTCTAGAGGAAATAGTGGTTGAGTTCTTATGGGGTGGTTAATGTTCACTTCTCTTCACTAAATAAGATAACCAAGGTCAAGTCCTTTTGTGTGATTTTTGGGATATGGATGAGAATTTCAATATGATGGTGGAGAACATTGAATTATTATAATGTTACCTCAAAAAACCTATTCCATAGTGTATATTTATACTGGTGCTTGACTTAAATACCATGAGGGATCTAATGGCATAAATGGTGGCAACCCTCAATGACCAAAAATATACCATGATGGTTATGGTAGTGAAAATGTTGATCTATCTCTATGGCTCTCCTTCTCAATTATCAAAAGCTACCCCTTTATGGTTAGGTGAGGGCCCTATGACTAAGTTAAGGGTATTTTCATCCCATATGTAGGATATTTTTATTTTATGAGGATGACACTTGGTGTGGTAGGTGAGATGGTGATGAATCATGTGGTGGAAAATAATCAAAGAATATGTTGGTGTTTATACTAAGTGGATAGCTTGTCATGGGGCTTGTGCAAGTAAATGAATAAGGCGGTTGAGGGGAGAAGAGTCAAGTGTAGGCTAGGAAGTTTTCATGGGTAATAATGGTGGTACTAGTGGTGGTTCTTTATTGATAGGTGGTTTTCCACTAGTGAGTGGTGATGGTGGAACATAGGTGGGAATTTTGTTAGATGGTAGTCTTTGATCATGTTATTTTGGCTGATTGTCCTCTCCTTGGGTTATTTTTTCTCATTTTTTGTTGTTTCCCTATAGGGCTATTTTGATTAACTTGTGGGTGTTGTTTTTTTGTCTATTTTATTTCTCTTTGATTTTTTTAATTCTAGGTACTTATTATCTTTTGTAATATTCATCTTTTAATTTAATAATATGTTCGAACTGCTGCCCCCCCCAAACCCTCAAATCACCTATTAAAAAAAGGTTGAAAGGATCCTTGGGGACCTGACATTTTTATGGCTTGAAGAGTTACTAAATTATCATTATCATCTAAAAATGAACTTTATTTTCAAAATAGTTGAAGTAGGTCTAATGTGCATGAATTTAATCCATACCTATGATGACATAATATTATCCTAGTAGGGATAAATGAATTTTTAATTGATTCTTAATGACTCACAAGTATATTTTCACTTGCTCTAATTTATATGTATAATCTTTCCCATGTGAAACTATACTCACCACACTTATCTCATATTTTTTGGTTAGATTTGCATTCAAAAATATCTTTCGGTTATATGAAAATATCAAAAGACTCATAATTAATTAATACCAATAAATAAAACCTAGATAAAATACATCTAGTTTGAATCATAGTGGCTTGTAAATCTGTTAGGTGGTTATCTACCTCTACGTGCACCTTGTGGTGGCCTCTTTATTTGCATAATAATTTAGGTAGTCTTTATTATATGGATCCTTGCCAAAAATATAGTAACCTTAATTTGATCCATGTTGTGTTAATGATTCCTCGTTGGCTCTTTTGGCAAGATTGGAATTACATGGAGGTTGAAGAGCATTCTTTTGATAACTTTGAGGATTTTGGCCTCCTTTTGTGTTGCATTGAAACTATCTAGAATTGTTTTAGAAGTTACCTCTACATTTATTAAATTCTACACTTTTTATGACTTACTAAGTGTAAATTTATTATTTTGGGTTGCTTCATTGTTTATTTCTTGCTTGTTTTTAAATATAGACTTTTCTTTTTCTTCAGCCATGTATTTTGATATTATGATAGGAGATAATATGTTTGGCTTGGTGATATTCACATCATTCATGATTACATCATTGATAACCAATTTTAATTTTGGTAACTTTAGTTTTTTCTTCCCTCACATAATAAAATAGAAAAGAAGATACAAAAATTTGATCTCAAATTCAGCCATAAACAAGTTATTTTTTGTAGTATCTAGACTTCAACTAGTTTTATTTCCCTATAATTCATTGATATGAACCTCCTCTTGAAGTGGTTTTCAAAACTTTACCATGTGATAATTATTTAATATTAACCTTTTATTTTTTTCAATTCAACCCACCATAATTGAGCATCACCCTCTAAGTTGTAAATGTAAATGCAAGATTACATGTTTGAGTTGATATCTTGTATCACAAATTATTGTTGTAAGTTGAATAACAAGCCTCATCATAATCTCCAATTTATTTTTCTCAACCTTCATACCTTGGAAAATGAACATTTTTAAGTAATCTAAAAAATGAGTTTACTTCTTGATTAGTAAGGTTCCGTACTTCTAATTGCATCTTATACTAGTTTATTTTCAATAAGATTTGGAGTTTGATTTACTAATAATTAATAAAATTCATGTAATGTAATATATAATGAATACACAAAATATTTAGATGATAATAAATTAGAAAAAGACTAGATCAATGACACAACATATAGGTGGGAATACCTCAAAATGACGTAAAAACTCACAATTCATATAAGAGAAACTTGGTGCCCAATATAATTCCTTCTAACTTATCACTTCTTATCCATAATTTATTAATAGATCCCTTTGAATAATATTTTACATAGATAAATATTAACATAGTTTCGCTAATGTTTATCACACAATGTAATGTGTGTAAGTGACAATTACCAAAGGTAAAATGTCTGTATTTAATGGGGTGTGGAGGTGTAAAGTTGTAACCAATGTGTCCAAGCTCTCCTCAAGAATAATTTAAACCAATAGTAATAAATAAAAAAACATGTTTTATTATTTATTTACATGATGTTTTCAATCTCTATTAATAAATAATAAAATATTATAACGTAATTAAACATTATTTGTGCTAAGGGTTCATAAGGGGAACCACTTAGACATTAAATTTTTCAACACTCTCCCTTAATGCTAAGTGGGTATGCATACCATAATCAACTTAATAAATTAATTATAATCCATTAATGAACTATAATGATTTTAGGAGGCATGCCAAAAAATGAAGGATTACAAAACCTCATTATGCCAAACTCATTTTTTGAAACAAAAGGAATTATAATCCATAAACTACTAAAAGTATGTTTAGGCTAGTATGATTGTGAGACTACATCTCATAGTTTCTTATGAATAATCAACAAAACATAGTTAGAAGATTTTATAAAATAATTACCTCCATTAAAAAGTATGTGTTTATGTATTGGTTACAAAATAAAACTTCCACACAAAATTTATTAAAATCACATAATGTGATATATTACAATGCTTTACAATGAGAATAACTATAGAGAAGAATAATGAAAGGCTATTAATAAGTGACATTTTCATTCACACTCCCTCTCAATGGAAAATTTGAGAGGCCTAGAATTTCATGAATCGAATAAAACTTGGTAGCACCAAGTGGTTTTTATGAAGATATCTACCATTTTTTTCATTTATAGGATAGAACTACAAATCAATGTCATTGTTAAGGAATTTATCTCAGATAAAATACACATGAACTTCAATACATTTAGTTCTTTGTTGTTGCATTATATTTTTCACCAGAGATATAAAAATTTGATTATCATAGTGAAGGGTGGTACTATGAGAAACATCAAAATGAAGTTCTCCTAAAAACCTTCATAACCATATGGCTTCTTTAATAGCTTCTGTAACACTTATGAACTTTTCTTTAGTAGAAGAGATATAGATAGTGGGTCATTTATTTTTGCTCCAAGTGATATCACCTATACCAAACCTAAACACATATCCAAAAGTAGATTTGAGACATATAGTATGACCAATATGGTCAACATCAAAATAACCATATAATTTAGCATTATTAATAGATGAATAAAATAAATAAAAAATTATAGTTCATTTGATATAAATAATTCTACATTTAACTAATTTCAAATAATCCAAATATGGATCCTACATGAATCTAGAATCAACACCTACAACAAATGAAATATCTAGCCTAGTAATGATTAGATAAATCAAACTACCAATAATTTGTCTATAAAAAGTGGGGTTGGCTTTGTCAATGTACGTTTTAGATCAATCTTAACACCAAATTCAATAAGAGTATATGTAGGATTATGATTAAGAATATTAAATTTAACAAGAATATTATCTGCATATTAAGATTGAGATATAACAATTGAGTTTTTATCCTAAAATATAGCCATTCCTAAAAATGATGAAGAATGCTTAAATTAGTTGTTTCAAACATTTGACTTAGTTTATCTTTATATTTATGAATTAAACTAATTAGATACTTATTAATAATAAAATTATAAACATATTAAATAAATAAGGTAATATGACCATTTTTAATGTTTACAAAGAGATCATTAGTAGAATAATAATTATAAAAAATTATTTAAAATAACTAGTGATTTTAGAATACTAAGTTCAAGGAGCTTGTTTTAAACCATAAAATGTTCTTTTTAACTTACAAGTAAAATAGTCTTTTTTAGGGTTACTAAAACCTTTAGGTTGAGTCATATAAATTTATTCTTATAAATCACCATTTAAGAATGCATTTTTGACTTCTATTTCATGTATAATCCAATCATTATAAGCCACAAGAGCAATGAGTAGTATAACAATATTCATTTTTACTACAATAGCAAAGGTTTAAAGATAGTCAATCTTTATTTTTTGAGTAAAACCATGAGTGACTAATATTGCTTTAAAATTTTCGAATTTACCAATTAAATTATATTTGATTGTATAAAGCCACCTACAACCAACAATATATATTTTAGGTAGAGGTGAGATAAGATGCCAAGTTTGATTTTTAATTAAGACATTATACTCAGCTTGCATATCAGCATTCCATCTATCATCTTAACATGAATAATTTAACACTCCATCAATCATCTTAAATGTTTACTATAAAATATTGAGACTCACATTCATGCATAGTCATTAAATATGATAAGAAAGTTGAATTCTAGCTAATTTATTAATATTATCAAGGTTAGGAGACTAGATTAGGGATTCTACCCATTTAGATTTTTTATAATTAACATGAAATTCATAAGGTTCCTTAGGCTATAATTTATCCAAAAGTAGATTAATTTCCTCTAAGAAATGTGTTTCTTCATAAGGAGTAATAGGAGAGCTAGGTTCATCAAACTAATAAAATTGAGGGGGTCCACATTTATAAAGGGGTAGAAATATGCAAAGATTTAGTGGAGACTCTATTCATAATATGAACAATAATAAATATGGATTCGACCATAATAACTTAGGAATATTTTCAAAATGCAATATTGTTTTAGCCATTTCAATAATGATAGTTTTTCCTTTCAACAATACCATTTTGATGTGGGGAATAGGGAGTTGTTAATTCCCTTTGATACCAAAACTAATAAAAAATAATTAAATTATTTACTAATATATTCACCACCATTATCATATCTTAATCTTTTAATAAAAAAATTATAAATATTTTCAACAATACCTTTAAATATTTTGAATTTAGATAATACTTCAGATTTATTATTTATAAAATATGACCAAATCATTTTGGTATGATCATCTATAAAATTATAAGTATATAAATAACAATTAATATATGTAACTTCAATGGGTCCTATAAAATTAATATAAATTAAATATATTGGATGTGAAGAATTCGCATTATGATTATTGTGAAAAGGGTTAGTGTGTTTCTTATCACGTAAGCATCCTTCAAAAGCTTCATGATGAGAAGAAATAAAATGAAGACCAACAATAAATTTATGAGAAGACACATCATATAAAATTATTAAATTAAAATGTCTTAATATTTCATTCAATAATTGTGATGCATTCCTACTATGTGATGAAAGAAAACATGCAGAAGAAGCAATACATATGTATAAACTATTTTGTTAAACACCTTCAATAATTTGGAAACTAGATTGATTTTTAATAGACCAATTATCCTTAATAAAAGTTACAATGAAATTATCATTCATAATTTGGGTACATAGAAAACATCTTTAATAACAACATTTACAAATTTTGCCTTTCCTTGCTTAGTAACTTATATAAATAAATTATCTTTTATGTAAATTTTATTAAAAATATCTCTAGTATTAGATAAAATATGAGATAAACAAGTCATATGATGTTATTCACCACTATAAAAAATCTATTCATTCTCATTGGAAGTGAACAAGGTAGCATAAAAAGCAATAACATTAGAATTTTGTTCTTGATTGTTGTTCTATTTATAGTTTTGATTCTTCAGATGATTCTGATTAGATTTATTATTTTTAGAGTTTTTTTTATCAACTCTATATTTTTTTATATAAATTTTATATTCTATGATCAAAATTACCTCACAAATTACAATTCCCATTAAATTTAGGTTTATGATTCTTGTTGTCATTTTTCTTGCTCCCATATTTACCATTTGTAGAATTAGGGTTAGATTTTTTATTCTTATTGTTCTCAAAAATAGGATTGAGAGTGGGAAGTGTCTGAGTGGAATTATCTTTAAAATAAAAATTTGAGATCAATTTCTCTTATTGATTAAAAGTATAGATAAAGTAGTGAGGTCAGGGATATCTTGTTCTATTTGGTATTTTAAGTTAAGAATGGAAATAAAATTATGAAACTTTTTGTGAATATTAAGATGAATAATGAAATACAAAATTTTACATTAAATAATATTATAGTCATAACCATCTAACTGAGATTTAATTTTTTAAATTTTATCTATAAAATTAATAATTTTTTCATCACCTTTCATAGGTTTAGTTAGTAGTTAGAAAATAAGCTTAATTATCTTAGGAAGATGAGTGTCCTCGTGCATAGAATCAAGAAGTTTATAGACATCACTAAGAGACTCATGGTTACCAATATGGAGTAGGAGATCATCCCTAACACTCCTCATAATAATAGACATGGCTTCTTACAATTTCTATTGAAATGTATTTGTAAACTTAGGTTCAAAATGTCATCCTAATGGAGGTTTTTCCATCTCAATAACACTAATCCACAACTTTAGGGTCAAAAATTCTTTTTTAATAAATATTTTTCTTATATTATAGTTATGCCCATTAAGCATTTGAGATTTATCAAGCATAAAGTTAGGCAAAGCCATAACTTCCTTTTAAACTAGACACTATGACACTAAAAATATTTTTAAAAATATTTTTTACTGTGAATTTTTACCCTATTTTATAATCAAGCAAATTTATAGTGTAAAAAAATAATAATTGTTAAAATTGATGTGAAAAAATATAATAAATTGCATTAAATTAAGTGTCACACAAGAAACACCTATCTAAACATTATGATTTAAAACATTGTAAAACCTATATTATGAAGTTTCAAAAAAACATATGGACCAAAAAAATACATTTAGAACGTGCCAAAACCTAGGAAATGATTGGTCACATGGCTATGCTCGATAAAAGATTATCTAGGTCAAAAGTCAAGAATAAAGGGCAAAGTTACACTAGGGTTTTACACATGAGCTACTTTTCATGAAAATCAACAATATTTTAAAATTAATTATTATTAAAAATAAATTTGAATAGAATAATTTTTTTAAAGATAAATAAAGTGCTAGTTGGTTTTGAATAGTAGACCATTTATTTATAGGGCTATAGCAAAATGATAACTACTAATTCATCTAGTAGTTTAGTTTAAATTTTACATACACTAATTTATTTATAAGTATTTTACAACTTATTTTTAAAATAAAAAATAAAAAATAAAAAAATTATAAATATATATTATAACTTACATGTAAAAAAATATTATAAGAAAATTACTTTTGGGTAAACCCTAAATAGGGAAAGAGGGGCCACTTACTTTTGTATAAAATTGTTGATTTAAAAATAATGCATTTTTAAAATATTTTTGAAAATTTATATATTTACCTAAAAATTTTATTTCAACCTCATAATGGCACAAGATAATAATAGAGGATATTTTATAATGATGAGGAGGCCACCTCAGGCCATAAAACTTGATATACAACCTTCAAATGGTCCTCTGAGCAAGATTTAACCCTCAAAATCAAAATATTATTTTTGTGTTGATAGTTATTGTACATGGTCATAATTTGATTCCATAAGTAATAAGATCATTAAAAACTTAATTGAATCTTTAGCAAGCTTTTTAGGAATGTGTTTGAAGACCAAAACTAGGAAATTTGACCCATCAGGAGAGAGATCCAAGCACTAAATATTAAATATCTAGTTTTTTGAATTTTTTTTTACTTGACTTAGTTCCATAAAATGAAAATAAATATTTTATTTTTGATAAAATAATTGAACTAAGGTGTTAAATTCTCCACAAATCAATCTCCAAGTCCTTGCCACTTAATATACTATCTCATAGCTCTAATTCTATGGTCAAATTCATGTAATGTAATATACAATGCATATAAAAAAGATATATATTATGACAAATTATAAAAATACAATATTAATGACACATCAAATAGGTGGGAAAACCTCAAAATGAGGTAAACCCCCCATAGTTATTATTCATTTAAGAGAAACATGGTACCCAATACAATTCCTTCCAACTTATCACTTCTCCACAATTTCTTCACAGAACCCTTTGAATAATATTTTCCACATGAAAATATTAACACAGTCTCACTAATTTTATTCACAAAATTCAATGTGTTTAAGTAAGTGATAATTACCAAAGGTGGAATGTCTTTATATAATAAGGTGTAGAGGTGGACCATTGTAACCAATGAGTCCAACATCACCTCAAGAATAATTTAAACCAATGGTAATAAATAAATATGTTTTATTATTTATTTACATGATTTTTTTAAACTCATGTTAATAAATAATAACACGTTATTATTTAATTAAATTTTATGCATGCTAAGGGTCCATAAGGGGAGCCACTTAGACATTAAATATTCTAACAATAACCCAACCAAATAGTTTTCATGTTCTTCCATCTTGGTTTAAAGAGCTCCTAAAACTCCCAAAATTCCTTCAAGGACATTAATATCCATATGAATGGGTGGATGAGAGTTCTATCTTTGTTCTTTAATTTTATTTTGGTCTTGGTTTTGATGTCCCTTAGGATTTTGGTGGTACAATCATGATAAGTGATGCAGGAGCATCACTACCTTTTGCACATATTGGTTAAATTTTACATGTTTTGAGTCTTTAAAAAGTTTTTATGGTCATAGGAGGTTTTTAGGAGTCAACTGTGGGTGCTAGGTCCTTGTGAAATTTGAATTTGGGTTGCATTGGCATTTTCCTGCAAAAACCCTTAATTTGAATTTTTAAATCTTCAAGTGCAGTTTGGAGACTTCAATCTTGTTTCAAGAAGTTAAAAAATTTTAGTTTAGTGGTTAGGTTATAATAAAGGTTCATGGGTTTTTCAACACCCACATGACTCACATGATGAGTCATCTTGATGAGTATGTTAGTGGCTAGGTAGTTTTACACACTCCCAATGTATAAGGAGTTACAAGTTAGTTAAAGATTACATGATAATAAAAGAAGTTGTAATTGTATTTTTTGGAGAGATTTATAGGGTTGGATCCAAATTATAAATGTAGATAAATCCCAAAGAAGATAATAAGATAGTTTTTACTCATTTGAGGTCAAGAAAAGCATGACAAACCTTGTATTTCTTATGTGAATGTAATGTAACCCGACTATGAAAGAATGAAAGAAGATTTGATGATAAAAAGTTTAAGATGATCCTTTTGTTTCTGGTAATTGAATATTTGTGTTCTTATTTTTATTAAATTATTTATCATATTCACTTCAAATTCTTTGATTTAAAAATAGATTTGTATACCCTTGTGTTAGCAGTCTATTGAGAAAAGTACTAAGCATGTATTTTTAAGAGAAGGACAATTTGTAAGTTGAGTTGAAACACAAAAGTGTTTGGTAATAAATGTTAATTTAAATACTATAATATTTATTTACAAACCTCCATGCATTTTAATATATCACTTTTACAAACACTGCACTAGGTCTGTAGATGACTATGTTTTTATACATAGTCAAACAAGATTTTGTTGACAATGTTGAACAAAGGTGATAGACATAATAAAGGTTGATTTTTAAATGTGTGTAAACATTTTATAGAGAATATTCAAATATTATTTTATTTTTTTACCCCTTTTGGAATGAAAGTGATCAAGATAATCCTTCTTAGGTCAGTACAGACCTATAACTGTATGTAGAATTCATTCCAAAACATGAATATAAGAATCTACAGGAGTCTCTAAGTGAAAAATATTGATTGGGTAGTGTTTAAAAAAATTAAACATACCATAAATACTCCTAAAAGTCACTTGAAAACCATTAGAGAATCTATAACTTTAAATTTAATCCTCTTGGGTCAAATAGACTACATTCAACCTTGAGTTAGGGTTTTCACACTTAAAATGGATTTTTAGAAGTTATAACTGTCAAAATGGCATGAAACTTGGTAAATATTTGGGTAATAATTTATATTGATAAATTCTGAAGGTTTTATGCTAGGATTATATGTGTCCATACAAATAAAATTGACTGTGTGCTAAACAAGGAAGAGGAAACCTAAAAGGCCTAGTCTGAGACCTAAAAGTGTCTTGAAAAGTGGTTTGAGAAGTAATTTAGATAATTAAACTTTGTGAATATCAAGAATAAGATAGAGGGTATCCCCAAATTGGTTTATTTTCTTGATTTACATTCTTACATGGCCATACAAAGGAATAATAATAAGATAGTCAAAGTTATTAAGTGTGGTTGATAGATGATAACTAGTGTGATTGTGAATAAAAGAAGAATAGTATCAAATAAAAAAAATAGTGTTTAAAGGAAGAGCTATATAATTTTATGTAATCAAAGTTTAATAACATAACAAGACAAGACAAGATCAGAACTAGGAGATATTGGTAGAGTTAAGTAGAGGTGAATGTATTTATTATTTCCATTCAATAAGGATAAATTTAATGAAGCCATTTGCATCAATTAGTGGTTACAATAAAGTACTAACTTTAGTAACATGTTACATGGATTAAATACCTACCCATGGACATACCTCAATAAAACTACTCTTAGGGTTGACACATTTTAACACATCTTCTTTATTTAATCAAACATGTTACAAAGAATTGAAGGTATATTAACTCACTCTCACACATGCAATTTCCTTTCAAGTTTTCTTACAATTCATATAGATTACTTGATCCTACAAAAAAATACCTTATAAACTAAAACGAACTCCTTGATTTGTTCTTGGATAAAAAACTCCCAAACTCTCTTTTTTCTACCACCTAAAGCTAATTCCACTAGCTTGTTTCATGTCACTCACTCTTTTTCCCATATTGGATAATTCATAACATTTATCTACCTTCTTGATTGTCTATTCACCTTCCTTTCCCTCTTAGAAATGTTCAAGATGTAGTTTTTAATCATTTTGGGGTGTTTCTTCTTTTTTTTTACAATTCACATGATTAAAACCACCACTATATGCACTTTGATAGTTTTAAAACCAATGTGGCAGTTATGAAACAACTACTACATTCATTATAAGGTTATGAAACTATCATTGAATTTTTTTAAAGTGTTTATCAATATAAATCATTGGTTTAATCACTGTGTAAAGTCTTCCATATTTTTAGTGCCATAACATTTTCATATGCACTCAAAACAAGATTATTTTTCATTTAAAATTGAATAAATGCTTGATAAGAATATAAATATACAATCACATTCAGGTTTAAGGATACCCTTGATGCACTTTTTTATTTTCCTCACAACCTATCTATTTTATCTCTTCAATGCACACAACCACTTCCCTAATTGCACTAATGATTGAGAAACTCAATCAACTCACTTGGAACCATGTGGCTTATTGAAACTAATCCTTATTTTATTTTATTTATTCTACTTAAGTGTTGTATTATATATTATTCTATTTGTATCATGTTCATCATGACAAAATAACAAACAAACTATCAAAAATACATGAACACAAAACTATTATCTTTGGTTGATGTAATATTATTTGTACAATTTGGATGCTTTTGCATCAAAAACATGAGGTATTTAAAATGTGAGATACTA
Source organism: Torreya grandis (assembly GCA_037957365.1). Classification (NCBI taxonomy): domain Eukaryota; kingdom Viridiplantae; phylum Streptophyta; class Pinopsida; order Cupressales; family Taxaceae; genus Torreya; species Torreya grandis. The sequence continues at coordinate 2,161,323 of JARHVA010002466.1, read as the reverse complement.
ATCACATTAATGTATTATGTGGTGAAGCCACCCTTTTGACCATTTATATTTATGTCTGTGGCATCCCCTTTCAACACACCATGTACTTCAATTGATTATCACATTTTTTTCTTCCATTTCTAGCTTCATCTTGTTGGCTTCAAATTCTTCCTCTTGTATTCTTCTTTGTTATTCCTTTTTTTCTTTGTGGTATTAGACACACCACAAACCATACTCATATACCAAAGGCTTCTCTTATTCTTTCTCCATATTATTATAGGTTTAAACCTATGTTAATTTGACCACCTCCCCCAATATGTTCCTTCTTGCATCTTACTTCGTATTGTGGGTTTATACCCACTACCATCATTCATCAACCTCCACTAATAGTATTCATAGATTTATTCATTTAATATCTAACCCATTATTATATCACTCCACATTCAAATATTCTCTATTTATAACTCTTATTTTACTCATGGATACCATTTCTTCTCTTACCACCATCATACTACTTTTGGATCCTTCCTTTATAAGAGTATTAAAGTACTCTTCTTCTTCCTCTACTTCTTCACAAATTATGAACTCAAATGGATAACTCTTTTTACCTTAGAAGGAATATTTGAATGCCTCTATTATATTAATTTCTAAACCTACAACCTCATACTCTTCATCACATGATTGGGATGATAAAAAACTTAGTTGTTCCATCTCATCCTCATATTCTTTCATTTTCAAATTATTTACATAATCTCTAGACTGATTATACTCTCCTTCATTAACCACAACTAGTAAATGTAAAAATAACCTTTCAATCTCCTTGTCAAATGATAAAAATTCATACCTTTACTCATAAGAGTCTCTTCTCCAATATCTATATGGGTTTATTCCATATATGTAACACCACTTTCATACTTCATTTTTCTTGGTAGAAACATGTCCATCATCTTTATCTCCTTGATTGATCATATTACACATGAGTGACATTATTCATTTCTCTTCATCCAAATGATCTTTGGATTAGCCTCTATTATTAGGTTCTTAAATTTCCCATCCACCATTCCATTATCTATCCATCTCTCAAGATAATTATGAGATGTATATCCTTCTCTAACCACTACTATGTAATTGAGAAGGTATTATTCTTCTTATCATTCTCTTTCACTTAATTTTGTGAAAGTATTCTCTCCCACTTCTAGCAACTGAAAATGAACTCACTCTTGTGTATCTTCTTGAGAAAATTATTTTACCCACACTTTCCAACTCTCCCTTGTATCCACGATGACTTGAAGATAATCTTATACTGCTAGTATATCCTTACCAACCAAATCTTCAACTACCATTTCCATATTATCCTCTTGTTCCACTTATTCACTTTCATTGTAATATACATGAGCATATTGGACTAAACCACACTTTTACGTCTTCTTTTCCATCTTTTCCATTGATGAATTTGTACACTGAATAAAAATATTATGGGAATTAATATTTCCCACAAAGTATTCAACCACTTCATCATGTTGCATAGACATGTTATCAAACTCTACTCCATTGATTACATTATTGTCATGGCTTTCACTCACATGTTGGAATCAAAATGCCCATTCTCAAAAACCTCCATGGATTTCCTCTAATATTTATTATTTATATTTATTTCTCCTTCACATGGCTAGTTTTCAATTATACTCTCCTTGTGTGGATTAAATTTCTCTTCAACCACCTCTATTATTTAATTTTTTTCTTTCATGGAAATATACAAATCATCATGGTTGCATTCTTCATTTACCTATATTTTTTCCTTCAAGGAAACATGTAGATTTCATTGGTTGTAAACAAATATTATTCCTTCCAAAAGATAAAATATAAATGGATTAACTTCATTCACCAAGGATGATTTTGCTTCTTCCCATTTAATGGATACTGATAGCTCCTTCCATCATCAAATAGGAATCTCTTTTTTATGGTTTAAAAATCATCTCCTCTACATTTTATTCCATGAGGATTAATTCCTCTATGGGTTATTCACAACTTTCCTATTCCTCAAGTTTTTTGAAATAAGAGTGGGGATTATCACATGGAAACCTCATTCTCTTGTTGTCTTTCAAATAAACCTTATTCTCCTCACTCATATCCTTATCTTTGTTTCTTCTCAAAATAGATTTGACTTATGCACATGTGACTTCCCTGGAATATTATTTTTCATGGAAATCTTATTCTTATTATTTTATCTCTCAATCTTGAATACATGAAGATTATTCAACCAATATACTTGTATTTTTGGTGCAAAATATGACCCATCAACTTGGAAACCATAGTTTCCCAACTTATCACCTTCTTTTTTTTCTTTTCTTATCTCTTAGAAAAATCTCTAATACTCAATTGAAAATCCACATAGTATCTTAGTTATAACCTTTACCCTCATGAAGTATTAAATAAGATTCTCTTCAAAATATATTTCTAACTCCACTATTTATATACACATAATATTTTATAACTTTATCAAACATTGATGATTTTTATCTTTCAAGAACCCATCGACACTCAATCTCTCTGAGTGCACACCCTAAGGGGTGCACTAGGAAAGGGGTTGGTAGACCAATGGTGCTTCACAAGATTGTTGTCTCTTATTTACACTTAGTACAAATATATTTAGATCTTAAAATCATTACCCTAAGCTATTAATCCTCTTTTTCACACTCCTTTGTCATTTCCACCATTCTACTTGAGGAGTCTTAACTTAGGGTTTCTACTTGGAGAATCTAGTCTTGTGGAGAAGTCTTGGATGATTTGGCCTTTATTAATGATACTTAAAAACCAAAACAACCTCTTAAGAATTTCCTTTGGCTAAAAGAGAGATTGAGTCCTGATAGGTTCATCTTTTAGGTAAGTATTCTCTAACTTTGCTCCTCTCCTTAATAGATAGAAGTAACATAAGTATTGGCTTCAAATATTATTACTCTTATTCTCCATAAATTATGGTCTTACTCATACATAGCTTAATTGATATAATCCTATATATGTTTATTTATTTGCTAAACCCCATATTGTGCCACAAGATTTGGTAAGCACTAGATTAGATTTATTTTCTTTACTTGTTATTAGTATAGTAAATATGAAAACATAGGACCTATTTAGGGTTATTGCATGATTGTGCTTAAATGGAGGCTTTGGAACCCTCCTTGGAATTGTTTATTGTAGTAAGAGATCCTATAATTGGGTCTAGAGGATCCCCATATTGGTCATGTTTCTGATTATCTAATTTATCCTCAATTGAAAGTGTAAGTATGATCTACCTTCTCTAAGTTAGGATTTATTTATAGACATGATACATTTCTGATTGCATACATTCTGGTAAACCTGACATGAATCTAACCCTTATAGGTTTTATTTCACATTTTTCATTATTTTATCATTTTATTTATTAGTTTTCAATATTTTCAATATTAGGTCGACAATGTTGGTATAGTTTCTAACTTTTGTGCACATATTTAACACAAAGTCACATAAAAAATAAATCTATTTTATTTGTGTAATTCTTCATCAGATACAGGCTATTGGGTTAAATAAGTTGACACAATACAAGTTTTCACTTCTAAAAAGTCTACTAAGTCAACTCTGTTGACATAGTACACTTGTAGACTTTTAGTAAACATACTAGGTTAATACTACCGGTATAGTATTCCTCACATGCTTAAATAAATAGGGAATTATAGAACTAGGTCGACCTAGTAGACACAATTGGAAGAATTTACAACTAAAAAATTAGGGGACTTCAACAAAAATATCACTTTCCTTTGCATCTTCCAACCCACTAAGGTTCCTTTCTCTCCTTCTCTATCATTTTTGTTATTCATTATAGTTTTGTTTTTCACAATTTGTAGTCTTTAAAACTACCCTTATAAAAAAACTAGGTTAACCCTATTGACCTAGTTCTGTATTTTGTCTTATATCTAAAAGACTAGGTCGATATTATTGATGTAGTTATTAATAGATCCTTGCTTCAATAGTGACACTATCAAGTTTGTACTATAATCTTTGCATACACTATCATTTTAATAGACACTATATTATGTTTCAAAGTTATAACTAACACTTATAAGTTAGTAATTACTTCACACTTTCACTTTCAATTGTGTACATGCTTAGAATAGATCACATAGTCTAATTAGGTGGTTTTTAAATATACCATTTAGTTGCACTATTTTTTATATTTTTTGCACATACTAATAAATCATATAATCTTAAAATTCATTTAAATAACTATCTACCCAAGGCCTACCCACTTGGATTTGATCACCAAGGGGGAAGCCAACTTGGTTTTATAGCCATGTATAAACATGTGGTTAATGTTATATATTGGAAAAGCACTTGAAACCCTTATCACTGTAGTGTGTGAAGTGAGGGGGTAGGACCCAATACCAAGCTAGTGCCATTCCAAACACAAATCCCTTTTAGCTTAAACATCATGAAACCATCCATAGACTGCTCTCTAGTTCTTTATTTACAGCCAACTTCCCTATCACACTTAAACTCATACTCTAATAATATAACAACATTTAGGATGACCACTTAGTTAGCATTTACTTTCCAAGTTGATTGCTTATTCTTTGCTCAATTGTATGTTGTATTATAAAAAATTGCATTAGCCAACATTGGTGTAAGTTTTTATGTTGTGTGCCTCAATTGGATCATCCTCATTGACTCAATTGATTGTGTGTTTCTTTCCTTTCTTTCCTTCAAAGTACATTGCAATATTTTTCCCTATTTTCAATAAATAGTCATTCTGTTTGACACAGTCTCTTAAAGACTATTTTTTCTCTCTTCCTATAGTAGTAATTCAACCTAGTCAACTTTGTATTTATTTTACTAGTCAGATTACATTATGAGGTCTACCCATTCAATTTTTTACTCTTATTAGACTCTATTTTCCCTAGTTTTTAGTACTAAGTTGACCTAGTTGACTCTGTACTCTTATTATTGTCTTATCTATCTTGCTTAGTTCTCTATTTCTCTTTCTTTAGCATAATTTTTATTTCCTCAATCATCATATCCCATATCAAAATATTCTTGGACAACCTGAATCCACTTAGACACTATATGGGGTGTTCTTTATTCTTATATTTTCTTTTTTATCCTCTTTTCAGATTTTAGGGCATCTTATGATGCCCATCCACATTTTACTTTGTCCTTTGGGGCATCTTGTGATGCCCACCCGCATATCATTTTAGAATCTAGGGCATCTTATGATGCCCATCCCTACATCCAATTACCCTTTGGGGAATCGTAGGATTCCCATTCTTACTCTACCTAGCATGCCAACAAATTAATTCAACTTCAAGAAACCTTTCAAGACACAATCTTGTCTCTCACATGCTCATCCTTTATATAGAAATTAATGTAGATTTTTCCCCTTCTTTTCATGTTTTCTATATGTTGTATATCTAATCATTTTTTAAGGATACTTATATGTATCTCTCCCTATGTAGCCATTCTCTATTTTTAAAAACCTTAGTCCTTCCTTTTGATCTTTTGATTTCACTTTTTTATGAGTTGCATTGTAAAACTAGGGACAAGACCTGATCTTCCTAATGATGTACTATAGTATTTTTTTCATACTTTTAACACACTTTTTGCATCCTTTGGGTTTCTCTTTTTTGAGTTTTAGTGTAAGACCATGGATATAACCTAGCCTTCCTTACAAATACCTTTCTTTTCCTTACCTCATTTATTTTTCACATGATTTTTAGCACCCTCATGGGTTTTTATTTTATGAGTTGCAATGTAAGACCATGGATAGGACTTAGTCTTCCTTATAAAATCACCATCTTTATCATTCCTTTATCTAGAATGTGTTTTGCAATGGTTATGAGTTATTGATCTTTATTCTCAGCTCCTACTTTTGCTTCTCTTATGGATGAAATTTACCCAAAAATCCATGTTAGCATGTTTTCCTCCATTTCCCTCAATCTTATGATAAGGAATCACACTTTACTATCATTGAGTCCATTTTTCACCCTTTGTCACATTTTTTTAATTTGAAGTAATTGAAATTGTTTCATGTTTCATTCCTCTTGATTTCCATTCCTTTCACTCCACATTGGATAAAACAAGGTTGAAGTCAAGATAATTTTTTTATTTTACCAAATTTTAAGAGACTCTTAGACACCATGCTCTTTAAAGTTATCTCTCTTAGTAACCAAGTCCCAAGTATTCAAATGAAGGTCATCCTTATCACCCATGATTGGTTTAATAAAATCCATATGGAGGAGGAATAGAAAAAGTCATCAATAAAGTTAAAAGTCATTTTTTTTGAAATAAAAGGCAATGATATACAAAAGGAAACATACAAGTCTCAAAAAAATTACATTGGCATGCCATTATTATATGGAAGATTACCTTTAGAGGTTTGGAATCTACTCTTAGAAAGATTCCAAAGGAAGCTCTCAGGTTGGAAAGGAGCCTTGCTATCTCAAGTTGCCAAGTGCTTTCTTATTCAAAGAACTCTTCAAAGTATGCCGCTTTATCTCATTTCCTTGTTTAAGATTCCTTCTAATATTATTGTCAAGATTGAGAAGATTTAGAAGTGTTTATTGTGGTCAGGGGATGATGAGCATAATAGATATCATCTTATAGTTTGGGAAAAAGTTTGTCAACCTAAATATTTGGGTGGTTTAGGTATAAATAAATTAAGATTAATGAATTTAGCTCTGATTGCAAAGATGTGTTGGTATCTTATTAAGGAAAATATGTTATGGACTAATGTTACTAAAAATAAATATCTTAATCATTTGGATATTTCTAATTTTCTCTCCACTGATAATCTACCTAGTGGCTCCTCTTTTTGGAATAATCTTATTCATTGCAAATATCTCATTTATAATGGAAGCCAATGGAATATTGGTAATGGTAATCTCATATCCTTTTAGAAGGATAAATGGTGATTTTTATCTCCTCTCTCTTCATTTCCTTATGGGTAGCCTTTATGTAATCTTATTTATTCTATCTTTGGGGATTTGGTGAGAGACTACATTAATGTGGACAACACAAGGAAATATTGGAAGATTTTAAGCCTGAAAGGGAGAAATCAAGAGTTAGAGGTCCATCTTCAAACCCTTAAAAATAATTTACATCATGTTTGCATCCCTTTTAGTGATAATCTAGATGAACTAATGTGAATAGACACTAATCATGGAATTATAGTGTTAAAATGGGTTACTTATTAATATTCAAGTTGAGCCTAATACTCTTTGGAAAGAAGTTTGGAACAAGGCTATTCTTCCCAAAATCAATATTTTTCTTTGGATTACAATTCAAAATAAAGCTCTGATAATGGAAAACTTAATCAAAAGAGGTCAAATGATTCCCAATAGATGCATTTTATGTAAGAATCATGAGGAAATTACTAATAATATTTTTATTCATTATCCTCTTATAACTACTCTTTATAATAATGTTCTTACAAGTTTTAATATTTAGTGGATCACATCAAACAATATTCAAGATTATATAAAGCAATATAAATCTCCTTTCAAGAAAAAAGAGTGAAAATGCTTTGGAAACTATCTTTTCCCCATATTATATGGACCATTTGGCATGAGAGGAATATAATTTTTTTTAAAGAAACTTATAGTAATACTAACTAGGATAGTATCAATATTTTCTCTAAGATTAAAGAAAATACTTCCATTTGTAACATCAAAGAATACCAACAACCTTCTAATATTGAAGAGGATATTGATGTCATATAGAACATTTTTGTAGTTTTAGACTCTTGTACTATGGATAAAATTAACTATAGGAAAACTATGAAATGGAAAATTCCTCCTTTGGGTTGGATAAAACTTAACTTTGATGGAGCTTTAAAAGGTAATTTAGGAATTATTGGAGGGGGAGGAGTCTTCAAAGATAACAAAGGTAGTTTCATTACTTCCTATGCTAGTAACATGGGAATATAATAAAATCATTATGTTGAAGCTCTTACTACTCTTTGGGGTCTACACTTTGATAAGGATTTAGGTATTGACGAAATCCAAATTGAAGGAAATTCTTTAAACATCATCAGGTGTCTCAATAACTCCTCCACTCCTAGTTGGATCATTAAATATTTTATTGATGAAGGCCTTATGTTATGTAATTATCTCATTGATGTTAAAGTTTCACACATCTATAGAGAGGGTAACCAACTAGTTGATCTCTTAGCTAATGTTATTGTTTAAAGTAACCAACTCCTTAGATGGATTGATTCATAAATCATGCCTAAGCACTTCATAATCCAACTTCATAATGAGACAAGAATGTGTTAATTATTATCATAAGGACACTTGTATGAGTTTTGATTTATATCACATTAGGACATGGAGTTTAATCATTGAAAAGATTATGAGTATCTCTCTCTTCGATTGGAAAGATCATTTTAGAATTATTTTCACTTCTATCTCTTGCATCCTTATTTTTCTCAAGCAAGAGCCTCTCCTGGTTATGATTGTATTTTCCAACATAATGGGTGGATAACATCTCATAATAGAGGATACCTAAAACAAGGCTTGGAATCCTAATAAAGTGTTATGGGAGCATATGTGGTTGGTGGGTTTGAAAATTTTCTCCACAGGGTTAGAGGGCATGCCTCTCACATTTCCCATAACTTTGATTGAAATTAGAAAGATAGAAGAGTCAATATTAGATGTAAGAATGTTTCCATCACTGAGGGTCTAATTTCCTTCATCATAAGGCTTATTACTAAAGGTTATAAGTTCCAAGTCAATAGATGCAACTAACAATATGAATTGAACACATTCACGGTAGGGGATAAATAGATAACTCTGTACCATGGAGGTTTCCTTAGAACTTATCTACCTGAGATATTAAATGAACTTGTAAGGATCATTATGTAATCATTGACTCTAGATGGATAACGCCATGTTATCAAAATATTCCACTTGGTATTTTTTAACCACTTTAGGCACCATATTTTGGTGAGTCTATCATTCTTTATTCAATTTTTTTTGAAAAAACTATTCATAAAATGTAATAAGGGAGGTTAGCCACTCCCTCTCACCAAGCCATTATTTTATTGTTGCATCTACACTTCTTAAACTTGGCCCTGAGAAGTAATCCTTCCTTAACCCCTCCACCTGAGAACTCCTTGCCTTCTTCCTCTAAGCATAAAAGGGTTAGGGTAATTTTTAATGTTCTAAATAATGACCCCAATAAAAGGGTTCTTTGCAATCACTCAAAATAGGGAAACAATATTGATTGTGACAGGGCTAATGTAGTCCAAAGCCTTCTTTCCTTGAGTACACCTTTAGATCAAGCCAACCACATTTTTTTCCATAAGGAGCTAGACAATATTAAAATATTAGTCAATAATGTGAGAAATGAGATGAATATTCTCAATAAAAATTATAAAAATAAGAATAAGTAGATGGATTACAATGAGGATAATTTTAAATCTTCTCAGATTTAGATTCACAATTTGAGTGATAAAGTTAATATCCTTTATATTAAGTTTACTGATTTGGATAATATCACTACTAGTATGGTTGAGATCATTCATACCTACGTTACTATTATTAGTGATATTGCTACTATTTTAGATAAGAGAGGTAAAGGAAACATTCAAAAACATATTGGGAAGGTCACTAATAATATCATGACTAGTAGGCTCCAGAACATGTCTAACAACATTAAAGATATAAAGGACACCCTCAACATGCTTCAAAACTACTAAGGTGTTTTATTTTTTGAGCTAATTTACTACTTTTTGGCTTATTTTGTAGTAGCTCTATTGTTTTTTTCTATTTAAGCTATCTCAGACTAGTTTTCTATGCTTATCTGGGTTTTGACCCTTTTATAATAGGGTATGGACCCCTACCAAAAAAAACAACCTTTACCCTTATCTAAAAAACATACAATTCTCAAAATTCAAAATAACACCAAAATATGTGATTACAAGAACATCTAGTATCTCCAATTGAAGCTTAAACTCCACATTTGGCCTCATAATAGAGCCAAGGTCCATTGAGTTATGGTAGGTTAGTAGATTGGAATAGGTGAATATAGAAAATTGTATGGTGCTACCTAATTTCTAATCTATGTACCAAATATTTATAGTAGATAGATAGATCTATAAGGGATCTTGAGGAATAGGGAACACATTATGGGAAGGTAGGTCCATTTTACTTTTCATACATATAACCTTCATGAGATGATCTATATACTTCATTTATTGACCTAAGACTTATGTGTCTAAGAGAAGTTATTAAGAGTCCTTAAGGTCAAAATTCCTATTGTTTTCACAAACCTAATTTGAGTGTCTTGACTTTGGTAAAGAGTTCTTCTACCTTGGTTTTTCCTTCATTCTCCCCTCCACCCTTTTCATCTCTCCTCTTGATAGGAAAATTATTATTCTAAATTTATTTTCCCTTCTTCTATAATTTTTTCTTCTTCACATATTAAAAACACACTAGCACTACTTTGTTTTTAGTTTTATCTATCCTTAGAACCAGAAAATGTGTTTGAGTGACTAGGATTACTTTATTTACACCATGGATTTACATTTCTAGATATACCTTGATTTCTTTTTACCATTTGTCATTTTCTAACTACCCTTTTTTTTGGAAACTTGAGTTTATTTATAATTTCATTTACTTTTTCCATTGTTGAGTGAGTTTGGCTTGTTACTTCTCACTCATGAATGTTATTTTCCCTTTTATGAACCCTTTTCCATTAATAATTGAGTAAGTACTATTGATTCTCACTCATCAATGTTGTTTTACCACTTTTTATTTGTCTATCTTTGTTTAAGTAAGGATTTTTATTAATTTCACATTTATGTTTGATTACCATCCATTTTGACATGTATCCTTCATTTGACTTGGTGAGTTTGCCTTTCTTACTTAAGGTTTACTTGTTTGATTTTCTCAGTCTTTAGTAGCCTTGGATTTTTAGTTACCTAATTTAATCTAAAATTTTAAGTTGGTCATTTGGTCTAACATAGCATCTATCACCCCATCATGTCAAATTTCCAAGTACTTCCCATCCATGTAGCACTAGTTATCTTGGTTTTCCTGTATTTGTTTATTTTGACTCTTTAGTTTTATATTCTTGGGTTTGTCAAAAGTAGTCTCTACACCCTCCAAAATCAAAACTAAAAACATAGTAGATAACCATTTAGTGATAAAGGTAAGTCAAGATATGCATTACATTTACTTTTTAGTTATTTTTGATTTAAAATACTACAACTTTTTTCTTTAACCTTAGTGTTGTGTGTTACTATGTTCTTTCTTGAATAACCATCCCCTATTGCACCTGAGGAAACATGATGAAATTCAAGTGGGGCATATATATACGCATAACATTTTCAACTTTATTAAATATTGATGCTTTCTATCTTCCAAGAACCCATTGAGACTCAATCTCTCTAAGTGTACACCATAAGGGGTATATCGAGAAAAGGGTGGGAAGACCATTGGTGCTTCATAGGATTGTTATCCCTTATTACCAATCCAACTAGCTCCTAAAATAATTCCCCTAAGATGTTACTCCTATTTTTCACACTCCTCATTCATTTCCCACCTTTTGTCCCCCTCTTTTTATCCTAAACACCATTTTAGTTGTTTACAACACTAAGTTGACTAGGTTAACCTTGTACTATTTTGGGTAAAAATCATTTAGGCTTTGGGTCAGCTCTTGGCTGACCTATCTAATGACTTAGTGAATTTTTATCCATAATAGTACTTGGTCAACCCTATCAGCCAAAACATTCAAAATGGATTAGGGTTAAATCCACCTCTATATACAAGTTCATTTCATCATTAATTACATACTAAAAAGAGTTATTATTCACTTGCACTTCTTTACAATCTATTATTCCACCATTCTACTTGAGAAGTCTTAGTTTAAGGTTTATATTTAGAGAATGTAGTCTTGCAGAGAAGTCTTGGATGCTTTGGCCTTTCTTAGTGATCTTTACAAACCACAACAACCTCTTTCGAATCCCCTTTGGCTAAGGGAGAGATTGATTCTTGCTAGGTTAATATTTTAGGTAAGTATTCTCTAACTTTAATCTTGTCTTTAGTAAATAAAAGTAGCATAATTATTGGCTTCAAATAATATTACTCTTATTATCCATCCATTAGGGTCTTACTCATACATAGCTTAATTGAGATTCTCCTATGCAAGTTTGTTTGTTTACTAACCCCTATATTATGCCACAAGATTTAGTGAGCACTAGATTAGATTTCATTAATTTACTTGTTATTAGTATAGTGAATATGAAAAAATAGGACCTAGTTAGGGTTATTTCATGATTATGCTTGATTCTAGGCTTTATGACCCTCCCTATAATTTTTTATTATGGTAAGAGATCCCTTAATTAGGTCTAGTCGAACCAATGTATCCCCAATTAGAAGTGTAAGTATGATCTATCTTATTTGATTTAGGATTGATTTATAGACATGACACATTTCTGATTGCAAACACTATTCATTTCATGATATTTTCTAAGATCTATTTACCTATTAAAAAATAACATTACTAGTGTGATTACCCGTTTCCTTCACCTTAACCTCTATTGTTTTCTTTTATTTTTTTGTTGGTAATCTCTCCAAGACATCCAAATTTTCTTGTATGGATATCGCGATCTCCAACATTTATTATTCATCATATTTACTCAAAGCTACAACATATTTACTTTGTGCATCATCCATAATATCCAATCTTTCTTAGATATCATAAAAAATATTTATTTTTAGCATAGTTTCATAGAGAACCTATCAAAACATGTTAATGTGTGATTATGTTCAAATTAGGTTACATATTCAGGATGCATATAATAATATAATAGGTAAAGTATTAATTTGGTTCATAATTACATGTTTATTCATAGAAATATAGACTTAAATAATATAGAATGTTCATTATTATTACATATATATATATATATATATATATATATATATATAAGTAAAAAATGTATGGACATAATTACTACAAATTTTTTAAAAAAAAAACATCATTTGATCTCTATATTAATCTTTATATTTTATAACTCTTTTACTTTATAATTTATAGCTATATATGGAACTTAGAAATATATGGCACTTCACATTCTATCCTTTCAATTGTAGCTCGAAGGAGTATTTTTTGATACATACATAAGTTGAATACATATAAAATAATATATGTTATAAATCACCCACTTGTCATGCATATATACTCTATGATTTTACAATTTTATTCTACGACCAACACTTCCTTGGTCTTAAGTAATTGTCTCATCCCTAGATAAAGTCACAAGAATTGTGTTGAATGCTAAAACTAGTGGAGTTTCATGTTTTGAGGGGTTGGTCCAAAAACATTAATTTTGGTAATCACTCAAAGTGTCATTTACCAATTTTAATCTCTTTTGAATTACATATCCACCCTTTTAGGTTTTTAACTAAGTAATTTACCATTATACTAACATTACAGGTTTTCAATAGATTGGCATAACTATGAGGCTTAACTTTATAGGTTTACAATCATATTGTCCCACTCCTAATGATAAATAATTAAAAAATCTTTAAAATTTTGATGTCAAAGTACCTAGAGAGAAGATAAAGGCATAGATTATGCCATTGTAACTAGAAGAGGTTGTGAAGATGGTGTTGTTATAATTATTTTTGATGAAGTCATGCTTGCATAATCTTATATCATAAGAATGTGTTGTGATTGGATAGATAGATATGTAACTTTGGTAGCTTTTCTTTGTTGGAACTCTTTTTGGAGTTGGTTCAGTGTGATAAATTGGGAATCCTTTAATATTTATGTGATAGAACTATCTAGATGGGACAAGTCCTTGAACATTTTTTTATTGATGATAGAATCCCACATCATACAAATCATAGTGTGTAAAGGAACTTGACATGACATGAGGTTACGAATGTCATTATCCTTTATTGATAACCCTATTATTTGACACCTTATGATGAACTTCTTATGCCAACTCCTTTAGTCTATATGTGTGCCTCTATGTCTAAATGCCAGAAAATGTATTACATAACATATAATTTTTCCAAGTTTACATTTTCTCCACAACATTATATCTTAAAGTAAGAGACTCCTTTAGCATTGAATTTAGTTTCTCAAATGTATTTGATTATTCCCTCATTTATGATTTAGCTTTATCATCCTCAGATAGGTCTAGATTAGATTTTTTCCATGTGTTATTTAGTTGTTGCTTCCATTCAAATATGATTTTAGTTGTGTGTTGAGTTTAGAGTGAAAAAAATGAAGACTTACTCATATTCCTTAATGAGCTCAAATATAAAATTTGTATATGCCTTCAAATTTTGAACCTATATTTGAATTTTTTTTAGATTTTGTGCATTGAGTTAATATCTTATAAGCAAGTTAGAAGGGTTGTGAATTTATTATCCTTGAACATGACTTTTTCCCCAATACTTGGATGACTAGTGCATGACACATATAATTAATGATTTTTATGGCCTTGTTGAGGTAAATAAGTTAGGTTGAATCTTGATGTAATTCATATGCATTTTATGAAATTGATTCCTATAATTTTGAAACTTCCTCAATCTAGTTTTCTAAGTATAATATGGTCACATAAAGTGATGATTATTATGATATTATGGCCAAAGCTAATGCATAAGTCACAAGTGTTACCAATGATTCTTATTTTCAGATCTATGTCACATGGAGTGTGAATTTCATCCTTCACACTAATGGTGTTGGGACATCTAATAGCCAATTATTATATATCAACTTATGCTTTGAGTATTCTTCCTTTGTGCCTCCTTGGATTGATCTGTATCCTTAAAATGTGTTATACAATTATTTATATTTGGGTGTTTGCACCTATTTGCCTCCTCTACTTGTGATTGGTATGTGACTTCATTTTTTTCTTTCTCTTTATCCTCCTTGGATATGGTGGTTGCATATTCTTATGCCTTGGTTACATCCTCAATCCTTCGTTTATTCTCTTTTTCCTACTTTTATATGACCTTTTGCTTTTTATTTTTCTCTACCTTTAATGTTGTGTTAGCCTCAATCTTTTTCTACTATGCCTTTTTCACTTCCTTCTCTACTTAATCATTATTCTTTTCTTAATTTTTTTTTCTTTATTCTTATTCTTTAATTATTCCTCATCTTGCTTCTTATTTTTCACAACTTATTCTACTTGTTTATTTTATTTCTCTTCTTCCTCCCTATTCTTTTATGCAACAACTTATTATTTCTTATTCTTCTTCCTTTCCTCCTTCCTTGACTTATTTTATGCTTATTTATATGCCTTATTTTGTGTTTTTTTGTCCTATGTATCTTCATATTCTCCTATAATGTACTCCTACACCTTTGGTGGTTTTAGTTGTTGATGCTTGCCTACTTGAGATTCATGTGCATGATTATGGGTATTTGGAGACGAAGATGGAGGGGCGATGGTGATGAATTAATTGGTAAATCATGAGTGGAATAATAAATGGAAGATGTCACTAATATGCACCTATGAACTAGTGCATTTGATAAAATAAGTGGAATGATAAACTTCTTTAGACATTTGTGTTTTTGGGTCATCTTAGCAGATTATTGTTCCTCTTCTTATTCTTATTTTGACTTAATCTCCTCGACCACTATAAGTGTGACAAAGGATCCCATGATTTCTATGATGGAGGGAGAGTTCCCCAATGTTGTGTGTGATCTAGGTCTATGGATTAGTGGTTGACAAGTACTTTCTTGGTATACTTAACTTTAATTTATTCCTGGTTGGTGTTGGGTTGTCTAGGCACTGAAGATCCTATCCTCGATTATCCTTAAAATATGGTTGTTTTTTTTTGTTTTATATCTTACTCTTTTGAAAACGTGTCAATGATGATTGAGTCAAGGAGTGTATGAATTTTAACCATTATTCTTTGTGAAACATTATTACATACTTGGAAAGTGTACCCTAATTTTTAGAAAAAAAATATTTTTCTTCCTCCTCCTCATAGAGATTTGTTCCTATATCTTCCATCATAGATTTGTATACTTATTCTTTGGTGATTCCAAGATGCACAAGATCATACTTTTGAGTAATCTTTGGCATGTTTACATTGTTGAGTGATGGAATGATTCTACAAGTCTTCATTTTTGGTGGTGGAAGTGGTGTTTCCCTTTGAATTGATGCCTTAATTTTTCCTATATAAATTTGTGATGAACCTGCATAAGTATGTGGAGGTGCATGTTCTTTGGCTTGTGGGTACATTAGGGATTAATGTGGTAAAAAATATTTTTCACTTGGAAGCATAGATTTTAGAGGTTGGATGTTTCTAGTAGCCATATCTTTTTATTATAGTAATTTTGATTGCATATCCAACATGGTGATTAAGAAGGAAAACAAAGTGATTGGCATCTTAGGAAACTCATTGACTCGTATTTTAATCCCATAATGTATATTTTTAATGGATACATGTTTCCCAAATTAATACATGACATATTTGGGTACTAAGTCTTTAAAATGATAAGACCTTGAACCTCCACTAAACATGCATTAAACTAGCCCAAATAAACATAGTATTGACCTGTTTTGATCCATGCATTGTTGGAAAAGGTAATCATAGGCCAAAATTCTACATCAAGTGAGATAGTACTGTCAAGTGAATTTTATTGTGTAAAACAAAGAATTACTATAAATAAATATTATTGGAAAATTTTTGACATGCCATTGATGGCCTTCTCAAAAAAATATAATATTATTAGAGACTAGGAAATTAGGTAAGTTGAAGTTCTCATTCAGGAAAACCATTTAATATGCAATATTAATGACCCCTTGGTATCCTATCTTGTAATTTTAGTGGTCTTCCAAAATCATTTGTTAATACATTTAGAAAATACTTGCATGAAAACATTTTCCACTGAGTCAATAGGGATGCCTTTTGATTCCCTACAATACTTCTCCTTAGTATCATAATGAATAGGAAAGGCCTTAGTTTCATAAGATAGGAGGGATTTTACTCATGTAGGTTGTATTATTTCCCTCACCATCATTGAAACATTGATGAATATGGTCACAATATTGGACAAATAAAATGTGCCTTCTTTTTAGTGACTTAAAAATGTCATCATCACTTTATCCAATTGGCTAGGGAGATTAGTGAGTCACTCTAAAATAGATCCTCATAGAGGGTGTTTAAGATTTAAGGATCCTAGTTATGTTGTTGTGGCTTGGTCTATTCTAAAAATATTGGCATCTATTATATCAAAAAAAATCAAATGGATTTGGGTCATAGTACTATGTTAGCCTTATTCTGAGTCCAATCCCTATTTCTTATTTATGTGTATCTATCAATGGAATCAAGAGTTTTGATTGATCCATATCTACTATTTGATAGGCCCTTGATATATGTATATGAATCAAATTCATGCTGTTGAAAATTATACTCTCAGGTGAATGATTTGCGATCAAATCAAAAATGCCTCTTGATTACAAAGGATTGCAATGGTGGCTCACTTGGTATTCCCTTCCTTATATAAGTTTTCTTCTCTCCACTCATATAACACTTTACATTGAATTATGTTGAGCAATTTTTTAATTTTTATTCTCTTGGTTTGAATGTCATCGATTGTTGTGATGTGACCTTGGCACTTTGCTAGATAAGTTCAATGTTTTAGCTTATAAAATTATTTGATGTAATTCTTATCTTTTCTTCTCTAATGACTTTCTTTTATTACATATTAGTTGAATCTGACACACTACTATAATTTTATAAAGATGAAATATTTGGAGTGATTTATCATTAACCTCTTTATGAGGGATAATTTTTTACCTATCCACCATACTCATTTTTTTATTTCTTTCTTCTTGAACATAATTTATTGACCCTGTATTGACCTCATGTTGACTTCTCTTCAAATTTATCCTTCATTATTTTGTTTTTTCCTTTAATATTATGCAACATTGAATTTTCAAACTTTGTCTTAATTGCCTATGATAAATAGATCAAATTATACACAACTACACTGCAAACCTAAAACATACATGAACACACTAAATGAAAAAAATAGTAACTACATGGTGATACTTAGTACCCACTCAATTTTTAGCATGAGATTAATAAATATCATTTGTGGTAAGGCTTAATGTGATAGTTAGTACTATTTTTCCTTGTTTTGATACTTCATGGATATCGTATGGTCATTTCTATTGAATGTGCACTTTACTTGGATATGACAAAAAGTCAGCTATCATATGATAATATTATTTGCTCTTGATAAAACTATTTAGATCATATATTATGATCATGCCATGTTTTTTGACTCTTTTTATTTATTTACTATATACAATTCATTATTTATCTTGTTTAATCCATGAAAGTTATATCTAACAACCTTTATTGAATTGAATCTTTATATCATGGTCGCATTATCAATGTGATTCATAGACTTGGAACTATATATTCCATAGGCATAATTGCTTCTATTCCATAGAAAAGATATAAAGGATTGAACCCTGTCAAATTATTACAATTAGTATTACATGCCCATAGGATCACATGAATTTAATCCTCCCAATTGTCTCTCTACACATTGCATATTTTTGTTAGCATCTTCTCAAGTACTTTGTTGGATGATTTTGTATGTCCATTGGCTCGAGGATGATATGATGTGATCTTGTGGTGAGATATCATGAATTACTCCATTGGAGTCTTGATATTATTATTAATTAATTGTGTTCCTCTTCCAATAAATAACTTCATTAGACATCCAAACTTGGTAATGATGTTATCATAAAAAAATGTAGTTATATCTCATGTGTTTCAACTTGGTGTCATAGCAAATTTCACCCATTTTGAGAAGTAATCCATCACAAAAATTATATACCTAACATGACTAAATTTTGGTGAATGAATAGGTCCTACAAATTAAATTCCCCATTTCCCAAATGGTTGTATTTCTAACATCAAATTCAAAGGAATTAAATCCCTTTTATTTGGCCTTCCTATTCTTATACAAACACTGCAGTGCTTTATGAATCTATGTGCATCCAAGAATAAGGTAGGAAACCATAGGCAAATGTGTAATATCTTGCTTAAATTAGATTAACCTATGAAGTGTCCTCCTATAATTCCTTAGTGTGATTATTATATAAATTGTGTTCTCTTGTGTTCTAAGGCCACTCTGCATAACACATCATCCTTACCAATTTTTTTACAAAAATCCATTGATAATATTGAAAGGTATGGCTTATGTGATCAGATAATTTTTATATTTTTTGACATAGTGTGCAGGAAAAAATGCTTAATACAAGAAAATGGTTATGTCCTCCATATTATATAGAAACACATAGAAACTAAATAAGTGTGCATCTATTAACTCATATTATAATTATTTTAGATCCTCACCATTCCTTAATCGACTAACATGATTTGGTCTCCAGTTTTCTCTTCCTAGTTTCACATTGATCTTAAACTAAAATTATTGGAATAATTTTAAACACCTAGATATCCTTCTACTTAACATAGGTTTATTATCTAGGTAGTGCAGATCTTTGTGATATATAAATAATTAAAATGGTGTTACTAATAGATAATTCCTAAATTTATGACATGTAAACACCATATCCATGACCTAGCTCTCTGTTATAGTGTAATTATTCTTTTTTTGTAGCTAATTTAATGATTATAAAGTAAATTAGGTGATCCAAACCTTCATATTTTAACTAGTTTAATACAACCCCTACTACGGTTCCTAAAGCATCTACATGTAATTGAAATGGATTAATCCAATTGGGGAACACAAATATAATATTTGTTACCAACCTCTATTTCAAATCCATAAAAGATGTTTGAAACTTTGTATGTGAAAGAGCCCCATTATGTTTCAACTTTGGTTTTAACCTAATCTTTGGTTGTAATCAATATATGGTGATAACCACTGAATTCATTTGTGAATGAATAGAATTTATGACCTATCACTAATTCCATAATTTTTTTTGTAAAAGGAATTCGAAATAGGTCTTTAACATAAGAATCATTCAATGCCATGGAGTCCACATAGACTTTGATCTCTACTAAATATTTAGGTTTTACCACCATTGGAATTTACCCATTATGCCTTCTCTATGGGATAAACAATCCTTGTTTCCTACATGTGATCAATTTTAGCCTTCACTTTAAGCTTCACATTGGGATTTAGTATATATGAAAACTTTTTAATTGGTTATATGAATTATTTATGCTCTATATGCATCTTTCCCAATGAAAGGTCTGCACTCTTAACTTCTATAAAAAATATTTGGAACACATCTTGATAGTCTCATAGAAATTATAGGCATTCCAACATGTATTGTTGTGTCCAATAGTCACCCAAATCTGTAACGTTTTTAACATAATCAGTACCAATGTTCCATACCAACTTATTTAGTGGTTATTGATATATTTTGTTGGACCCATTTGGTATAGAGAATCACAGTGTCCTTTGCCCTTCTTGTTCTTGAATATTTAAATTTTTCATTTGTGCATCTTTGGTTTAAATTTTATTGGGAACACATCTATAGTCTTGTAGTGTCCTCTGCCCTTCAAGTCTAATTTCTCATCATTATCACTAGATTTTCTATGTTTTTATCAATGATTCTATTATAGAGTTACACCAAAAACTATTATTTCTATTTATTACCCTTGTAATTTTTTATGGCTATATTCAAATCTCTAATTACTTATTCCTATAAATTGGAGTTGGTTTTAGTGCTTAGATCCTCTTATCACCCATGACATACAAATATTTTCAAATTTTGATGTGTTCTACACTAGTGTATTATCCTCCTTAAAGACAAAGGTTTGAATTAAACCATGCTAAACTTATGGTAAATCTTTAGTTTGTCACCTATGTTCATTGTGTATGTACCATGTTTTTATAAGATTTGTTAGATTATACTTGAATAAATGTACCTATTAAATGGGTTCTACACGTTGCAAAGATAATACATTGACACATTTATGAATATGTATTTCATGACACTATCCTTCTATGAAAAATGGTCACTAACTCATGATCATGGGTGCAATTTAAAATCAAGATCACAAAAATTCCTAATCATATTCTCAATGAAACTAATTTGACTTGTGTATTAACCACTAAGGTTAAACAACTCCATTTAGAGAATAATTTATGCATTGACTAGTTGATCTATATTTGAAACATGTTCCTCCAGTTTGTAAATAAAATGGCCCAAGCCCTTAGTTTCAAAGTATTGAGTTAATTTTCACTTTGTAGTGAAAACCATTCTCATTAAGCTCACCTCATGTTCTCCTCTCATCCAATTTAGTATATGGGTATATGAATCATTTCTTATTGAAGGTGTAACTTCCCATGGTAGAACACCTTCCTGAGTTGGTTTGATGTAATCCATGTCTACCACACCCATTTGATATATCAATATAATTTAGACCTTGTTTGTGATTACATAGCTAGAGACTTGCATTATCATATATGTAACTATGAAAAAAAAAATTATCACAAGTCTATATGAAGGCTACTTTGTTTACTGCAGCATCTGAAATGGTTTTATCTCTCAATGGAAAATTTTGAATTCTGCATCTTGTAATGCATTGTGTTTAGGATTTATGATAACCTTAATCTATATTATATCCCCATATTCATAGGGTGAGAAATGTATATTATATATGATGTTATCTAATAACTCTATAATATGCATAGTAGATATGTCTTTGCAAATTAGTTAGATAATTATGTGCAAAGTTATTATATTGTCCACATAAATAACTAATACTTGATTGTCAACCTTATCTATCATTTGGTCTATGATTAATTCATTGGAATCTATCTCAGTACCCACCTCTATATCCATTTTTCCTTTGTTTAAAACCCAAACCTTGTTTTTGTTGACCATCATATCCTCTTTTTCATTATGGTGAACCCTGACCCTATTTTTATTGACCATTATATCCCCCATATAATCCTTGGGGAGAATATGGGGCCCATATTCTTTATTATTGTTGAGATGATGTAGTGTTCTATGACTATTGATATTTAGGATAGAGTGGAGTCCATCCTAGCTAGTAGAGATTATAACATCCAACCTACTAAGCCTTGAGGTTGATACTAAGTGTATGCAAAGGGAAATACAACTAATCTATAAATCAATCCTATCTCAAAGAAGACAAATCATAAACTTCTAATTGTTTATACATTAGATATATGGGTTCATAACCAAGATGGATATGGTAGACCCAACCAAGGGATCTCTTACCACAACAACATCACTAGGGAGGGTTCCAAAGCCTTTAGTCAAGCAAAACCATTCAATAACCCTAATTGGGTTCTATGTTTTCATATTTAGTAAACTAATAACAAGTAAAGTCTAATATAGTTCTCACCAAAGCTTGTGGCACAAAGTGGGGGTAATAAAAATTAAAATTAAACATTCATAGAAGACATATACTCACATCAATGTATACAAAATCCTAATACATGAAATAGGAGTATAAATGCATTTTTATCTACTCTTTCAAATCAAGAACACATTTAGGAATACTTACCTTTGAAGATGAACCCATCGAGTCGCAATCTCTCCCTTGGCCAAGGATTTGAAAGAGGCTATTATGGTTTGTAAGGATGACAAGGATAAATCAGCTTTAGGCTATATAATCTATCAATGCATCCAAAAGACTTTTCCATAAGATAAGATCCATATCTCCAAATAAAGTATGAAACTCTAATCTATGCTCCTCAAATAGAATGGTGGATAAGTAGATACATAATATATATCTTCATCTTATATTTTCTTCCTAATAATTGATGAAATGAGTGTGTATATATAGCTAAATATAACCCTATTCATTTCTAAAATTTTAGCCAATATAATCATCCCAATAAACTTTGTATCATTATTGACAAAAACATATTAGGTCTTGGTCTATGTAATCCAAGGGCTGACCTAGACCCTAAATGAGTTTTATCAATTATATTATAGGGTCAATGGGTTTGATAGTATATCATAAACTATTAAAAAGGATTTTAAGCTAGGGAAGGGTTGATGAAGGTAGAAAATAAGTAGAGGAGGGTGAAAAATAGGAGTCAAATATTAGGGTAATGTTTTTAAGAGATGGTTATGTAGATAGAAAGTGGTATTATAGGGATAATAATTTTGTAAAGTAATAATGGTCTACCCACCATTTCTCAATGCACCCCTTAATGTGTGCACTTAGAGAGATTGAGACTCGATAGGTTCTTGTAAGAGATAAAGAATCAATAATTGATAAAGTTTAAAAATATTATGTGTATACATATGCCCCACTCAAATCTCATCAAGTTTCATGTAGGTACAACATGGGATGGTGCTTAAAGAAAAGATCATAACAACACACAACATTGAATCTAAATAAAATTTTAGTAAGAAGAAAATAAGATAAATAAAAGGACATAATTAAACAATACATACCTTTACTTACATTAGTGTTGTAGATAAATAAGGAGATGCAAGAAACGTAAATGTGTTCAATGTAGGGAGCATTAGGTGAACCTATATAAGTCATCAAAAAAAGAACAAAAAATCAAAATTTTGGAGACATCAACATATAATAGGTGAAAATATTTTGTATGATGTTAGGATTTCATGACATTTTATAATTAAGAAAAAGAGCTACTAGAGATAAATATATGATCAAAATATGAAATATAATATTAAAAATTTGAAAGGTAAATAAATTTAAATAATAAATATAAATAATTTGAAAATAAATAATTTATTAATATCTTTAGAAAATGGAGCTCTGAAAGACCTAGTTGAAGATCAGAGAGCCATCATGGTGAGAGATGATAGCTAAGATGAGGAGGACACATAGTAGTTATAGA